>JBBMKD010000170.1:69245285-69260657 GCA_037834095.1 Argya squamiceps
CCTGGGGAGGCAGGACTGGACCCAGAGCTCCAGCTGTGGCCTCAGCAGTGCTGAGCAGAGGGGCAGGATCCCCTCCCTGGACCTGCCTGGGGAATCTCCTTCCATGTTCTGGCTGGTGAACACCTGATCCTCTCCATCCTCCCATGTTCCTGCTGCTGGGTGGGCTTTGAGAGAGGATCCCCATGGGATGGGTTAACATCTCACTCAAGTTCATATGAGTTTTTCCATGGCAAAGGCTGATCCTGGTTCAGACCAGCAGATTTTAACATTATCCTGACAGTGAAAGATGTTTCTAGATGCCCAGAAATCAAGGTGGGAATAGGGTTGTGTTCCCTCCTTGCACATATCATGATGTTATTCTTTGAAAGATGAGTGTGTGTTCACCTGTTGAACTGAAGGACATGAAAATGCTCCAAGAATTGGAGCCCCTCTGCTCTGGGGACAGATGGGAGGGTTGGGGTTGTTCACCTGGAGAAGAGAAGATTCCAGGGAGGCCTTCAAAACCTTCCAGTGCCTAAAGGGGCTGCAGGAGAGCTGGAGAGGGACTTTGTACAAGGGCCTGGAGGGATGGGACAGGGTGAAATGCCTTCACACTGCCAGAAAGCAGAATTAGGTGGAGAAATTAATTAATGTGAGGGTGTTAAAGCCCTGGCACAGGATGCCCAGAGAAGCTGTGGCTGCCCCTGGATCCAAGTGTCCAAGGCCAGGTTGGACAGGGCTTGGAGCATCCTGGGACAGCAGAAGGTGTCCCTGGCCAAACCAGGAGGTTGGAACTGGATGGTTTTTAAGGTGCCTTCCAAACCATGCCATGAGCAAATCCTGATGTGCAGGAAAGCAGTGATTTGTGGAAGGATGAGTAGGTGGAGAAAGCCAAGCTCCAGGCCCTTCCCACAGGCTCATCCTCCTCCTCCTCCTCCTGCCCTGCTCCGTACAGAGGCTGTCACTCGTGGGGAAGTTGCCTGTTTATTTAAAAGAAGAAAAAAAAAAAAAGAAGAAAACTAAATGGATTTTCAGAAAGGGTGAATGGCTGTTGTGATTCATCTTTCCTGGTGAAGAGTGGAACAGCAGAGGGTGGGGGATAATGTTCAGTGACACATCAAAGGCCTTGCTTCAGTTTCAGAGACACATGCAAGGAATTAGTCACTGCGTTTTAGTGCAACAAAACCCTTTTTCCTCCCTAAATTCAATTCTTCTCTCCCTGTGCTGGCCAAGTCACTGCAGCCCTCGGCTATTCCATGTGTGTTTTTACATCCTTTTGCCTCTCATCGAGAGGTTTGGGGTTATGATGAAGTTACCCTGCTATCAGACAAACTCCTCTGCTGTGGCTCACAGCTCCAGTGAGAGGCTGGAAATCCACAAACAGGATTTAAAAGGAGCAGGGAGGGGGAGAGGGAACGGCAGGTTTGTTTTCCAGGGTGGCTGAGCCATGCTGATGGCTTGCTGCCACCAAAAAGAATAAAAAAATGTCCTTTTTCCCCTTTCTTTATGCTCGTGCTTGTTCTCACCCTACTGTGAGCTGCTTCAAAGAGCCAACCTTGCTCCCAGTTCTGCACCCTCTCCTCCTCGCCAACAAATAAATAGGAAAACTGAACATTTATTTTTATTTTTCGCTGCAGTTGGAGCCAGCACAAGGCAGTCAGGCAGAATCAGTTGAGCCACTGCCTTTCAGCATCCTCCTGATGGCAGCAGGGATTTCTGGGGTCCCGGGAAAGCTGGTTAGAATTCAGGTTGTGTCTCCTCAGTGCACACAGAAAAAGATTGCCTCATTTTCCAGGAATTAGGAATATGTCAGAGGTGGGGGTAAATCCTGCCTTTGATTGTGGACGGCTGTATCCGGGTTGGATCTGGGCAGTTTCTGCAGCAATAAACTTTAATTCTTTGCATTCTGGAAGCACGGCAGGGTGATCCTGCAGCCTGACCCCCCTGCAGCACCAGCACGGGCAATTTGAAGCCACTTATTACTTTATAAAGAGATTATTTCCTTTATTTTTTTTTTTCCCCTCCCCTCCAGCATCAATCATCTTGACAAGATCTGCTTCTTTTAAAACATCCATCCTGCAGCTTAAAATCCAGCCTTTCCTGTAAGGAAGATCCCAAGCAGTTTATGGAAGAATGCAGTGCGCATACACTGTATATCTCTATATCTATATTTACAAAAAATAAAATACACACACATATATATAATACTTATGGGCACACCAGTGGCAATTATGGAGGTTTCCAAGGCTGATCTTTGAAAGAATAAAGTCTCAGACAGAGCCACGATGCCGAGCATCCCGACCCTCCGGAGCGGCGGTGCCAGGGCCGGCTCCTTTCTCCTGGGCAGAGCCGGCGCCCTGACGTCAGGGTGTTTTTCTGCAGAGCTCGCAGGATGTTGCAGCCGGCCAAGAGCTGTGTTTATGTTGATAACATTACAAGTATTTCCTCTCCGTTTCCGAAACCGGCAGGGAGGGAGCCGAGGGGGAAGGGAGACTCGGGTTTCTCCAGCTTTGGGGGTAGGACTCTGGAGGCCTTTTATGTTAAGGAGCGGGGAGTGAGGAACGGCTGGCGTTTATTTATGCTGCTTTTGGGAATAGGGAGTGTTTAAGAGAAGGGGCTGGGAGCTGGGAGCTGGGCTGGCACAGCCCTCCCCCGGCGCGGGGCTCTTCGGCTGCTCCCTGCTCCGGATCGGGTTTTAAGGTGATAAAGCAGCTCTGGCAGCTGATTGCCGGTCACAGAAGCAGCTCCAGGGATTTGGATTTTTGGGTAATGATGTGCACGGCAAGCTGGGATGCTCCAGCATCCCATTCCTTCTGACAGTCATAGTAATAAAGCCATAAAAAACTCAGGTTCTGCACGGACTGCCCGCATCCAGCTTTCTTCACGAAAGCAGGGAAAGGCTTGGGAAAATCCAGCATTATCTCCCCTTGCCAAGCCCTTCCTCCTCCTGCAATCCATTCATGGATCAATGAACTGATTAAATGTAGAACCAAGGGGGGTTTAGTGCTCCCTGCCTGCTGATGTAATCCCAGAGCATCGGAGCTGAGCTGCCGCCTCAGCAAAGGAGGGACCCTCATCGATGGCTGGACTTGATGAGCTTAAGGGTCTTTTCCAACCTAAATGATTCTGTGATCATCCCACCATCCCAAAGGGGCTTTGCAGCCAGTCCAGGAATCTCCTGTAGCTCTCATGCATGTGTAGCAATCAAGGTTTATGGAAATATACCCAACTCTTTTATCCTTTGTGGATTATTTCCTGATAGTGGAGAGCAGAGAGGGGATTCATGGCTTTTCTTTCTTTCCTCCCACCCTCCATGTCCTGCTTTAATTCCAAGGGAAAGTGTGGTGAGGATGTGGGGAGGCTCTGGCACTGCTTGCCCAGAACAGGAGCAGAAATGGGATGAGTGGGATCCCAGATGAATGCGGATCCTAAATGGATGGGATCCCAAATGAACGAGGACTCGATGTGAATAGGGACCCTAAATTAATGGGATAGTAAATGAATGGGAGTGCCAAACAAATGGGATTCCAAATGAGTGGGATCACAAATGAACAGAATAAATGAATGGGAATCCCAAATGATTATGGATCCCAAGTGAACGGGATCCCAAATAAACAGAACTGAAAATGAATGGGGATCCCAAATGAACAGGATTCCAAATGAAGGGGAATTCTTGTTTTGAGAAACAAGTTGAGGGAAGAGAAAAGAGCCATATCCACCTCTGTGAATGGTGTTTCTGTGCAAATATTCATCAAAACACAGCAAGTCACTCTTTCCCTAGCAGTGCTTCCAGAAGAGCCAAATCTTTCCCTTGCCCTTGTGTCTTTGCTGTGTTAGGACTGGGCTCCCAGTGAGGGAAGTGGTTGCGATGATGAGATCTTGGTGCTTTCATCAGCCCTTGGAAGGTTTTTGGAGCATTTCTGTGCCATCATTTCCATTCTTTGGAGTTCCAGTGTGTGTTTAACTTCCTCCTGCTTTTGCATGTCAGTCCTGTCAGGATGAGCACCTTATTTCTGTGGATTCCACAGTGGGATGCTTGGACAACCCCAGTCGTGCAGCAAGTTACAAAGATCATAGAATTATGGAATGGTTTGGGTAGAAAGGGACCTTAAAAACTATCCAGGTCCAACCCCTGCCATGGGCAGGGACATCTTGCACTAGCCCAGGCTGCTCCAGTCCCTGTGCAACCTGGCCTTGGACACATGCACAGATCCAGGGATAGCCACAGCTTCTCTGGTCAACCTATGCCAGGGCTTCCCCACCCTCACAGGGAAGAATTTATTCCTTATAAATACTGGATTTTCTCCCCAAAGCCAAGCCTGTGTAGCACAGGCTCATCTCAGACTCTGGCAGGCAGCTGACCAGGCTGAGTGTGGTGTGTTAATCACCATGAGTGGAACATGTCATCAAACCATCAAACTACTGCTTGTGGGTTTTTCCCGACATCGCACCTTGGAGCACAGCCTGGGGGAGGCATTGCAGGGCCAGTGCTGCTCTCACCAGTGGCAGGAGGACTGAATCAGTTCAGATTCACACAGACAGATATTTTAACTGGTGATGAAACCCTCTGGAATGCTGACTGCTCACACCAGTGGGACCCTTGGAGAAAGCCCTGCCCTGCTTGCAGCAGCAGGGCTGGCTGTGGACGGAGCCTTCGGAAAGCTCTTATCTTCGGAGCTTGGTTTCCTTCTGGTTCAGGGTTTGTCTGACCTTTTGGTCACTGAGTAAGGCCGATTTTTGCCAGGTTTTCTTTTGGAGGGGGAGGAAAAACATGTAAGTAGGTGGTGCTGGTGGGAGGATACTCCCGGGTGGGGTGGGAGGATCTTGTGTTGCTGATACCATTTCCAGCGCATGGATGACTTCAGCGTTGTCCTTCTGCCCGGAGTTTGGGATGGGTCTAGATGAAGCAGATTTAAATAAATAGAAGAAGCACAAACAACACAAGATCTATTAGAGGGGGAGGGAATAAAACTCATTCTTGGCAGCATCTCAGGTTGACTTGGCAGCGAGATCTCACAGCTCTGTCCTGGGAGATCCTGGAGATGCAACTGGACACGGGACAAAAGCCTGAAGGATGGGAGTCGTGCAGCAGCTGCTGGTCCGTGGCACAGAGCAGAGCTGTGTCCAAGCCCTCTCTGGGCTCAGAGCAGAGGAGAGGTGTTGGCCCATCCTTAGAAGGCCCTGTGGCCACGTGCTGGCCTGGACTTGGCAGCTCTGGGCTCTGTCCTGGCCAGCACAATGACGTCTCACGTCTCTGGGCCTCTGGATCCGTAGGTGTTTGGGAGGAGATAATGATACCCATTTCTCAGGAGCTTTCTGAGGTCTACAGAGGAAAGAAATCACCATAAAAATCTTGTATTAGAAAGGGCTGGGGGAAATGATTTTACTGATGTCATCGTCCTGTAATTTTGCTGGATGTTTCCTGGGAAGCACGTACAGTATGGGCGTGCAGCCTGAGCTTGCTGATCTTCTTGGATTATTTGTGAGTGTGTGTTCTCTCCACATGTACAAGGAATCCAGTGAGGTTTGAATGGAGCTGAGTGTTCTGCCCCTGCCCAGTAACATTTCAGGTGTCAACCAGGGGGAGCTGACCTCTCCTTCATTCCTGTCTCCACTTTTGGGGCATTTGGGATCAAAGCTCTTTGCCGTGGTCTTCACCTAAATTAACTTTGAGTTTGCTCAGAGTACACTCATTGCAGACAACTATATGAACAATTTATTAATCTCCTTTAAGATCAGATACTTGGGTTTAGTGCTCAGCTTGTTCTTCTCATGCTCTCCCACAGTTCACCCGTTCTCTGCTTCATCCATGGACACTTTTGCTGCTCCACCAGACTGGGATTTCTCCATGTTCTTCCTCCTTGGGGTTCTATGAACTCACCCATAAATCCTTTCCATCCAGATGCCTGCAGGAACTGCAACAGTACTTCCACTCCTCCCTCTGAGCTTTACAAGATGCACAGGAATGTCCCCACCTTGGATTATTTTGGGGTGATATTGCATGAGGGTTTAAATAAGTGTTCTGTGCTTTCCTCCCCAGGTCAACATGGATTTGTGGTTGTTTCTCCTTTTGCTCGGAAGTGGCCTGATAAGTGTAGGTGCTAACAACATTACAACAGGTAAGCTGTGCTCCTCATCTCTCTTTTATCCCATCTTTAGGATCAAAGGAGTGAGTGTGAATGTGCTCAGTGTCTCACTCCTTCTGCTTTCCACGTAACTGTGACATAAAATGTTGGAAAGAGGGTGATGAGCTTCAGGTGCTCATAGATGGGGTCCACAGGTTTAGCTCTGAGTGATTTTGATCCTCACCTCCAGGGGCTGTAATGTTTGTACCTCCCCATAAATAGCACCTGTTTGGGTTATATTTTTATGACATTTGCATCGCCTGCTGTGCACAGCATTTCCTGTCCTGTGCTTAGGATTTGTTGGGTGTTTTATCCTTATTGTTACACTCGCGTGAATCTTCACCATCTAAACCCCTCAGTATCACAGAAAAGAATCTCACAGAGGTTCCCCTGTGCTTTTCCCTTCTCAGAGCCACCCACAACAGCGTCCACCTCCCCCAGGAGCCCCACCAAAGCTCCTACAGCAGGTCCTGAGGATGGGACCACGCCCAACACAAACAGACTCAACATGAGCACTCCAGGGACTGTTTCTACCACAGCTCCAAAACCTCCTCCAACCACAGCTGCCAGGATCTCCCCAAATGCCACCACTGGCAGCCTGAACATCTCCTCCACCCTGGGGACAACCGTGCCTGTGCCTCCAGCCCCATCCCTGCTCCCCAGTGTGACGTCCCCAGCTCCATACACAGCTGTCCCCAGCACAGAGGCGGAGACGACAGAGAGGAATTTCAGCTCGGTGGTGACAACACAGGAGACCTCTTCTGCTTCCCACAACGGTAGGCACCTCCTCCAGCTCATCTTCTCCAAGCCATCCTGCCTCTGGGTTTGTTTCTTTGCCTCTTCTTTGGTTTTGCTGAGCAAAATGGAGCAAAAAAACACTTTGGGGCCCATTCCGTGGTGATACAAAACAAGAGAACTCACTGAACCAGATCAGAAGAGATTTGCCTGACCAAAGGTTTGGGCCAAGATCATCTAGTGAAAGATATCCACAGGTGCACTAGAAAATCTTTGCTTCCAACCCAAACTCTTCTATAATTCTCTCCTTACATTATCAATTTTCCCCATTACTTGGGCAACTTCAATCTTTGAAAGGTCCAGATGAGCAAGAGTTGTCTCTGTTGTCATCCTGATCTCATTCCCCTCTTGGCTTATCAGGAAAGTGTCAAAAATGTAGTTGGCTGCTCAGTCCAGGTTAAGAACAAAAAAACAGGCAAAAATAGGCTGATGTGATCAGAAATCTTTGCTGAGCTGTGTCTCTTCAGCCATGGTTTGCTCCTTGTATTGTTTGAGACCCAGTTTGGGTACTGCGTGTCTCCAACTTGCAACAGGAAGATGTCAGTGCCTGCGAGACCTTGGGATTTAGTGGAAAAACAGGATTGGTAACTTGGTTGTGGATTAGAAAACCCTGAGACAAGATAATGGTGGAGTTAATGCAGGGAGGTGTCAAGTGTCTGTTCCTTAAGAACCAATTTCCCAAGGGTTGTTGGGTGTCTCTGTACCTCAGTGAGGTGTGTGTGCCCTCTGCCTCTGGGAATCTTTGGAAGCCACAGCCAGTGAGGCTGCAGTGAAGTTGTCTTTGCTACCAGCATAGGAGGGGATGTGGCTGAAGGAAGGTCACAACTCAGCTTTTGTAGTGTTCTGCCACCCCTGAGCTCATCCAGTTTCCTTCCCAACACAAATCCTTTTTTGCAGAGTGGAGGAGTCTGGTGTAGCCTTAGACACACACATGGGAGAAGTTTGGTATAAATGTAGCCTAGATACAGGAGAGAGGGAGGCAAAAGCCTGAAGTGCTGCTAATATCTGGATTTTGTAATATGATGTCTGCTCCTGGGGGGTTGAATTTATCATTTTTGTGTCTTTTGTGAGTTCCTGGTTTTGGTGAACCCCCCTGGTGTTTGCCATGACACATTCACCGTTGCACCATCAGAGGTGGCTTCTCCCTTGGTGTCAGCCCAGAGAACAAATGATCCAACCTAATTCTTTCTTTATCTCAAGTGATTTGTCAAGGAGCAGAATCAGTTTTAGGGCTGCCCTTGCCATTAGATTTAACAGGAAATGTTGGTGTTAGTCATGGAAGAATTAAGTGATGCTTGAGAACAGGACTGGGGCAGGAAGTCACAGGTTGTAGGGGCAGTTCCTCCTTGTCCAAACCCACCAGGATTGTCCTCAGCCCTGTGCTGCAGCTCTTCACACACAGCCCATGGCCACGGGGTGCCTGTGCCAGCAGCACTGCCCCAGGAGAGCCAGGCTCTGCTCCCCCTGGCACAGGTTTGTTCCAGTGTCCTCTGGATGAGACATCCAACCCAGCAGGTAGAGACTTTCCTTGGATGCTCCTCGCCCCCATCCCTGAGCCCAGCTGCTCTTAATTGAACTTTTGGCTCAGCCACTCTCTTAAAATTATGCACCAATGTTATCTCTTGGTATTTAAGTGCTAATGAATTACACCAGTGACTTGCTGGTTATGGGTTTTAAACAGTAAGTTGTGTTTATTGATGTTAAAGCTTGGCTTCAGCTCCTTGTTCTGCTGATAAAACCTCAGGATTTGTTCCTTTTTCCTTACTCAGAAATTCATTTTAACATCCTGGTTTTATAGCTAGTGTTTTAAAAGAAAGATTTACAGGCAGATGATGAGAGTTACTAAATTTGTTCCTGTCTTGGTCTTTGATCCTTCCTGACTTACTGAAGTGTCTTGTTCCTTTGTTGCTAAGAGACTTTTGTTTTCTTTTTCTGCAGGTAACTCTGACAGAAGAGGTAAGAATGTTATATTTCATTGCTCTTTACTCAGTAAAAACATTACCAGAAGCGTTCTGCTATTAGAGAGTTCTCCTTAGGACTTCCAAATGTGCTTTTATGAAGCCTCTCAAGCTCTTTAGAAGAGCTGGTGACATGCTGATACCTTAATTTCTGTTGAGCTTTTCTTTTTAGAAGGAAACAATCCCGTTCCAATTTGTACATGTCCCATTAGATACGAATTCTTCCTGCTCTGAGAATGTCAGCACGTCCCTAGAGCTGGCTGACCAAAGTCTAAGAAGCCATTCAGGCAATTTGCTTTTGGTTTTTTGTTTGTTTGGGTTTTTTTTTTTTTTGCTGCTGAATTGTCTTTATTTACTGTGACTTACGTGATTTGATCCAAACCCATCCTGCAGATGATGGGAATAATTATTGTTCTCCTTCATTCTGTTGGCAAGCACTAACACAAATCCATTTCTTGTAAGAGAACAGCACTTCAGGGACATTTTTCCATCTCTCAGCTCTGAGAACTGGCATCTCTACCAGGACATTTGCAATTACTCATGGCTTTAGCACTCCAGGAGCGGGCAGAGCAGGCTGGCTCCCACCTGGAGGAATCAGCTGCCTCTGTGTGTTCTCATCCTGCCTCTGATGGGTGTTGCAAACTCTGCCTTGTGCCTGCCTCACCCAGCCCACTGATGGTCCAGGGAGCACAGAGATGCTCTGCAGCACTGGCTGGCAGCACACATTTAGCAGAGGGAATAAAAGGGATGCAGGATTGAGGGAACTCATTTGGAATTGTGGCTAAGCCTCTGCAGAAATGCTCAGTGTAATTCCCTCAGATCTGGTCTAGCTTAGGCCTGATTTTGTGCTCTCTCTGCCGTTGTTCATCCCTGCTCCCGAGGGCAAAGGAAAAAAAAAATGGGAGTACATCTGACTTATTAACAGGATTTATATTAATATTGCTGATATTAATGTAAATATACTTGGGAAATTAGATTAAATAAGGGACTTTTTGCAAGAGCACAGAGTGATGGGACAAGGGGAAATGGCTTCAGACTGGGAGTAGGTTTAGATTAGATATTGGGAATAAAACCTTGACCGTGAGGGTGCTGAGGCCCTGGCACAGGATGCCCAGAGATTTGTGGCAGCCCCATCCCTGCAAGTGTCCAAAGCCATCTTGGATGGGGCTTGGAGCAACCTGGGATGGTGGAAGGTGTCCCTGCATGTGGCAGGGAGTAGAATGGGATGATCTTTAAAGTCCCTTCCAACCCAAACCATTCTGTGGCTGGTTTTGTGGGCAGATGTTGCCAGCTGTGAGCAGGGATGGGCTGCTCAGCCCTGTCCCTCTGCCACGACTGCACCCAGCCTGTAGAGCACCTCTGCCTGCAGCTGGGACATGATCCCAAGCACCAAAAGAGGGGTTGTTGGCTCCTCAGAGGGGCCAGGACAAGATTTAAACCTCCTGATGCCTTCCAAGCTTTGAACTGCTGTGAGTGCTCCAGTGGGAGCTGAAGGTTGAGTCCTTGTCCCTTTTCCAAGTGGATTGCCAGCATGAAACCCTCAGGCTGGGGCTGGAGCAGCACAGGAGCTGTGGGGAGGTTGGCACAGCTCAGCAGGGCTGGCAGGGCAGGGAGGGAGCAGCTGGGGACCCTCCAGCTCTTTTCCTGTTTGCTGGGTGGGAAAGCTCCAACTCCTCATCCTGCCACATGTGTGGAAAGAAGGGCTGTAAAAAAGCCCCAAAACCTCCAAACTCCCTCCACCCCTGCCCTCAAATCTGCATCCTGCTGCCAGAGCCACCCCTGCCCTCAAATCTGCATCCTGCTGCCAGAGCCACCCCTGCCCACAATTCACACCTCACTCACAAATCACCAGCCACTGCTGCCCTGCAGCTCCAGCCCGGCTCAGCACTGGTTAGGCTGAGCTTAACTCCAGCCAGGGAAGGAAAAAATGGTCCAAGAGTGACTTAAGAGCACAGGTTTTGGCAAAGCAGCTCTCCTTCCTCTCCTGCAGCCAGGATGGAGGTGGTGGCTGTGCTCAGAAGTCTCAGTGAGAGGCCAAGGGTGGCTGTGGTTGGGCCAAGACCAACTTGTTCCTGCTTTTGGGAAATTTGGAGATGGGGAATGCCAAGGCTCATCACCTGCTGAGCTGTACAGGAGGCAGAATTCACAATAAAGTCCTTTTGAGCTTTGGGAGGTTGTCTGCCACATTAGGGCAGTAGATGAGAAGGACAAAGACATGCAAAAACCAGGATAATTTAATTTTTCTATTTATCACACTGGGTCATTGCCTTGAAATCATGACACATATGTTTTAATAGAAATAACATTCCCAACCCTCACACCACAGAGGGACAAACACAGAAATATAATCAGAGTGCCCTTGGGTAGCTGAGAGAAGGGTAAAATAAACTGAAATTGCTGAGACACATGGAGCAGGAATCTGCAGGGAAATGGATGCACAGAAGGTGGGAAAAGGGGTCGTGCCCTGCAGCCTCTTGGGGCTGTGTAGGCACAGTGTGGGGGTCCCCTCAGATGGAGGGAGCTGATGAAAAATGGAAATAACCCCAGCTGGCATGGCTGGCATCCACATTTATCTGAAAAAATGCCCTTCAGGGCCATTCTCCTCCCTGGTTGGAGCTGTTTGGCTTCCAACCCATCTGAGTGATTTGCCAGCACCACCACTGATTCACTGACCTCCAGCACGAGATAGAAATGGCTTATTTAAAAGAAAAAAAAAATCTGTTGTGGTTGTTTCATTCATGGGAATGTTTCAGATTAATCTAAGTGTTTTTGCAAGGGGCTTGTGAGGTACCTGCCCTTGAGGAGCTTCTGCAAGGGAGCCAGATTGGGTCACACTTGGTGGCCTGATGGTGTCTGGCCTCTCCTGCTCTCTAAATTCTGTATTTCCAGGGAGGAGAGAGTAGGGGGTGGGACTAGATGGTCTTTGGAGGTCACTTCCAACCCAAATTATTCTGTAATTACAGGATCACAGAATGGTTGGGTTGGAAAGGATCTTAGAACTCATCCAGTCCCACCACCTCCTGCCATGGGCAGGAACACCTTCCACTGTCCCAGGTTGCTCCAAGCCCCATCCAGCCTGGCCTTGGACACTTGCAGGGATCCAGGGGCAGCCACAGCTTCTCTGGGCAGCCTGGTCCACACCAAATCTCACCCTGGAGGTGTTCAGATCCCAGGTGCCAGCAGGAAGCTTTGCCCTCTTGTCCTGTTTGACAAAGAACTGGAAGTGAAATCGTGGTGGTGTTACAAATGTATCTGTGGGATCTTAGAGAGAACACAGTTTCCACCCATTTTGATACAAAGTTCCTTATCATATTATACCAAACTCATGGGCCTGTTAGGAACTTCTCTGGACCCTCAAGTCTCAGGCAGAAAATTTTGTAGACCAGCAACTGACAGGAAATTTCTACTGGTGGCTGCTGGGCCACCATGTGCACATTGAATTGTGCGGAAAGAACTCCCAAAGTAGCCCAGTCCCAACTTTCTCCATCACTGTTTTCATCTGCAAGGTTACAATTTCACAGTGACCAACTCCTGGAGAAGATTGAGGTGCTCTCAGTGGTGGTTTCAGGTTTTAATGTGATCTGGGAGTGTCTGAGGCACATGGTGCTCACTCATCCTTTTCTGTCTTAACTCTCAGACCAAAAAAATGCAACATCACTTAGTACTATTTATTATTTATTATGTTTTTATTACTAATATCATCATCAGAATTGTTCTTCCAGCAGAAATTGTAGAAGTCTGCCCTGTTAAATGATGGCTCTGGATGTTTTCCAATGTCCATAACCACACCTTTCTCTTCCTCTTGCAGATGAGACTCCCATTATAGCTGTGATGGTGGCCCTGTCCTCCCTCCTAGTCATAGTATTTATTATTATTGTTCTGTACATGTTGAGGTAAGAGCTGCTTTAATGCTGGATTCCCTTGTTTGACAGAAACAATTCCTGAATGAACAGGAATGAGCCTTTTGTGCTGTCTCCCAAGCTAAAGGCTGACACAGCTGCTGCTTTGAAAAGAAACCTGTGAGGACAATGAACGAAAATGATGTTTGGGGTTATCTGGTGAATGATGCTTATTCTTTTCTCTGCAAAGCTGCTCCTCGTTTGGGGAATTCCTGTTCTGCCTCTCAAAATGTCACATTTAGCAGGGTAGGTTGAACTGAAGCCCTGTCAGTGTGGGGAAAAGCAGGTGAGGTATCATTGTGAGGCTGAAAATGATGGATTGAGTAATGCAGGGAGGCTGAACACAGCCACAAAGTCCTTTCAGTGTCTTATTCCTTGATTCCCATCTTGATAGCCAGCAGGATCCAACATCCAAACTCTGTTTGGGGTACCAAACCTTATATGGTCCCTGTGCACCTTTCACTGTGAGTGGCAGGAGCTTGTGAGGAGTATTAGGTGATGCTGTTGTAATTGAAATTACAGCATAATAAAGCCTTCTTAGGTCCATTTTTTAGAATCCAAGCATCTGCCCTGCTCAAAATGAAGCATTCCCAGCTCCTGAAAGCATAACTAAGAATGTCTTTATTCACCTGCAGTAAACATTTTAATTTACTCACCAGTCTGGTGATTAAGTAAGTCTTGAAAAGGAAAAAAAAAAGAAAAAGCTGTTTCCTTAGCAGTGGAAAACTTCCCTCTGTCTCCTGGCTTCAGGCCTGCCCTCACAGCAGTGAACCTGAGGAGAGTTTTGCCTCAGGAGTTCAGCAGCAGCAGAGTTTGAGTCCTTCCCACCTGGCTTCCAGCCCTGAAAAAAAGGGTTTGTGTTCACTGCCCAGTGATTCAGCAAAACTCTGAATTTCAGGCAAAAGGAGCACGAGCAGCTGCTCCAAAGCACATGGAGCAGGGATTTGCTGCAGGACAGATCAACCTGGGCTTTGTGTGCTGTGCTGGATCAGCCCAGGGAGCAGGGACTCCTTGGGGTGTCCTCTGCCAAGAGAAACCCTTAAAGCTTCTCCTGGTTCCCTCCTGGCTCTGGGCTCCTGTTCCAGATGTGCTCAGTGCAAAGCTCTGCTCACAGGCAGGTCCTGCAGCCTCCTGGACTAATCCACAAGGCCATGAGAAAGTGTGGCATCTGTCATCTGGGAGGGGACCTGGGCTTCCTGGTGGATATTTACTGAGTTTTCCACCCCAATTCTCTCTGGCAGGTTCAAGAAATACAAGCAGGCAGGGAGCCACTCCAACTCCTTCCGGCTCTCCAACGGCCGCACGGACGACACAGGTGAGTCCACCTGGTGCCACACAGGCTCTCCCCCACCTGCTGTTTTTGTAGGCAGATGTTTTTTAATTTATATTTCGTTGGTTTTGTTGTTTCCTGATTTCCTTTGTTCCATGTTTTTCCGTGGTTTTGGCAGGCTTTTGTGGAATGAAGGTTTATTTCCCAGCTTTCGTTCCGCTGACTAAATGTTTTGCCCTCAAGTGGTTGATATTAAAATCACTTCCAAAATCACTGTTCATGTTCCTCTTGAGGTTTTCACAGTGTTTCTTTGACTCAAATGGGAACCTTTTTTGAAAAAACCACATCTTTGGGGAGTAATTAAATATTTTTCTGCTCTTTCAGATTAGGATGGTCTCTGATTAAAACTCAGATCTTCACGCTAACTGTGGACACCAAACTAACATATCCAAGAGAAAAGAGGAAATACACTTATTTTCATTATAAAAACATTTTTGTACCTCCTAAACATGCAGAGATGCAATTTTAAAGCCTTGTGTAATGTCTAAAATCTTCTACCCCTGAGCTGTGAGCTAGAGCTGACATTGAGGGTCTGAAGTTGGGCATCTCCACCCGTGTGTAGGCACTGATTAAGATGTGAGACTTCCTAAACTCACTTCAGATGCTTTTTCAGCACTCCTTTCACATAAACTAAACACCTTCTGAAAAGCACTAACTGGAATTCAGCACCTTTTTTATTTTATTTTGGCTGCTAAGACCTTCTCTGCCCATCTTACATCACTGTAAAGGGAGGTGTGAACTTCATGAACCCTCAGCTGTGTTGCTGTAACCCTCACACGGCCTTTCTGGGCTTTGCTGAGCAGCACAAGCAGCAGCTGCCTTTGCTGTGCCCTCCTGGGAATTGTGTCACAGTGGTGGTGCCAGACTTTGCATGTGAGAGAGGGAGAAGTTGGAATTCAAAGCCAGGTGGTCTCCAACCCCAGTATTGGTCCTCAGGGCCCTGTCCTGCCTCTCTGAGAGTGTAGATCTCCCAGAGTGTTAATCAGAATGGGATCACTGGTTTTTTGGGGTTGGAAAAGCCCTTTAAGATCATCCAGTCCAACCATTACCCCAGCACTGACCATGTCCCCAAGTGCCACATCCACGTGGCTTTTAAATCCCCTCCAGGGATGGGGACTCCACCACTGCCCTGGGCAGCTGTGCCAGGGCTGGACAACCCTTTCCATGAAGAAATTTTCCCAAATATCCCATCTAAACCTCCCCTGGCCTAGCCTGAGGCTGTTCCCTCTCCTCCTGTCCCTGTTCCCTGGGAGCAGAGCCCAAATTCCATGGCTGTCCCCTCCTGT
>JBBMKD010000170.1:69262311-69281378 GCA_037834095.1 Argya squamiceps
CCAGGCTGAGCCCCTTTCCCAGCTCCCTCAGCCTCTCCTGGTGCTCCAGACCCTTCCCCAGCTCTGTTCCCTTCTCTTGACACCCTCCAGCTCTTTAAGATCTTTTTGTGAGAGGCCCAGAAGTTCCTCCAGCACTGGAGGTGCCCCAGCAGTGCCACCACAGGGGACAGGCACTGCCCTGGTCCACATTGCTGCCACAATCCAAGTGTCACCATGCCCAGAGCAGCCTGGTCTGGTGGAATCTTTTGGAACAAAATGATCCTTTCACATCCCCTCCACCCCAAACCATCCTGTGCAGACAGGAGGACGAACCTTAAAACGGGCGGCGCGCACAGGGTGCCTGCGCTCAGCTGGGCATGGGTGGGCACTGCTGGGGGGCACAGGGGACAGCTGGTGGCCCAGTGCTGGGCACAGGGGACATCTGCTGGCCCCTGTGACCCCCTGGGTGTCATTGCAGAGCCCCAGAGCATGCCCCTGCTGGCCCGCTCCCCCAGCACCAACCGCAAGTACCCGCCCCTGCCCGTGGACAAGCTGGAGGAGGAGATCAATCGCCGCATGGCCGACGACAACAAGCTCTTCCGGGAGGAGTTCAACGTGAGTGCCTCTGCCTGCTGCCCTCACATCCCCCAGGCTGCCCTGCTGGGGTTTAGGAGCTGGTTTTGGGGGGTTTCTCAAAGGGCTGGTAGGCGTGATTCTGTCCCTGAGTCTGCGGTGAGGGTGGATAAGCTGCTCACTGTCATGCTCATTGCAAAATCCAGAGGTTTTCTAGCAAACAGCTCTTCAGAGTGACATTTCCTTGGATGTCTTGGGGTCTTCCAGAGCTCTCCTGCTTGTTGGTTGCCTCTCAAGCTCTGCCTCCCACCTCCCAGTCTTCATGGCTTTAAATCCACAAGCAGCCAAAAAAAAGGGTTTTGTCAGAGAAACAGGGATGAGCCCATCTTGTTTCATTGAGCTGTTAACCCTGAAACACAGTGGTGACAATGTATGGGACAAAGGCTGGCCTTCAGCTGTGAGGAATTCAGGTATTGTGCTTGTCCCACAAGCCCAGAGAATTTCTTCAGGGATGGCTTCAACCTCTTCTTGACATTGCTGAGCTTTGCAGCTTGGGACAATAAATCTGTTTTGCTTTGTCAATAGAAAAATAGATTAGAGTAGAATTGAATGGAGCAGAATAGATTCATTAAGGTTGGAAAAGCCATCTAAGATTATTGAATCCAACCATTAACCCAGCACTGCCAAGACCACCACTAAACCATGTCCCCAAGTGACACATCTACACTTCTTTTTTGTTAACACTTTCAAGGATGGTGACTCCACCACTGCCCTGAGCAGCCCGTGCTGGGGCTTGACAATTCTTTCTGTGAAAATATTTTCCTAAATATCCAACCTAAACCTCCCCTGGCCCAGCCTGAGGCCGTTCCCTCTCCTCCTGTCCCTGTTCCCTGGGAGCAGAGCCCAAATCCCCCCCGGCTGTCCCCTCCTGTCAGGGAGTTGTGCAGAGCCACAAGGTCCCCCCTGACCCTCCTTTTCTTTAGGCTGAACCCCCTCAGCTGCTCCTCATCAGACCTGTGCTCCCAGCCCAGGCCCAAGCCATGATATGGCACCATGAGAACGAGGAGAAGATAAAAAAGAGCCACTTGACTTTGTCCAGCTGCTACAAAACTCGATCCCTTTCCTGGCCGTGCTGCAGTGAAACCAAATAGGTGCAATGAATGCCCAGGGAGGGAGAATTTTAGGGTTATAAATACCTGATTGCCCTGGACACTTCCTGCCATCCTGTCAGCTGGAGGAAGGGATGGTGGATACCTCCAGAACATTCTTTGCTGCTCAGAGAGGATATGGAAAAACGGTGCTGGAGAAGCACCTCCTGTACTTGACTGGGAAACACAGGGACAGTGTCCCCTGTCACCCCAGTACCCCCCCAGCAAGGGTCCCCTGGTGCTGCTCCTGCCATCAGTGGGTGGGCTGGGGTTGTGGGGGTTTAATCAGGTCACAATTAGCAGCACTGTTAATGAGGGAATCTCACAGGAGCCTCCGTGGACAGGAGTCAGGAATGAGCTCGTTGGTGCTGCCGGGTGGGTTCAGAGCTGGAGGCTTTGCTGCCACCTCGTGTCCATGGATCAGGAGATTCCAGACATCCCTCCAAAGGGGTTGGAAAGGGCTCTCTCTGCTCCAGCCCAGCTGTTTAAACGGTCACTTTGAGCTCGGTGGGGAGGAGAGTTGTTGCTGGGGTGGAGGTGAGGGGTGTGGCTGGTGGGGACATGTCCAGAGGGGCAGGATGCTCAGATGTGACATTTGCCAGCACATTGTTCCTGCTGTGCCATGAAAACATCATGGAAAACCCTTTTATTTCTGCCATTTCAGGCTCTCCCAGCCTGTCCCATACAGGCCACGTGTGAAGCTGCTTCCAAGGAGGAGAACAAGGAGAAGAACAGATACGTGAACATTTTGCCCTGTAAGTGTCAGAGCTGGTTGGATGAGGGGGAAACACTCAGGGGCTCCTGCCAGGACTCTCCATTCCTGATTTTGGGATGGGCAAGGGGACAGTTGAGGGCATTTCACCTCCCAGGTGGGTGGCTGTGTCTGCTTTAGCTTTAGATACCTGTGAGGAGAAGCTCCATGGAGCCCTCAGCAGCCAGGAGGACGTGGAGAGTGAAACAAATGGGAAATGCCAGAAGGGACAGCTCTTGCCTGGTGGCATTGAGCAGTGGGCTGGCTTGGGGTGTCCTCAAATATTCACTCTGCAGAAGGAAAACTACCTTGGATAAGATCTAGGACCTCTTTGGGTTGAAGCAAGAGGAATTGGGGGTATAAAGGTGTTTACAGAGGAGCCAGGAGTGTGGGCTCCACTCCAACACCTGGATTCTCACTACACCAGGGACCAGCAGGGTGGAGGGGGTTGTCTTTAATGCAGAGTTTTGATTTCCCTCCAGATGATCATTCCAGGGTTCACCTGACTCCTGTGGAAGGAGTCCCTGACTCCGACTACATCAACGCCTCCTTCATTAATGTGGGTTCTGTGCTGTGCCAGGAGCAAAGGGCTGCTTTGGAAAGGGCTGGGGAGCCACTCCTGCTGGAGCTGGGCATTTCTGATCAACAGACAGCTGATGAATCACAGGATCTTTGAGGTTGGAAAAGCCCTCTGAGACCCACAAGTGCAAGAATTCCCCCAACACTGCCAGACCACCACTAAACCATGTCCCCAAGTGCCACATCCACATGGTTTTTAAATCCTTAAAGAGTGTGGCCAGTTGATCATGAGTGCTTCCCAGCTTGCAGGGCTGGATGTAGGGAGAGGATGAAGAAGAAATCAAGGAATCCAGCAAAGATGGAGGGAACCTTGCCCTGCTCTACCCCTGGGAGGAGATGGGTCCTTTGTGGTTGTCACCACGTGGCTCCAGTCAGCTGGAGGGGTCATGTGAGAGATGCAGGCACATGAAGCAAAGCAAGACCCAAAAGAGCTTTTTCCTTTCCTCCCCAGTAAATAAAACACACAAAATCAATCCCTATGAGTCCTACAGCCCCTCTTCCAAGGATCAAGGCTGATTTTCACATGATGCCCTGGATGCAGGGTCTGACCCCAGTGGAAGGGCTGTCAGGTACCATTCATTAGTGCCTTGTGCCAACCAGTGGGGTCATTCCTGCATTATGTGAGCATGGGGAGTGATCCTGTGGGGAAACAGCCTTTTGCACAAGGATTTTCAATTATTCCAGCCCATCTCTAGAGCTGATTCTCCCCTCAGAGGCTGCAGCCCCTTCTCTGCACCAGGGGAGAATGAGCAGCAGAGCAGATGCCAGCTCTGTTTGTTCCTGAAGTAGATGCATTCCATGACTCTTGTGTTAGAGAAATACTAATTTCTCTTCCATTTTCTTCTTTTCTTGCAGGGGTACCAAGAGAAAAACAAGTTCATTGCTGCACAAGGTAAATTCTTGACTATTCCTGTTGGGAATTGCTCTGCTGGGGGCAGCTGGGCTGGGGCCCTCTGCTCAGTGGAGCTGTGCCCCTCTACCCCCAGCACAGCATCTTGCAGAGCTCCCCTGGTCAAAAGGAAGCCTGGCTGCTCCACAGATTGTTCCCAAAATGATTTTCCCAGTCAAAGAGCAGTGCTGGATGTCTTGGTGGACAGGAGGAAGTCCTACCTGTGCAATACCCATTGCTGGAGGGTGTTGTGACCTCTGGAAATAATGCCAGGGAACTGCTTAATTTAATTCCCCAAATCACAGAATCATGGAATGGTTTGGGCTGCAAAGGACCTCAAAGCCCATCTCAGTCCACCCCACTGCCATGGACAGGGACACCTCCCACTATCCCAGGCTGCTCCAAGCTCCCTTGAACACTCCCAGGGATGGGACAGAGAGAAAATATCCTTGTGATCTTCAGAAGCCCAAACACATCCCTAAAACCAGAATTCCCACTGAAAGGGTGGGGATCATGTCAGCAGCAGGATGTTACCTGCCCCTGGGAGTGTTTTGTATTTCCTCTCTTGACTTGCCAGTGGGTCAGGGCATTCCTGGCTGGTTTCCCTGGCTCTGGCTGGAGAAGGAGGCTGGCTCAGGTCCGTCAGCACTTCCAGGCTCAGGTTAAGCTTTGGCTCTGCTGTTCCCTTGGCTCACCCTGAGCCTCAGGCTTGGCAAGGGAGTGTAGGCTGAGTTAGCTCTGTGTCTGGCAGGCAGCAGGGAACTATTCCTGTGCCACACTGAAATGGGATCCCATGGCTAAAACCCAAAATCCCAAGGCAGGACTAATGTGGACTCTGGGACAGCCACAATTTCCCTGGGTGACCTTGGGCAAGTCCATGCTCTGTTTGTCTGGTTTCCCCTTCTTGAGCTAAATGTGGAATTCCTGACCATAAAACAAATCCAAAAATTCCAGCTATTGTGTGATAGGATTATTCCTTGGATCAGGCATGCCCAGACACCACAGCACCTCCTGTGACTTACTGGCAAAAAAACGTGTTGGATCATCTGTGACGTGTGACCTCACACGCTGAGTTTTGGCCCCAAGTTGTGAGAGGTTGATCCCAAAGAGGACTTTTTGTTTTACCTTCCCCCTCAGGACCAAAGGAAGAAACAGTGAACGATTTCTGGAGGATGATTTGGGAGCAAAACACAGCCACAATTGTCATGGTGACCAACCTGAAGGAGAGGAAAGAGGTTGGTGCCAGAAGGTTTCACAGGCTGGGATTTGACCCAAACTGGGCCAACATCCTGTGCTTATGGGAGTGTCCTGGAGCCATTCCCAGCCTTGTGAGGGTGTCCAGGGCTCACCTCCACCTGTTTTCTCTCCCCACAGTGTAAATGTGCTCAGTACTGGCCGGATCAGGGCTGCTGGACCTACGGGAACATCCGAGTGTCCGTGGAGGACGTGACGGTGCTGGTGGATTACACCGTGCGCAAGTTCTGCATCCAGCAGGTGCCAGGGATCACCTCCCCTACCCCATCCCTCCCCTCTCCACACTGGGCATCCCAAAGGTGCTGCCTCAACTCCTCTGAGGCTCTGTGAGGGATGAAATGATCCTCAACACCCATTTTTAACCAGAGTTGTTAAGGATTTATTCCCCCCAAGTGCCTGTTCCCAGTGGTACCAGCATGGCTGTGCTGAGAGCAGGGAAGCTGAGGGATGCCAAGGGCTGAAATTCCACCCTGCAGTACTCCAGCACTTGCTGTTATCAGTGTTGGTTCCTGCTCTCACCCACAGACACTTAATGCCTGAAAATAATCAGATTTATCCCCTCAGCTGAGACAAAATCCAGCGCCGTATGTGTTGGGTTTGATTGCTTTCCCATCTGTCACCACATTTCTTTGTCCTCCAAGGAGACTCTGGGTGTTTTAGTCACTCTTGTTTGTTTTCCTGCTGCTCTCAGAGGCAGGCAAGGAAGAGTTGGTGCCTGCAAACCTGTCTGGACCCTGAGGATGATTCTCCTGAGCTTCATCCTTCACTCCAATAGCCTGGACGTGTGTGTTTTCCTCCTCTGCCTTTAATCCAAGGATGATCTGGGCAGAGGAGTGGGAAAGGATGGAGCAACAGCTTCTGTTTGAGCTTGTTGAGGATGAAATATGGCAGCTGCTGCCAGGCTGGATCCACAGGCAGGGCTAGGCTGGCATCTCACACCCCTTGGATGTGGGATGTGGTGCTGGGTGGTTAAAATGTCATGTTTTTAGGGACTGGTTTGTCCCAGAGCCTGAATCTATGCCCTTTCAGCTGTGGATGAAAATCCATACCCTTCCAGCTTCATCTCTGATCTGCAGCTCCCTCTCTCACTTAATTTTGGGGGAAGAAGGGTATTTCTCCTGAACCTGAGCCCACCTTTCCCCTGCAGGTGGGAGATGTGACAAACAAGAAGCCTCAGCGCCTGGTGACCCAGTTCCACTTCACCAGCTGGCCCGACTTCGGGGTGCCCTTCACCCCCATCGGGATGCTGAAATTCCTGAAGAAGGTGAAGACCTGCAATCCCCAATATGCAGGAGCTATAGTGGTGCACTGCAGGTGAGTCCTGCTCACAGCCACCCTCTGCCCATCCTGGGTCACCTGGAAAGCATCTGTTTAAAAGGAGGAGTTTTTTTCAGTCAGAATTTTTTCTTTATTTAATTTCCCTGTGTTAAACAGGGATGTTCCTCATGGGGACATGCAAAAAAATGCATGAATTGAAGCAAGTCCTTGGAATCAGTGATGTTAGGGTGGTACAGCTCATGTGGAGGAGCCACTTGGGTTGGATGGATGCTGAGTGAGCCAAGCTGAGCACTGGTGGCATCTCCCTTGGCCTGGCATGAGAAGGTGACATCCCTCTTTGGGAGAAGGCAGCACTGGGCTGGCAGATTGCCTGGAGCAAGGGCCACAGAGATTGGCATCACCTGGAGTGGTTTCAGGCACAGCAGCAGCCCTGGGGGAGCCACAGGAGCTTCCACATTGCAATAAGGAGAAGCCCCATGGTTGAAATCAGAGATGGTCCCATTTGCACCATCCCAGGTTAATTTAGGGCAAATTCCACTTCTTGTGAAGCAAGTTTTGTCTTTCCTTAATCACTGCTGGTCTCACTGAAGACAATCTAATCCAACTCCCCTGCCATGGGCAGGAACACTTCCCATTATCCAAGGCTGCTCCAAGCCATGTCCAACTTGGCCTTGGACAATGCTGGGGCAGCCACAGCTTCTCTGGGCACCCTGTGCCAGGGGAGAATTCCTTCTCAATGTCCCTCCCCACCGTGTGTTGCAGCGCTGGGGTGGGACGCACGGGCACTTTCATTGTCATCGATGCCATGCTGGACATGATGCACACGGAGAGGAAGGTGGATGTTTACGGCTTTGTGAGCCGGATCCGGGCTCAGCGCTGCCAGATGGTACAGACAGATGTGAGTGTGCTGCTGCCCTGCCCTCTGGGCATGGATTTCCTTCACCCCTTTCCTTCAAAGCCTGTGGGAGGCTTGGGTGTTATCCCTCGTTTTGGGTGATGCGGCGTCAGGGGAGTCCTTCACGGGGTTCTGCTCTTTTTAATCTCCTTTGCAGAATGATTAAATCATTTGGGTTGGAAAAGATCCTTAAGATGGAGTTCAACCATTCCCCCAGCACTGCCACTGCCACCACTGACCCATGTCCCCAAGTGCCACATCCACATGGCTTTTAAATCCCTCCAGGGGACTCCACCACTGCCCTGGGCAGCTGTGCCAGGGCTGGACAACCCTTCCATGAAGAAATTTATCCTCCTCTGGCACAGCTCCCTCTCCTCCTGTCCCTTGTTTCCACACCCTGGCTTCCCCTTCAGTCAGGGAATCTTGTGGAGCCAGAAGGTCCCCCCTGAGCCTCCTCTTCTCTAGGCTTGGAGAACATTGTGTGTCACACCTGCTTTGTTTGGTGTGGTAAATAAAGTCCCAGTCCCCATGTGGTGGCAGGAAGGTCGTCACTCACTTTTCTGGGGCCTCAGAGGGTGGGCAGGGGGGTGGTGGGTTTACACCCAGCGTGTGCTCACTGGGGATGGAACATGGCAGAAAAAAAGGAGGAAGGAGGGAAAAAAGCAAAGTAACTTGTATGGATAAGAGGGGAGGTGTAGTTATGAGCAGTGGGACCAATTTAAAAAGGAGGATTTCAAAAGACACTCAGACTTCCTTTTACATCCTCTCCCTGCACCCCTCCAGATGCAGTATGTGTTCATATACCAAGCACTTCTGGAGCATTATCTGTATGGTGACACAGAGCTGGAGGTGACCTCCTTGGAGATCCACCTCCAGAAGATCTACAACAAAGTGCCAGGGACCAGCAGCAACGGGCTGGAAGAGGAGTTCAAGGTGAGCGTGGCTGTTGTCCTGGTGGATCTGCTGGGATGGTGCAGGGATCCCCATGTGCTGGCCTGGCACTGGGTGGCTCTGAAACCCTCCTTTGCTTTGCTCCTTGCCCTGCAGAAGCTCACTTCAATCAAAATCCAGAATGACAAGATGAGAACGGGCAATTTGCCAGCCAACATGAAGAAGAACAGGGTGCTTCAGATAATTCCATGTAAGGCTTGTTTGGCTGGGTGTCCAGTGGGTGTGGGGACAGGAATTGGGCTGGAGAAATGGGACCTTGTGATCTTCAACAAGGAAAAAGGCAGAGTCCTGTCCCTGGGGAGGGACAAGCCCAGGCACCAGTCTGTTCTGGGGTCGCCCAGCTGGGTGGAAAAGCAGCTTGGCAGGAAAGGACCTGGGGGTCTGACAGACTCCAGGCTGAACCTGAGCCAGCAAAGTGCCCTTGTGACAAAAGGGACAGCGGTGGCCTGGGCTGCGTGAGACAAAACACTTCCAACAGGTCCAGGGAGGGGATGCTGCCCCTCTGCTCAGCACTGCTGAGGCCACACCTGGAGCTCTGGGTCCAGTCCTGCCTCCCCAGGACAAGGGGGACATGGGGAGAGCCCAGCGAGGGCACTGGAGCATCTCTGCTCTGAGGAAAGGCTGGGACTGCTCAGCCTGGAGAAAAGAAGGCTCCAGGGGTCTCATCTCTGTCCATCAACACCTGCAGAGAGGACAGAGCCAGGCCAGTGGTGGCCAGGGCAGGACAAGGGGCCATGGGCACACAGTGACCACAGGAGGGTCCCTCTGAACACCAGGGAACATGTTTTAGCTGTGGGAGTCACCAGGCACTGGCACAGATTGTCCAGGAATGTTGTAGAGTCTCCATGCCTGAAGATATCAAACTTTACCTGGACACAGATGGGTCCTGTATGACCCTCTCTGCTGGTTTGTGCTGCCAAGACTTTCTGCCTCAAGGGAAAGGGAGGCCCAGTGCTGAGCAGGTCCTTTTCCTGGAGAGCTCAGCATCCCCTTGTGCCCCAAACCACACATGGCAGAGGGTGGAGCTGAGTGTCCTTGTCCCAGCCAGGTGCACTGTGCTCCCCTTCCCTTATCTCTGTGTCCCCCTTAGGGCTTGGTGAGTCCCCAGCTAAGGGCCATGCAGATTATCCCAGATCTCAGATGATTTTGTTCTGTTCCAGATGAATTCAACCGAGTAATCATTCCAGTGAAGAGAGGAGAAGAGAACACAGACTATGTAAACGCTTCCTTCATTGATGTGAGTCTTCTCCAACCTTCTTTCCATCTTCTCCCAATGGAAACCACCTCATGCTGCTTCCTTTGGGAAGAATTTATCCCTAGTACTCCTTTGATGGGTTTTGTACAGCTCCCTCCACGTGACTTTGCTTTGTGTCATCCCATGGTGCTGGTTTCTTTCTCCAAGAAACCCCTGGGTTTATCCAGCTCCTTGTGGGAGAGCAGAGCTGGAGCCTGAGCAGAGCCTCCAAATCCTGGGCTCACTCCTGCCCCTCTGGGCTCTGCTGAGGGCTGTGGAGAACAGATGCACATATCCATGGAGACAGCACAGCACCAGCCATTTGGTCAGAAAACATCCCCCAGATTAGATCAGGCAGCAATACACGATCCCAAAACCTTGGAGAGGAGCCAGGTCAATCCCATTACACCTGTCTGGGAGGCAGCAGGAGGTGAGGCAGGGAGGTTAAGTGCTGTCCTCACTCCCAGGAGGAGATAAGTGATTGCACATCCTTCTCTCCTGAGCAATCCTGTTGCCTCCCGGGAGTCATCTCGGATGAGTATTGATCTCCATGCAGTGTTGCCAGTGCTGGCCAAGTGACAGACCCTGCTCTTTTCCAGCCCAATTTCTGCTTTCATCTCCTGATGACACAGGGCTTTTTTGTTTTATTTTCCTTTTTTTTTTTCTTTTTTTTTCTTCTTTTTTTTCCCAAGAAAGGCAATCACTGGGTTTGCCCACTAAAACCAGTTTATTCCCAGTCCTAACATCCCTAATTAATTGCTCCCTGAAATCTCCTTTGCTGGGTCCCTGCTGTGGCTGTGGGAGCAGCCAGGAGCAGCTGCCTTGTTGTGCATCCAGATCAGAAAGCTTCCGTGGCACATAAGCAATTTGGGCTGAGGATTCAATTTCCTGCCTCTGCTGAACTTTGCTTAAATGACAAACTCCAAATGACGAAGCATCTGCAGTCACAGTCTGCAGGGAGGGCACAGGGGAGTCAGAGGGGTTGGGAAACAGAAACTCTTTGTGGCTGTGGAAGAGCCAGAGTCATCCAGCCTTCCATCCAGAAAATCACCCTGCTGGTTTTCATAGATTATAGAATAGTCTGGGTTGGAAGGGGCCTTAAAGATCATCTAGTTCTGTTTAGTTTTGTTTGCTTCTTCCAAAAATCCCCAATTAAAATCGTGCCTGGAGTACTTGGAGCTAAAGCAAAGCTCTGCTCCAGCACTCAGAGCTTGCAATATTGCTTAGGCGTGCTGGAAACCCAAATGGATAAAGCCAGATGTGTGTAGGGGGTATGATCCTCCCAGAATTGAGCTGAGCTTGGTAGGCCAGACACATCCAAGAGATTCCTGCTGCTGGTCCCCTGAGCCTGCTCCCACATTCCAGGGTTATCGCCAGAAGGATTCCTACATCGCCAGCCAAGGGCCGCTGCAGCACACGATAGAGGACTTCTGGAGGATGATCTGGGAGTGGAAATCCTGCTCCATAGTGATGCTCACAGAGCTGGAGGAGAGAGGCCAGGTAAGTTCCCAGGATCAGCTGCACTAAGCACCAGGGAAATAAATGAATGAATAAATGGCAGGAGTTTGGGGTGGGATGACCCATAAGGTCAAAAGCAGTCTGTGATTCTGGGAGTTTGTGATCCCTGTGGGATCCCACCTGGTGTTGGGCAGCTGCCAGAAGATTCTTCCATCCAAATGCATGGGGAAAAACATGGGATCTTCATCCTGTGCCCTCCTGTGATGGTTCCTCAGGAGAAGTGTGCCCAGTACTGGCCGTCCGACGGCTCCGTGTCCTACGGAGACATCACGGTGGAGCTGAAGAAAGAGGAGGAGTGTGAGAGTTACACAGTGAGGGACCTGCTGGTGACCAACACCAGGGTAAGAGCCTGCCTGCTCCTTCTGGGCACCTCTGGGTGCTCCTGGGTTTCACTGCCATGAGCCTGTGCTGGTGTTCCCTCAGCCCCATGAGCTCCCCATTATCCCAAAGGGGTTTTATCCCTGTATCCCTGCCTCCCACCCCTGAGAGTGCCTTGACCATCCCCTCTGTTCTGCTGCCCTCACCACCAAACCTCCCTCCTGCTCCCCATTCCCCACACTTCCCCTACTCTGTGCCCTGGGAATGCCACTCCTCCACAAGCAGCTTTCCTACACAGATTGTTTGCCTGGCCAATAAATGTATTTGTCCTGGTTTAGGGCAAATCTGGGAGAAAACCTCTGAATGAGATCCCTCTGGAAAGCAAACCCAAATGGCCCCTCCCCCAACTGGTCTGGGAAAGAATTTGCTTGGAGAAAAGTGGGAAAAACTATTCATTTAACAAACAAAATGCCCACAAGCATAAAAAACGAATAGCATGAAACAACAAAACCTCTTGTTGTTCTGAAGAGAGATGGCAAAATTGAGGAAGTCCTTGCTGTGAGTGTAGCTCAGCTCTCCCAGTCTCTTATCAGTCCCTCAGTGCTGGAAAATGCCAAGGTTCAAGCCCCAGTGGGCCACAGGTGTGAGCTCCCAGTGCTCTGCTGGGTTTTCAGTCCAGAGCAGGTTTAAACAGTCCCAAGAAAAAGGGAAAAAAAACAATCCAGGGAACTTCTCTGCCTCAGCCAGCTAAAACTAACTAAAAGCAAAGGAGATCTCTGTCCTGCTGTCTGTCTGTGCTGCAAACAGCACAGTCCAGGAGTGATGTTCCTTAACCATCTCCTGTGTTCTGCCCTCACCACCAAACCTCCCTCCTGCTCCCCATTCCTCACACTTCCCTTACTCCATGCCCTGGGAATGCCACTCCTCCACAAGCAGCTTTCCTACACAGATTGTTACCCCAAAGCCCTGAGGGTTCCTTGGTGCAGATCTGTCAGCAGCTGCCTGACCTCCATCTGTGCCCTCCCAACAGGAAAACAAGAGCAGACAGATCCGGCAGTTCCACTTCCACGGCTGGCCAGAGGTCGGGATCCCCGGGGATGGGAAGGGGATGATCAACATCATTGCAGCAGTGCAGAAGCAGCAGCAGCAGTCTGGCAACCACCCCATCACTGTGCACTGCAGGTAAAGCCTGGCTGGAGCAGCTGGGCCACCCTTCTGAGGGGATTTGCTCCAGCAGGAGTTTGGGAGGTGGTCAGAATTCCCAAAGTATGGCCTGGATAAACTGGGAGAGGCTGGGGGAGGACTGGTTCCTTCAGTTCTCTGGTGCTTCCCCTAGGTAGAGCCAGCAGGGGCAGGACAGGGGTTTTCCCTCACCCCCTGGTTTCTCTTTCCCAGTGCTGGAGCAGGAAGAACAGGCACCTTCTGTGCCCTGAGCACTGTCCTGGAGAGGGTGAAGGCAGAGGCGATCCTCGATGTCTTTCAGACTGTCAAGAGTTTAAGACTACAGAGGCCACACATGGTGCAGACACTGGTAAGGTGCCTCCTGCCCCTCCAAAACCTCAGCAAGGATGGGATGGGGGCTCAGTGTTGAGCAAAAACCTCTTGGATTCAAGGTTTTTGAAAGAGGGAGTGAGGGAAGATGTGAGATCATCATCCCTGGGAGTGTCCAGGGCCAGGCTGGACAGGGCTTGGAGCAACCTGGGATGGTGGAAGGTGTCCCTGCCCGTGGCAGGGGGTTGAGCAAGGCCATCCCTAAGGTTCCTTCCAACCCAAACCATTTTAGGATCCATGATTCTAAGGAGGTGGGTCAGGAGGTGTCTCCCCTTCCTCTTGTTAAGGCACCAAGTGCCTTTTAAGCACTGACAGAAGTTGTAGGAACCTCTTTGGAGACATCCTCAGCCACCGTCCAAACATTAATGGGCTGGAGCAGCTGGGAGAGTGTCCTGGAGTGGCTGTGGAACCCTGCACGTTGGTATGGTTGGGGCAGGTGGGGCTGGGTGAGGTCTTGCAAGAGGGGTTTGCTCAGGGTTTTAAAAGAAAAGTCTTTTGGGATCCAAGCAGAACCTCAGAGAGGGAAGGGGAAAGCAGAGTTTCTTTTGCCATGAGTATCCCAGCAAGGGTTTGGGGCTCACAAGGAGGTGGGACCTGCTCTGGACACCTGAGCAAGCATCAGGTGCTGTCTCAGGTGTGGATTTTCCTGGTTCTAACACTGTTCCCTCCCAAATCCCACAGGAACAGTACGAATTCTGCTACAAGGTGGTGCAGGAATACATCGACGCCTTCTCAGACTACGCCAACTTCAAGTGAAGAAAAACAGGAACAAAAACCCACACCCACCTCCTCCCCCCAAAACAAATGACAGAAGAGTTGCCTTCTTTAATATTTTGTAATATTCTGTTTGTTAATATACCCCCCCAAACAAAAAAAAAAACAAAACCTATGTGTATATATCTTAACTGTTTTAGAGGTTGGTACCATAAGCTTCATATTAGCTGGAGATTTTATATGTAGCAAAGTGTTAGTGCAGATACTGTTGGCTCCTTTTTTTCCAATGTTTTATTGGGGAATTAAATAGTGTGATGTTTGGATTAATATTGTCATACCATCTCTCTTCTGGAGAGTTGATACAGGCTGTTATTTTGTTTGTAAATCTTTTTTTTTTTTTTTTTTTTCTTTGAGGGAGTAAAGCCTTTTTAAAAAAAAAGAAAAAGGAAAGAAAGATATTCTGGATCTCATCTGAAAACAAAACCCAACCCCCCCCCTCCAACCCCACCAGCACAAGCTTTTCCAAACCTGCAGGGAAATGGTTTCACATTTTTCTGCTGGTCAGCTCTTAAAAAAAAATAAGGAGAGAAAAAAAAAAAGCTCATTCTGTGTGTGTGTTTATATATAAATACCTTCATTTTTGTACCAAAGCTAAAAAACTTTCCCCCCTTAGAGCCAGGCCACCATGTGCTGCTGGTTTGGAAACTGTAATTGCCACAGAGCAGTGCCCAAATGTTGGGATTTCAACCCCAAAAAAGCAAACCCCAGAAAAACAAAAGGATTTTTGCTCCTGGCAGGAAAGGTCTGTGTGTTTGGAGCTGGGTTTTAGAGCAGGGATTGGGGTTGGCCCTGAGCTGAGGGTGATCACAGTGGCCCTGCCATCCCTGCTGCTGCTCCTTGGAGCAGGTGAGCTCCATCCCCTCCCCAGCTGCTGAAGGAGATGTCAGATTGTTGTTCCTGTCATCCTGAGAGATCACAGAATGAGGGAATGGTTTGGGGTGGAAGGGATCTCATAAAATACCCAATCCCACCCCCTGCCATGGGCAGGAACACCTTCAACCAGCCCAGGGTGCTCCAAGCCCCGTCCAGCCTGGCCTTGGACACTTGCAGGGATCCAGGGGCAGCCACAGCTTCTCTGGGCACCCTGTGTCAGGGCTCACCACCCTCACAGGGAAGGATTTCTCCAAAATCCCTACTCCAGGCCTGCTGTCTTTCAAGAAGAATCCAAAGGGCCAAGAAATATCCTGAGGACCAGGGGTGCAGCACCTGTATATTAGAAAAAAAAAAAAAAAAACAAACAAAAAAACAGGTTAAGAGGGTTGATTTTAATATTTTCTTTCTTATAAAGGAGTGCCTGAAGAAACACTTTCCTTGTTCCTCCTGCAGTCAGGGGCACCATGCCCAGATTAATGGGGGGAACTCCATCCCCACTGCAGAACTGGGAGAAACTGGGTTGGAGCAGAGGCTTCACCCCCAAAGATTTCTCTGGACACTCCAAACAGTGATGGGTGGGAGTGTCCAGTGTCCACTCCACAGGGTGGGTGGCAGGGCCTAGGAATATTGACAGCCCTGCCCAGGGATGTCCTACACTCAGGATATGGGGTTGAAATCTAGGAAATTCTGGGTAAAACCAGCCCATGAGTCAGAGTGTCCAAGGTTTTCAGCTTTTTCCATCCAGGCAGGATTCACAGGGGGGTTCACTGGAGGCACACAGGCAAGGGGACACCCTCAGCCACCCAAAACACCCCCAAAAGTTGCTTTGCTGCTGCCACCATCCCCACTCCATCACCTGGTACCCTTCATGAGCCTCACCACCTCATTGCTAATAAAATCCAACTCCTAAATTTTAGGGGCTTTGGGCGAGGCCATCAGTCACACTCAGAAATAAATGTGGTGACCCCAAAAAATGGTGACCCTCCTTGAACAGGAGGGTTTTGTTTGTCCCCACAGATGCTCCACCCAGGAACATGGACCACCCCAACAAGCCCCTCCATCCCACTGCCCAGTGGGTGCTGGCTGCTCCCTGGTGCTCTTAATGAGTTTTTCCCCCTTTTTTTCCTTCATTCCCAGGGTTTCAGGGGGATTTCTTGGGGAAATTTTGGGGTCAGGGGAGCTGCCTTGAGTTTTTGCCACAGCAGCTGCCCAGGCCTCATCCTGCATCCAACTGCAAATATCAGAGAGATGAGCAGCTGCTGGAGATAATCCAGGGCCAGATCCTGCCTAAATCCCCTTCCTGAGCTCTGTCACATCCCTTGGGCTGGGAGCTTTGGGCTCCATGGCCATTGCCAGCATCCAGTTTGTCATCCCCAGTTTGGGGGTGACAAATTTGAAGTGGGGGGAGAACCAAGGAAATGGGGGCTGGGGTGGGGCAGGTAAACTGAGGCACGGGGAATTTGCTCCCCTCTTTTCAACAAGAGCATCCCTGGAGCTGCAGAAGGGACCATGTGGATCCATCCCTTTCCCAGCTGCCAGGAAATGGGAAATTCTGGGGAGTCTCCAGCCCTGGCTATGGAGCCACAGCGGGGCAGAATCCCGAAAAAAAGGGGTGTCAGGGTGTCATCCTGTGGTGCCCAGGGGATTTGGGGGAAGGACAGTGGCACGGGGAGGACGATGCCATCAGCGAGGTCCCGGTCCCCCGTGGGAACGGTGGCCAGGCCGACGTCACTGTCACCGGAGCCCTTCAAATAGCGGCGCCCGTCCGGCCGGACACCGATCCTGCCACCGCCACCACCGGGACCTGCCCGCCCAGGTGAGGCTGCCCCGGCCACGGAACGGGGTGGGGGGTCCTGCTTGCCCCAAATCTGACCCCAGTTGGGGGGGTGAGGGGAGAGTCCGTGCGGGATCCAAACCCCACCACACCCCGGGGTGCTGAGCCCCTCCGGCTCCTCCAGCCACAAAGGGCACCCAGGGGTGCTTCATTCCCTCTGGATCTACATCTCAAACCCACCCTAAAGAGATGCGGGGTCATCCCCTCCAGCATCTGCATCCCAAACCTACCCCAGCACCACCCATGGGTGCTCATCCCCTCTGGAAATCCATCCTCCCACACTCAGCCCCTGGGGCTCTGCTGGACCCAAAACCACCCCAGGCAGCACCCACGGGTGCTCAACCCTCCCGTAGCCCCCCCCGGGGGTGTCCCCGAAGCGGATGGCGGTGGGACAGGGACATCTGTGTCCCCGCAGCCCCCCGGCCATGGCACCCCGCGGGTCGCTGCTGCTGCTGGCGCTGCTGCTGCTGCTGAGCTGCTCCCTGCCCCGCGGCCGCGGCCAGCACTGGTCCCACGGCTGGTACCCGGGGGGCAAACGGGACCTCCGGACCCCCACAAACCTCCAGGTAGGGTTTCCCCCGCGGGTTATCCCCCTGCAGGTCATTCCTTTCCCTCCCGGGGGGATTCCCGGGTGATGCCCACCCTTAGCTGTGTCCCCCCTGCCCCAGGGTTTGTTCCCCGCCCTGAAGTAAAAGCCGCCTGCTCCCGGGGTTTTAATCCCTCTGGATTATTCCCGCCCGAGTTACACCGCCCCAGATTATCCTCCCTGGATTATATACCCCCTAGCAATTTTGTCCCCGTCCCGCGATTATCTCTCCGCCGAGTTCTTGGATTTAACCTCGCCCCAGATTTAACTCCACTTCGCTTTTATGACCCCCACGGGCTATAATCCCCCCCAGTTTATCCCCCTCCCTGAATTATCCGGATTTATCACCCCCACGGGCTATAATCCCCCCAGGTTATCCCCTTCCTTGAATTATCCCCGCCCCAGATTATCCCCATCTCCCGTGGTTATCTCCCCCATCGATTTACCTTCCTCCCCGAAACCCCCGCAGTTTATCCACCCTGGAATTCCCGCGGGGTGATCCCCCCATCCAGGCTGTTTCTTCCCCACGGGGGTGGGTAAAACATCCCTTTATCCCCCTCCCGCAGGTCCCGTCCCCTCTCGGGCGCTGCCGTCCCTTCCCATGTCCCGTCCGGCGGGAGGAGCCGCTGCCGGTGAGCGGGAACGGGGCTGGGGGGTCCTACGGGGGGTCCCCAGGACCGGGACTGACCGATGACCCCCCGCCCCTTTCCCGCAGCGACCCGCGCTGCGCCCCTGACCGGACCCACCGACCCACGCGGGAACGAGCCGGGACCCCCCCGCGGGGAATAAAGGGGCTGGGGGGGATTTGTGCGCAGTGATGGTGCTGGGGGAGCGTCCTGCGTGGGGGAGTGATGGGGAGGGGGCTCGTGGGAGGGGTGGCACATGTCCCGTGGGGATAACGGTGTCCCTTGGGGATGCCATCCCGTGCGGGGACACAGGGATGGGGGAAAATCTGTCCCGTGGGTGGGATTCGTGTCCCAAGCGGGGGGGGATCTGTCGCTTGGGGGGGGCCGGTTGTGTCCCCTGGGGATCCCGTGTCCCGTGGGAGCTGTGCTGTTCCTTGGGACACTGCTCGGGAATTCGTGTCCCGTGGAGTGGGGGTGTCCGCTGGGAGCGGGTTGTGTCTTTTGGGGTGCCGTGTCTCATGGGCGGCTGTTCCCTGGGGGGATTCCCTGTTCCTTAGGGTTCCGCGACCGTGTCCGGCGGGGGTTCTGCGTGTCCCCTTCCGTGGGGGTGTCCCTGTCCCACGGGTGTCTCTGCCCCGTAGGTGCCCCTGTCCCTATGTCCCCTGGCTGCCCCTGTCCCGTGTAGGGTGTCCCCTGGCCGCCGGTGGCCGTGTCCCGTGGCTGTCCCTGTCCCGTGCAGGGTGTCCCTGTCCGTGTGTCTTAAGGGTGTCCCTGTCCCATGGCTGTTCCTGTCCCATGCAGCGTGTCCCTGCCACAAGGATGTCCCTGCCCCAAGGATGTCTCCGTCCCGTGCAGGGTGTCCCTGTCCCAAGGATATCCCTGTCCCCTGACTGTCCCTGTCCCGTGTAGGGTGTCCCTGCCCCACGGATGTCCGTGTCCCACGGGTGTCCATGTCCCGTGCCCCATGGATGTCCCTGTCCCATGCAGGGTGTCCCTGTCCCGTGCAGAGGCTGACCCTGTCCCATGAATGTCCCTGTCCCCTTGACTGTCCCTGTCCCCGTCGGTATCCGTGTCTCATGGCTGTGTCCCTGTCCCGTGCGGGGTGTCCCTGTCCCCGCCGCTGTCCCTGTCCCCTGGCTATCCCTGTCCCGTGCAGAGTGTCCCCGTCCCATGGATGTCCCTGCCCCATGGCTGCCCCTGTCCTGTGCAAGGTGCCCCTGTCCCCTGGCTGTCCCTGTCCCGTGCAGAGTTTCCCCGCCCCACGGATGTCCGTGTCCCTGTCCCCCTCCTCTCCCGGACTCCATTTCCCATCAGGCCCCGCTCCCCTCCCTTCCCGTGGCGCCTCGCGCGCGGGCCCGTCCCGTGACGCCACTCTCCGCGCCGTGACGTCACTCGGGCGCCGCCATGCTGCCGGTGCTGAGGCGCTGCCGCCCGGGGCCCGTCCCGCTCCCGGCCC
>JBBMKD010000170.1:69281478-69299778 GCA_037834095.1 Argya squamiceps
CCCGGGGCTCTGTCCCGGCTGGTCCCCGCGGGCGGTGCCGGCGCGGGGCCGCAAGACCCGGCACGACCCCCCCTCCAAGTCCAAGGCGAGCCGGGTGAAGCTGCCGCCGCCCGTGGACCCCGAGGAGCTGCTGGTGGTGCAGGAGCGGTACCGGCAGTACCGGCTGGTGGTCAGCGCCCTCCGGTACCGGCACGGGATGGGGAGGGGTTGTGAGGCAGGTCAGGGTCGGGCTGTGGCGATGGAGATGGGGGAGCTTCCGTGGGAAAGGGGAGTGGTGGGGGGGCTGGAGCTGGGGGGCCGCTGTGGGGCAGGGGAGGGTCGGATATGGGTTGGTCCGGGGCTGGTTACGGGGCTGGGGGCGGCTGTGGGTTTGGGTAAGGGGAACTACAGCTGGCTGTGGGGCAGGGGAGGGTTGAAGGGCTGGGTGTGGGGTTTCTGGGGGCGGTACAGAATTGGCTGCAGGGTAGGGGACTCCGTGTAGGGCTGTGAGGCTGCTGCGGGGCAGGGGAAGGTTGGGGTTGGCTGTGGCTCTGGGTAAGGACTTGGAGGCTGGGTAAGGTGCTGGGGGGCTGACGTGGAACAAGAGAGGGCTGGTGGCTGAGTGTGGGACTGGCTGTGAGGCAGGAGAGTGTGGGGCTTGTGGCCGTTTGGGGCTGCTGTGTGGGACCAGGGCTGGTTGTGGAACAGGGGAGGGTCTGGGGTACTTTGTAACAGAAGCAGGTAAATCCTGGGATACTGGGGGGTAGGAAAGGGTTGTGGGACTGGACTGCTGTGGGAAGGGGTGGTGGGGCTTGGACTGATGAGGGGCAGGGAAGAGTGAGGCTGGTGGGGCTGGGAGCACTGTGGAGTAGGGGAGGGTCAGGGTGGTGGGACTGGGACTGCCGTGGGAAGGGGTGGTGGGTCTGGCTCTGCTGTGGGGCAGTTTGGGGAGAACTCTCCCTGCTCCCAGCCCCGGGCAGGCGCTCAGGGCCCGCCCCTCTCCCTGGCAGGGCGGAGTTCAGGGCCGAGGTGCAGCAGAAGCAGCGGGAGGAGCGTTTGGCTGCCGAGGGCTCCCTGGAGGAGCTGGAGGAGCACCGGCGGCTGATGGCCTGGAATGACGAGGAGAACGCCCGGCAGCAGGCACGCAGGTCAGCACAGCCCCCTGCAGGGCCGGGGGGACACTGCCCGGCCTGGCTTTGGCCTCTGCTCAGGCAGAACTGAGCTCAGTTAGAGTCTGGTCTGGTATTTACAGAGAAATTCGGGCAGGGCCACTCTGGGCTGGGTTAGGATTTGATTTGTGGCTGGCGGGGAATGGTGACATCCATGGTGACATCATTGGTGTCCCCAGGGATCAGGGCTGGGCCCGGTCCTGTTTAATGTCTTCATTGTCCCCTGGATGAGGGGATTGAGTTCACCATCAGCCCATTTGCAGGTGACACCGAGCTGGGTGTGATGTGTGTCTGCTGCAGGGCAGGAGGGCTGTGCACAGGGACCTGGACAGGCTGGATCCAGGGCCTGGATCCAGGGATATGAGGGTTAAAAAGACCAAGTGTGGGCTCCTGCACTTGGGCCACGACAAGCCCTGAAGCACAACAGAGTGAAAGGCAGAAAGGGACCTGGGGGACTGAAGGACAGCAGGCTGGACATGAGCCAGCAGAGTGCCCAGGTGGCCAGTGGCTCCTGGCCTGGATTGGGAATGGTGTGGCCAGCAGGAGCAGGGAGGGGATTCTTCCCCCCTACTCAGCACTGGTGAGTGCTGTGCCCAGTTCTGGGCCCCCCCAGTTTAGGAAAAAGGTTGAGATCCTGGATTGTGTCCAGGGAAAGGCAACAAAGCTGGGGAAGGGTCTGGAACACAGTTCCTGGTAGGAGCAGCTGTGAGGGAGCTCAGCCTGGGCAAAAAGAGGCTCTGGGAAGACCTTGTCACTCTCCACAACTCCCTGACAGGAGGGTGCAGCCAGGATGGGTCAGGATTTGCTCCCTGGGAGCAGAGGACAAGAGGACACAGCCTTTTCCACCTGATTGATTCTGGGCAATCTTCACCTTGTAAAATAAATCTGCCTGTGCAGCTGTTGTGGTTCCTGTGCCTTTTGCTGCTGAGGGCCAAGTCAAGGTGCTCTGAGCAGCCTCCTGCTCTCCTGGGGGTGGATGTGTCACCTCATCCATCAGATTTTCCTTTCTGTCTGCCAGAGAGGAGAGAGCCAGGAGAGAAGAAGAGGAGCAGAAGAGGAGGAAATTAGAGATTGCAGAGAAACAGGCCAGGAAAATGGAGGCTTTCCTGGAGGAGAAGGAGAAGGAGGTTCTGCAGCTGCAGGTAAGAGCAGCTGGTGCCTCCTGGGAGCCAGGCTGCCAGAATTCCCTGCCAGGGAGCCATGTGGGAGCCGTGGGCTTGTTTTGCACAGATTTTTTTCCAGCTGGCAGCTGGGAACACAAACGTCAGCACCTTCCAGGGGTGTTGACAGCGCGTGGATGGGACTGAGGCTGAGCCAGAGCTCTGGGAGCAGGGTGGGATAATCCTGAGGGGGATAATCCTCATCCTTTGGTTCAGGAGGAAGCCAAAAGCTTCATCACCCCTGAGAACCTGGAGGCACGGATCGAGGAGTGCCTGGACAAGCCCAGGAACTACAACTTTGCCATCGACAAGGACGGGCGCGTCGTCAAACGCACGGTGCTGTCGTAGCAGCCCTGCCAGGGGGCCTGGGCTGTGTCCCCAGGGCCCCCACACAGCACAGATCCTTCCTCTGAATGTAGGAATTGACCACACAAGTGCTGGAGAAAGGCTCTGGCTGTGCTGCTTCCAAAGGGTTAATTTCTGTGGGAAAGGGGGCGAGGGGAAACTTGGAGGCTCCAGCAGCCTGCTGCTGTGCCTGTGATCCCACCTCCCACGTGTTTGGATCCCTCCTGCCTTCACACACAGCCTGTGGGGAGGAGCAGGAGTGCTCCTGAGGCAGAGCCTGGCTCTGAGCTCCTCACTCTCAGCTCCTCTGGATGCTTCCATAGGCAAACAAGGGCTGGAATGAATTTGTAGGAAACACTGACCTTCCCTTTTTGTTGTTGTTGGGGGAAGGAATTAATTGTAATCCTGATTTCACATGTTAAACCCTCCTTTGCACACCCCTTGGTGTGGCTGAATAAGAAAATGTGTCTGAATGATCCAAGATTTCTGGTGTCTCCTTATTCCTCCCTTCAGACTTAATTTATCCATCACCTGAAACTGAAGGTGTAGATAAAAATGTAATGACTTTGGATGTTCTGGGTCGTTGGGGTCTTGCAGGCTGTCAGCTTTGTCCTAAAACTTCTACTTTTGGGCTGCTCAGTGTTGAGCCTGGAGTTTGCTGTGGTTCAGCCATGGACTGCAGGTCCCCCTCCCTCCCTCCTTCCCTCCCTTCCTCCCTTCCTCCCTCAGTTAATTGACCTGAAATCTTCACTTTTTACCTCCACGTTTCCCTAAAAGTGTTTTCTTTTCCCAAGCCTGCACCTCAACCAGGCGAGCACACAAAACCCACAGAGTTCTGTCTGGGTAGTTTTTCTGTCCAAGTTTTATTTCTAATGAAGCTCATCACTTCAGTCTGAGTCACAGCCCCCCGAGGCAGGGCTGGGATAGTGATGGATGTGGGATCCTGCAGATTCTCTCCTGGTTGGGCTACACAAACAGCATCTCCTGGTCACAGGATGAGTCAGTGCTACAGCCCTCTGTGGGGAGAGAGGGGGGAGTGTGATGTAAAACCAGACAGCACCCACCAGACCCCGGGGGACCCCCAAAACGGGCCCCAGAGATCCCCAAAGCAGCCCCCAGTGATCCCTGAAAGAGTCCTCGGGGACTCTCTGAACCAGCCCCCAGATACCCCTGAAACAGCCCCCAGATACCCCTGAAACAGCCCCCAGGGATGCCCCAAAATGGGCCCCAGAGATCCCTGAAACAGCCCCCAGGGACCCCCAAAAACAGCCCTCAGGGACCCCCTGAACCAGCTGCCAGAGATCCCCCTAAAACAGCCCCCAGGGACCCTCTGAACCAGCCCCCAGAGATCCCCCAAAAGGGGCCCCAGGGATCCCCTAAACAGGCCCTAGAAACCCCTGAAACAGCCCCCAGAAATCCCTGGAACACCCAGAGACCCCCTGAAACAGCCCCCAGGGACCCCCCAGCACTGGGGTTTAATGAGCTCGTGCTCACTCCACTCTCTGATACTTCCCAGGATTTATAGCAGGATCTCTGGTAGTTTAATTTAGGGAGGAGGGTGGGATTTTGAGAAAAACTAATGAGAGCAGAAGGGTTTGTGGGTCCTGCACTTGCTCAGCCCCCCAAATTTGCTGTCTGCTTCCCTCCTGCCCCAAACCCTGCCGGTCTCATCCCTTCCCTGGGGTCCGGATAGGTCATGGAGCATGATCTGCCTGTCGGGGTGATGGACAAAGACAATCCCTTGGGCATCCTCTCCTCTCCCCCTGTTGTGTAAAACCCTGAATTCCCTCCCGCTGTCCCGGGATGCCGTGGCGCCCTCACCGGTGCTGCAGCAGATGCCGGGAGCGGCGCAGCTCCCTCCCGAGCCGCAGGGCTTGCGTCCCGACTCGCAGGGGGTGGGCAGGAAGTTCTCCTCCTGGCAGCGCAGCGTTTCCGAGGTGCCGATGTAGCAGCCCAGCTCCTCCCCGCAGCAGATGTTGGGCCCGAAGCAGTGGCCTTTGTTCCGGGGACCGCAGGGCAGGCACTGCTCGGGGAACGGGGGGGAAAGAAGGTTGGGAAAAGGGAAGAAAGGGGGTTTTTGGAGTGCTCTAAGTCCTCCAGGACCTACCTTCCTGACATCCATGTCCAGCACAGCTCGTTTTCCCCCGATGGGGCAGTTCTGGATGTAGCAAGCAGAGGAGAGAGCCAGGAGCCCCAGGAGGCAGAGGGCCAGAGCCTTGCAGGACATAGCGGCGGGACAGGGGGGGATTTTTGGCTGCTCATCCCAACCACTGGCCCTGTATTTATAGTCCTGGTTCCTACTTAGGGATTCTGGCACACGTCACCCGTGTTCCTTAAAAGCCACAAGGCATTGCTGCCCACAGCAGAGGGCTCAGCTAATAGCCAGAGGTCGAGGACGTGAGGTCAAGGACAAGGTGTTGGTTTTCTCCTCCGTGAGGAGTCTGGCAGCAGTGGGAATGTGTGGAGGGTGTGGATGGAGCTGGGTGAACATATGGAGGTTGGAATCTGGGGCTTGGGGCTCCTCTCCAGCAGCCACTTGAGGCTGCTGGGCTGTGGTGTGTCCCGTTGGGAACCCCTGTGGCAATATGGAGAGGGGAGGGATGAAGGAAGGCAGCTGCAGGTGGGATGTGTCCACCCACAGGAGCAGGAGGAGCGTGTGCTTCCCTTGGCTTCAAATCCCTTTGGGTGGGAGGAAGCAATCCCATATCCCCTGGGATCATCCATGGGATCTGGGGTGGGGAATGTCCTTGTTGGCCCATCCGTGCCTGGCCTTTGGGGGATGCTCAGCACAGGCTCATCCTGCTCAGGGACAGCAGTGACACCCAGCCCACGTTCATCCCACAGCTCCAAAGCCACCTCAGAACACCAAACCTCTGGGGCAAAGGCCTGAAATCCCAAATTTCCCCACTGCTTCTCCTTGGAGCTGCACACAGGGATTGGATGTGGTGTCCTGAGTCACATCAGCAGCAGACAAAGCCCCCCCCTCCTCCCCAAGAAGCAGCATTGAGGATGATGAGGCCAAAGGCTGATGCAACCACCAAGGGTCCTGCTCACTCTGGCCACTTGCCTTCCTTATCCCAATTAGGAGCTTCCCAGCTTGAATAAATTTCCCTGCTGAGGCCAAAACTTGACGTCCATTGAGATCATTACCCTGCACCAGCTTAATTGGGAATTAGGCAGCCCAGAGCTGGACAGCCATGACCTTTTCCTGTCGCTCTGTCTTGCTTCAAAATCTGCCACTTAGCACAGCCAGTGCCAGGGCAGCCGGGTCCCTGTCACCCACCCGGGGTCAGTCCCAGCCCCTGGGGACAAGGCAGGCACTGGGATCCATGGAAATTGTTGGAAATGGGGCTCAGCACCTGCTGTGTGCTGTCCCAGCAGCTCAGCTCTGGCTGCAGCACAGGGTGGAGGGAGGGAATTGTCATCCCAGAGCCCCTATGGCTGCTCCAGGGGTGCCCAGACCCCTGCAGGATGTGTCTCAGGTAGACAAGTGGGGAAAAAACACAATTATCAACCCCTGGTGTTTTTTAGGGACTCGATTTTTGCCTGATTTTGAGGTGTCCATCAGATGGAGCGTTCCCAGCTCAGCCACACATTCCCAGTGCTGCAGGAATGTTGGGGGTTCACATCCTGCATCTTGGAAAAGTCTGAGTGCTACAGCTGGGCTGAAAGCCCAATTCCCTCATCCCAGCTTGGAGTCCCCCATCCATGCTGGTGTCACCCCTTTCCCGATGATTTTGGGGTGATTTGGGGTGACTCCCCTCCCCAGGGCTGGGATAAGGCACTGGCTGTGGGAAGCAGCTCCTGGATCAATCCTGAATCAATCCTGAATTCCCTGCGGGGAGTTGCCGCGGGCAGGATGGATCCTGCCGGTGTCAGGGAGCTCCACCTCCCCGGAGGTGCCACCTCCCTCAGGGACGGTATAAAGGACGAGCTGTCCCCTGTGCCGGGGCCAGTCCCAGCCCGGAGAGACCTCGGAGCAAGGACCCCGCAGGGTAAGAGAGCTGGGAGAGGGTTGGGATAACTGCACCCCAAATTTTGGGGGGTGACTGTGGGATAACGGGGACTGATCCTCCCTGTCGGTGTCCAGAGGGGATGGGGAAAGATGAGACCAGCCCTGGAGAGGGATCTTTGGAGCTGGGTTCCCAAATCTCTCTGCTCTTGAGGGATTTGGGGTGCTTTTCCTTACTTTTTATCATTTTTAGTAGCTGCTGTGCTGGTTCCTGAAGGCAGCGAGGCCCCGAATCCACCCCAAAGAGGGACTTGGCCAAGAGGTAACTTGAGGGTGGCACATCCCAGCTGTCCCCAGTGTCCTGGGGCTGGGGTGGCACTCGATGGCCACATCCCAAATCCCAGCTCTGCCTGAGCTCCTTCCCCTGGGAGCTACAAGGACAGAGCCAAATCCTGCACCCAGCCCAGCCAAACCAGCTGCACTCTGTGTGGATTTGGGGACAGAAGATGCTCCAACACCCCCATCCTGAGCCCCAGCTGGGTCCCCCACGAGCCACCCCCAGTGCCCAGGACGAGGCCACCACAGTGCACGAGGACTTTTATTGGGTCTCCTATGTACAGAGCCGGGCTGGGAGGGTCGGTCAGGGTAGGGGGGGCTCCCCAAGCCCTGGCTCAGAGCAGGGGGTGCTTGCCCTGCTGCTGCTGGTGCTGCTGCTGCTGCCGGTTTGCCAAGTGCATGAGCTTGAGGAGCAGATCTCCGGCCGAGCCGTCCAGCCCCGTCAGGTTCTTCTCCTCCTCCGCCGCCTCCTGGGCGCCGTCGCTGCCCTCGTCCAGGCAGCCGGTGTCCATGGAGCACGTCTCTGCCGCGGGGAGCAAAACGTGGCCATGGAACAGGGGTTTTGCGATCGTCAGGGGCTTGTTTTCGGCTGGGGAAGGGGTTGGTGGCACGGCTCGTGCTGCAGTTTTGTCTCTCCCCGTTAAGCAGGGAGCGGGGCTGGATTTCCTGGCACATCAGGGAGGCTGTGCTGGGCCGGGGGAAAGCTCATCGTGGGTCAGGAAGGAGCTCCGAGCCCAATCTTTTAGAATCAGAATGGTTTGGGTGGGAAGGGACTTTAAAAACCGCCCAATTCCACCCCCTGCCATGGGCAGGGACACCTTCCACTATCCCAGGCTGCTCCAAGCCCCGTCCGACCTGGCCTTGGACACTTCCAGGGATCCAGGGGCAGCCACAGCTTCTCTGGGCACGCTGTGCCAGGGCCTCAACACCCTCACAGGAAAGAATTCCTTCCTTCCATCAGCCTGAATCCAACCACCCCCAAATCATCTCGGAACACCGCTTCCCTCTATGCCTCAGTTTCCCCTCCCTAAGACAAAACCACCGCACCGGACAAGCGTTACCTGGCGATTTCTCCCCATTGCCATTCCCCCACGCTCCCCCGCCCACCCCAAACTCCCCGTCCCGGGGTGTCCGTGACCCGCTTTACCGGCGGTGCAGCAGATTCCGGGCGCGGCGCAGCGGCCCCCGGCCCCGCAGGGCTGCCCGCCGGCCTGGCACGGCGAGGGCAGGTAATCCTCCTCGGCGCAGCGCCGCGTCTCCGCCGTGCCCAGGTAGCAGCCCAGCTCCGCTCCGCAGCAGATGCCGGGCCCGAAGCAGTTCCCTCTGTTGCCGGGGCCGCAGGGCATGCACTGCGGGAAGGAGCTGCCTCAGTGCCCGAACTCCCCCCCAAAAAACCCTTCTTGCATCCCCTTGTGTTAGAAACCCCTATCGAATGCATAGAAAGCAGCTCCCCGCCAGCCCCTCTTGGAGGTGCCGCGCTGCCACCAAGGCTGGTCGCTGCCACCAGCAGCGGTGACCTCCTGTCCCCGCTTTGGGGTGTCCCCACTGTCCCTGTGACCTCCGTGTCCCCTCTCCATGCGCTGTCCTGTCCTGCTCAACAGGACACCCAAGTTTGAGCCTCTTCTCGAGGTGCCAGCAGCACTTCGGAGCGGTCACTGCCCCATCGCCTGCCCTCGGGCATGTCCCCGAGCCATCCCAAAAACGCCACTGCTCCGGGGAGCGGGGCACAGCCAGCGGTACCCACAGGTGACGGGGAGCTTCTGCACCCCCCAAAGCCACTCTGCCCCCCCTGAAGCTCCGTCCCGTGTCCCGGAGCGCCCATCCCGGCCCGTACCTGTCGGAGAGCTGTGTCGGCCAGCGCCCGCTTCCCGCCCCGGGGGCAGTTCTGGATGTAGCAGGCGGAGGAGAGGGCGAGGAGGCAGAGGAAGGAGAGGGGCAGCGAAGGCTCTGCCATGGTGCAGGAGGGTGCCCGCGGCCGTGCCAGGGGAAGCTGCTCCAGCTGCGTCTGGCCCCGTGCTGAGAGAGCTGCTATTTATGCTGCCATCACCCCTTCCCATGGGAGGAGGAGGAGGAAGAAGAGGGATGGGTTGGGTTTTTTTGTTGTTTTTTTCCTTTTCTTTCTTTTTTCTTTTTTTTTTTTTATCCCTGTCTCTTTTTTTTTTTTTTCCTAAATCGCATCCAAGCAAATCTGTAATTGAGATGATTCAGTGTGGCAGCACTCAGGGCTGGTGGATCCCATCCTTGGCTGCTCTGAGGGGCACGGGCCAGCCTTGGGATGTGCTTGGGGCTCTGGATAGGCTGGGGGCTGGATTCAAGGAGAGGTGCTCCTTCAGAAGGTGCTGGTTTGGGGAGGGATGTGGGTTTGGAGACAGATGTTCATTCAGGAGATGTGGTTTTGGGAAGGATGCAGATTTTGGAAGGGTGCTGGTTGGGGGGGGTGATGCTGGTTTGGGACAGATGTGGATTTTGGGACAGGTGCTGGTTTGGAGGGTGATGCTGGTTTGGGATGGATGTGGATTTTGGGAGAGGTGCTGGTTTCACAGGAATGCTGATCTGGGGAGGGAAATGCTAATTTGGGGAGGGATAAGGGTTTGGAAGGTGCTGCTTTAGAGAGGGTTGTTTGTTTGGAGGATTATGATTTTGGAAGGATGCAGATTTTGGGAGAGGTGCTGGTTTGGGAAGTGGTGTTTGTTTGGAGCATGCTGGTCCAGGAGGGATGCTGCTTTGGGGAGGGATGCTGCTTTGTGGGATGCTGGTTTGGGAAGAAATACAGGTTTGTGGGATGCTGATTTGATGCTGCTCTGGGAGGGAATACTGGAGGGGAGTGCCAGGGTTGGGGCTGGGAGAGAACCCCGGGTGCACAAAAACACCCCAAAACCCAAGGGCTGGGCTGTGGCATCGGGGTGCAGGGCAGGACCCTGTCCCCAAAGTGACCCATCAGTGCCACCCACGGCTCTCCTGCCTCTTCCCCCTCTTCTCCAAGAAACCAGAAGGCAGGAAAACCAGCAGGAGAGGGGGAGACCAGAAGGAAAGGCACCTTTGGGGTTGGCAGCAGCACACTCGTGTCACCCACGGGCTGTCAAAAACATCTGTACAGGAGAAACACCATCAACAGCCCCCTGCCCCATCCAGCCATGAATATTCCTCTTGTTCCCAGATCCCTTTTCCAGCTACATCGAGGGCAACCTCAGCAAAGTGAAATTAATATGCAGAGAGGAACCTGGTGCCTGTGAGTATCCATCCTCTCCTTCTCCCCCCCAAAAAAATGCTGGGACTGGCTCACAGTGATCAGGAGGGGTTTGTTTGGGGGGGCTGGACAATGTGAGGGTGCTGCCAGCTGTGGTCCCAATTCTGGAGTGGTTTTATCCTTTACTCATCTTCACATAAGGTGGGGAATTGAGGCAGAGACCATAAAAATCAGCCTGGACATCACTTGGGGTGGCTGAACAAGTTTTTCCTCTGCCCCTCATTGGTTTCCCTCATTTTCTCCCCCTCATTAACACCCTTTTCCTGCTGGACAAACACCCCAGCCTCAGTTAGGGTGAGGGGAATGGTGGTACCTGGGTGGGGAAGGGGCTGCTCTGCTCGAGCATCCCAAAGGAAACAGTGATCCCACTGCAATCCTCCCTGGAAAAGCTTTGTGTTTGTTTCAAAGTGCTTTGGAAAGCTCCGCGGGAGGCAGGGAGCAATGCTGGAGGGGGCTGAACCCCAGAGCATCGCTTTGCCCCCCCAGGGGAAACTGAGGCACGCAGGGAAGTGTTTTATGGATCACTGCTGGGGGGTCCCAGCCTGCTCCCAGCTCCTGCCGTGTGATTTTGGAGCATGGATCGACCCGGGGGGGTGACAGTCCTGGGCTTTGGGGCTTTTGAGGGCGATTTCCTCCCCTCCAGGGGGGTGAAGGTGGCCACAGCCCCTGACTCAGCCCTCCCCGGCACCGGAGGGAGCGGCGAGTTCCCGAATTTGCCCCGTGACGCTGAAATCACCCACGTGGGGCAGCCGTGGGGGATTTAATGACCAACATCATTAGCACCAGCCTCGTTTCCCCATCCAAACCCATCCCTTCACAGCGGGAGCCCAAACCCACTTGCGTTTCACGGCCGAGGAGGACGCAAAAGCCCTCGGCTGGGAAAACTTTTCTTTAAAAGAACCCCAAATGTCAGCTCTAAATTGGGTGTTAGGCGCTCGTGCTCCGTCTCTTCATTACTGTATCGTAAAATTACATTAGCTGGGAACGATCTGCATTCAAATGACTCTGTGTCTGGAATGATAACGCAGGAATATGAGATTAAAATGTAATTATGCTCTTTAAAGTCAAGGAAGGTTAATAAAATGTTTTTCCAAGTTGCAGAGGCTCCGCAGCCGCAAGGCAGAATCACTTACAGGAATCAAGGGGAGGATGAGGTGGGGAACGGGGAGGGGAAAAGGGGTAGAAAACACAAAAAAGGGGTTTTGGAGAGGGGAAATATTGGGGTCACCTCGGGTGAGTGATGGGATAGATTGGATTTCCCAGGGGTGGGCAGAGCCAGCCCTGCTGGGCTGGGATGCTCCCGGGGTACTGCTGGGCCCCCATCCCACATCCTGCCCCCAGCAGAGGCTTTGGGACCACTCAGAGTCCTACCCCAATCCTCCAACACCAGCCCCAGGGTTCCTTTTCTGTGTCTCCAGAACCAGATTTGCTCTGCCACATTCCTGCTCTTCCCCAGGGGATGCCCCTTCCTTAACCCTGGTCTAACAAGGGTGTGGCCAGTGCCAGGGAATTCATCGGGGCCTTAGTGGCTGCTGTTCCTATCCCAGCTCCCCTCGGGAATGAGGGAAATCCCAAAGGCCTGACCTGGGCTGGGAATGGAGCAGCACCCTCAAATCTGCCCCCTTGCTCAGCCAAAATATGGCCCCAGCTCTTGTAGACAGCAGCAAAGGGCTGGGGGAGCCAGAGGGGCTCAGCCGTGGAGATCATGGAATTTTTGAGGTTGGAAAAGCTCTCCAAGATCACTGAGTCCAACCATCCCCCCAGCACTGCCAAGGCTGCCACTGACATGTCCCCAAGTGCCACCTCCACAGGGCTTTTAAATCATTTTGAAGATGGGGATTCCACCACTGCCCTGGGCAGCTGTGCCAGTGCCTGATCACCCTTTCCATGAAGAAATCTTCCCTAATATCCAACGTGAACCTCCTCTTTCCTTCATTAACAGCAGGAGCTTTGTTAGCTCTGGAGCCTCCAGGGAGGTTTTTGAGAGCCTTTTTGGAGGCAAGAGAAGGGATGGAGGTGATGGAGCTTGGCTGCAGCACACAGAGCTCCCAGTGCCAAAGTTTAACCAGGATAAATGAGAGTGACAGCATTCAATCAGGATCAGAGGACATTGGAAAATGGGATGAATTTCACTGATTTGTGCATTTCCTGCCTTTGCCATGGCTGGAGGGGGATGCAGCAGGGGAGGAGAAACTTCTGGAAGATGTCACATGGAGAGGAGGGTCAGACTGGCAAGGGAGAGCTCCTGCTCCGGCCTGGGAGCTCTAATGCTCCTCAAATGGATCTGTCACTGTCACCGTGGCCCCGTGGCTGACGGGGGGTTAATGGCTGGTGGGTGGCAGGGAGGGGGATCCTGCACCTCCTTCCCTCACATCACGGATAAAGATGCTCCTCTGCTTCCCCTGACAGCTGGAAAACAGCTTTGATGCCTCTTTAAAGGCAGCACAGCCAACATCAAGATTGGCTGGGGCACTGCTTTGATCATTTCCACGGCCAAATCCATCCTGCTGGGACGTGTGGGGACACCACGGCGGGAAGTCACTGACCAACAAGGGATGGATTTGTCCAAAAAAAATGCCTGAAGGACAGCATTAGGGGAAATTGCTCAGGCTGCAAGCAATCCCATCCCCCAGCTCCCAGGGAGAAGACAGGCTTGGTGCTGGAATAAACGTGCTGCTGGCATCCATGTGGGAGCTGGAGAGGGATTGCTGTGGCTCCAGGCAGAGGCAGCCATGGAGATTGCTGGCTCTGTGTCACCCACCACCTTGGGGTTCAGAGAGGGTCCCTGCTGCCCACAGGGGTGTCAGTGCCCTGGGATGAGTGAGGGGGACTCAGCCAGCTGGGGCAGGTGGTGCTTCCCTGAGCTCCAAGATTTGGGGGCAGAGGGAAAATCATCCCTGGATCTTCTGCAAGAGGGGACACAGAGGGTGAAACGTGCTGCCAAGGGGCCCAGAGGGTTGAGGAGGAGAAATTGGGGGATGAAGGCTCTGAGAACCTGCTGTGAGGTGGAGATTAGCCCTGCTCTGAGCAGGGAGGGGGACCTGATGTCCCAACACCATCCCTTCCTTCCAACCCTGCTCCCTGCAGAACAAAGGGAACCTGGAGATCATTTGGGAGATGGCTCCCACCTGGCTCACTGCCCGCTGGCAGGACACCACAGACAACTTCTGGGCACTGGAGAAGTTTGTCAGAACTGGTGGCTTTGGAAGCATCCAAGCTTTGCCAACTCTGGAGAAGGTGATGGCTCTGGGGATCCAGAGGCAGCCATCCATCCTCCCCCCCTTCCCTGGGGGAGGTGTGAGAGCTGAATCACCCCGGGATGGCTCACTGCAAACACGACACCACCACTGCAGCAGAGTGGATTTACTGCCTCTGAATCGTGGGGCTTTTAGGAATTCTGTGCCTATTTTCTAAATGTTTATTATTTTAGAACGTGTGATTTTCTATTTTTGCTGGGAATGGAGACAGGCTGTGAGCTCCTGCTGACGCAGAACGGGGAGCAGGATCAGTGTGGGGCCAGCATAAAGCCAAGTTCCAGTGGATGAGCAGCTCCCTCCCGTGCCAGGAACACGACAACGTTGCTCAGGTGCCTTTTGAGAGCAAATAAAGGTGTGACCAAGGTGAGCTGAGTCAGCTGGAGGCTCGTTATGGCACAGAACATCAATTAAGTGGCACCAGCAGGGGGTTGTAGAGGTGACAAACCCTTTGATGTCACCTTATCCCAGCATATCCAGGACACAACACATCCAAGTAATTTTTTTGTCTGGCTTTTTTCTGAGCAGCTCTCTCAAGCCCCCAGGGGTGAGTCTCATCCCTGTGATGCAGGAGGCTCTACCACAACCCCTCTGAACCCCTGGTCTGCAGCTCCTCCGTGTTGGTTTGGCTTTTTCCAGCCCATTTATTCCCTCCTCTGCCAAGAGATGCACTCCACAACATCACTAAGCCCCAGGATGAGAGCAGTGAAGAGCCAGAGAGAGAAAAAACTTGACTTTAAACATTTTATTAAGGCTTAAATGTCTATCAGCCAGCCAGGAGCTGGGCTGGTCACACGACATAAACCGAGAGGGTGGGATGGGATGGCTTTTCTACAAGAGTCTGGATGAGCAGGGTGAGATCACTGCCAGCTCCTCACACCTCACACTGCTGATCCCAGAGGAGAAACACGCTCCCAGCAGGGAGGGGAGGGCGAGGTGGGGAAGGGGAGGAAGTCAGAGGGGGAGGCTTTTGTGTGTTGTTGTCACTCACAAGGACTTTACCTGCTCCACAACCGGGTTGGCTGCTGGTCAAAAACGTGGCGTGAAACTCGCGGGGAGGGGGAAGCTGAGCTGGTCCAAAAGGCACCTGTGCTAAACCTCTGAGCCTCGGGGGGCGCTGCTGGAGACCAGTCCTGGATAAATACATGAAGCTATGGCTTTTGTCATCCTCAGGCTCCGGCGCCGCGTTCTAACCCCCCCTCCCCACCTCCCCAGCTGCTCTGTAAGCACAAGAACGAGTCCTCTCCACTCTCCCGGCGGCTCCGTGTGGACACGGGGCACAGCAGCAGCAGCAGCAGCAGCTCCTTTCTCGTCCTCCCGGCGGCGCCGGGGGTTAAAAGTGAACCCTCCTGACATCGTGCGTGGCCGCCGCCCTCTTGCAGCTCCCGCAGTGGATGGGGGAGGCCGGAGCCTTCTGGCGCTCGGCCAGGCAGGGCCGGCACAGCAGGTGCCCGCAGGGGAGCTGGTACACGGGCTCAGCCTTGAAGTAGCAGGAGAAGGATTTGCCGCAGGAAGCGCATCCCTGGGTCTGGCCGCTCCTGCCGTGCTCTGCAAATTCACAATCACAGAATCAGCAGGGTGGAAAAAAACTGCAGAGATCATCGGGTCCAGCCTGTTGACCCAACAGCACCATGTCCAAGTCGTTCCTGGTGATTCCACCACCTCCCTGGGCAGCCCCAAATGATGTCTGATCATCCTTTTGTTGGAACCCTGGGCACTGGGAATTTTACAACTTTCTGTGCTGACAGGCACTGACCCCCAATAAAACACTGCATTTGACCTGAGGCCGTGGAAAAGGCTTCCAAAATTGAGTGACAGCACTGGGATTGTGGGTGTGTGGTTTGAATAGAAGTGTGTGATATCACAGGGTGGAAAACTTAAGAGTTTAAGTTTTTAGACTATAGTAATATATATATAAAGCAGGATGGAGGATTTAGGGCATAGGCTAAGTCCTTCTTTTTCACCTTCTTCTTCATGGGTCTAGGTGGTATTTTGTAATTGGACAGAAGAGACCACATTGCAGGCCACGGGTGGTTGGTTATTGGGTTAAAAGTAAAAAAAAATTTAGATGTCATTTCTTAATTGGACAGTTTATTCTTAAAAGGCCTTGTAGAGAGAAACACAGGGCCATTTTTACTTTGTTAGCTTGAAGTGTTGTAGAACTCACAGTTTGTGAGACTGTAACATAGGTAAGAATTAATAAACATTTGAGTCCAAACAAGAAATACCATCTCAGGCATTTAATCCTGACTCTAGCAAACAGAAGATAAAACACATCACCCTTTCTGTGAAGAAATCCCTCCTCATGTCCAGCCTAAACCTGCCCTGGCACAGCTGGAGAGTGTAAAACAAAGAAGGGAAAGTATAAAACAAAGGGACAGGAGAAGGGGGTTAGGCAGGGAGTGTGACCAACCCCTTCTGTGCCAGTGCTGCCCCAGGTCCTGCAGCCCCAGGGCACAGCTGTGACTCAGGACTGTGACACTTTCCTGTCATTACCACAGGGAAAGGGAACAGTCCAGCTCCCAGGGCAGGGCGTGCTCAGAAAGGGATGGATCACATCAGCACTTGCACCTTTCAGGCTTTTAATTGAGGACAGATGACTGTAAAAAAGGGCTTTTCACTTTCACTGAGACTTAAATCATCCTCCCCCTCCTCGCTCTTCCAACCGCGATTCCCGGGTGGAAGAGCTGAGGTGTCACTTTGCATTCCTGTCACACACCACCCATCCAGGGCTACTCAGCTCTCAAACAGCAGCAATTTCAGAGGGGACAGGAAAAAGCTGAAGAGCTCAATGTCACTGTGAAACAGCAAAAGCTGTCTGGGGAGGGGGAGAGAGGGAAAAACAGGCACAGACAGACAGACAGAGAGCCATTCCCAGGGTCTCCTGGTCCCTCTGAAGCCCCTTCTCAGCCATGAGCAGGAAGAGCCTCAGCCTGGATAAGAGAAGCCAGGACATGTGGAGGGACATCTGAAGGTTCAATGCTTCCAAGAAGTAGTTATGGGAATTTTTTCTCTTCCAAGAAGTAATTTAGCCTCTATCAGGTTTTCTGCTTTAACCACCTGCAAATTCTGTGCAAGAATTTGGCTGAGCTGTCCCCTCCTCCCTGCAATTCCCTTGCTGTGGTTTGTTCTGTCCCATTCCTGCTTTCCCTCCCACCTCCCCTCCTTGTGATGAGCCAGGACTCCCTGTGCCATCACCTCTGCACCCCAAAGGAGTAATTTTGGGAATGCACACACAGCTGGATGAGTGGCTGGCAAACAGCAAGGGCTTGGGAGCCTGGATCATGTACACTCAGTCCTGCTGGGATTCTGGATGTCACATGGTACTTCCAAGAATCATGGAATGGTTTGGGTTGGAAGGGATCATAAAGCCCATCCCATTCCACCCCCTGCCATGGCCAGGGACACTTTCCACTGTCCCAGGTTGCTCCAAGCCCTGTCCAACCTGGCCTTGGACACTTCCAGGGATCCAGGGGCAGCCACAGCTTCTCTGGGCACCCTGTGCCAGGGCCTCCCCACCCTCACAAGGAAGGATTCCTTCCCAATATCCAATCTCACTCTACTCTTTTAGTTTACAAACATTCCTCCTTGTCCAGCCATCATCATTCTGTATAAATAGTGACTCTCCCCCTTTTTCCCAAGGCCCTTTTCAGCACTGGAATTTGCTGGATTTACACCTCTCCTGCAACACCTCCACACCAGACTCATTCTCCACCCACGTGGCAGCTCCCCAGCTTGCTCCAGGCAGCTCCAGGCAACACTGAACCACTCAGCCCAAACTGCAGAGCTCTGACAACAGCCTGAACTGAGCTGGAGCAGGCTGGGCACCGTGTCCAGGCACAAAACATCCCAGACCATCCTTGGGCAGCACAGACAGCCAAGAACATGGAAAAATCACAGGCCTGGTGCCACAGCCTGCTCTGACTGTGGGCATGGACAACATCCCACACCTTGTGGGGGTCAGCAAGGCCTCACCTGCCTCACAGGGAGAATAAACCAGCAAAACTGCTGAGACAGAGGCAAGGATTGTGAGGTAAAGCTTGGTAGGAGACAATATCATATTTTTATATGGAATATATAATACTCTGGGCTCTGAATGCTCCCTGTTAACCCAGCCCCAGCTCCCAGAGGTGATCCAGGGGTGCCTGTTGCTCACCAAGGACTGTGCCCAGGCTCCAGGAGCTGCTGCAGCCCCCCTCTCCTGGAGCCTGCTGCTGGCTCTTCATCAGCTTGGCCGTGAAGGAGGGCATGGAGCTGAGGGCCGAGGTCAGGGCAGTGTCCAAACTCTCCGACAGCTTCTGCTCGTGGGACACCAGGTCTGCAAAGGGAAATACAAACACCAGGTCTGCAAAGGGAAAATCAGAGAGAAAGGTCTGCACAGGGAAATACAAACACCAGGTCTGCAAAGGGAAACACAGAGAGAAAGGTCTGCAAGGGGAAATATAGACCAGGTCTGCAAAGGGAAACACAGAGATCAGGTCTGCAAAGGGAAACACAGAGATCAGGTCTGCAAAGGGAAACACAGAGAGAAAGGTCTGCAAGGGGAAATACAAACACCAGGTCTGCAAAGGGAAAAATCAGAGATCAGGTCTGCAAAGGGAAAAATCAGAGAGAAAGGTCTGCAAAGGGAAATAGAAAGACCAGGTCTGCAAAGGGAAACAGAGAGATCAGGTCTGTAAAGGGAAATAGGGACCAGGTCTGCAAAGGGAAATACAAACACCAGGTCTGCAAAGGGAAATAGGGACGAGGTCTGTAAAGGGAAATACAAACACCAGATCTGCAAAGGGAAATAGGGACCAGGTCTGTAAAGGGAAACAGAGAGAACAGGTCTGCAAGGGGAAATACAAACACCAGGTCT
>JBBMKD010000170.1:69299878-69316914 GCA_037834095.1 Argya squamiceps
GTCTGCAAAGGGAAAAATCAGAGAGAAAGGTCTGCAAAGGGAAACAGAGAGACCAGGTCTGCAAAGGGAAACACAAACACCAGGTCTGCAAAGGGTAAAACAGAGAGAAAGGTCTGCAAAGGGAAATAGAGAAACCAGGTCTGCAAAGAGAAACAGAGAGAACAGATCTGTAAAGGGAAACAAACACCAGGTCTGCAAAGGTAAACAGAGAGAACAGGTCTGCAAAGGGAAATATAGACCAGGTCTGCAAAGGGAAAATCAGAGATCAGGTCTGCAAAGGGAAATACAAACACCAGGTCTGCAAAGGGAAAATCAGAGAGACCAGGTCTGCAAGGGGAAATACAAACACCAGGTCTGCAAAGGGAAAAATCAGAGAGAAAGGTCTGCAAAGGGAAAAATCAGAGAGAAAGGTCTGCAAAGGGAAACAGAGAGACCAGGTCTGCAAAGGGAAACACAAATACCAGGTCTGCAAAGACAAGAAAAAGATGGAGAAGCAGATGCTGGGAGAAAGAATCTGAGATGCAAACACTGCCTTGGCTCTGGAGGATTTTAGGAGCTCTGCCCCTTGTTTTGTTGAGAGGGGTCTTTTCCCCACTGAGGGCCTGGGATTTGGAGTGGAGTGCCTTTTCTCCTTTGGGCCCTAGAGGTGGAATGCCCCATGGGTTACCACCAGACCTCCACGTGGTGCCCCAGTGCCAACTCCTACAGGATCAGAATCACTTAGGTTGGAAAAGTCTTCCAAGATCATCGAGTCCAACCCTTAACCCAGCACTGCCAAGGCCACCACTAAATCATGTCCCCAAGTGCCACACCCACATGGCTTTTAAATACCTTCAGGGATGGGCAGCCTGTGCCAGGGCTGGAGAACCCTTTCCATGAAGGAATTTTCCCTAATATCCACCCTAAACCTCTCCTGGCATATCCTGAGGCCATTTCCTGTTGTTCCCTGGGAACAGAGCCTGACCCCACCTGGCTGCACCCTCCTTTCATGGAGTTGTAGAAGTCTGCAGGGCTGAAAGAGGGCAAAACTCCAAATACCCCAGGAATTTGCTTTCCCCTGAAATCCCAGACACTCCCTCAGCCAGCTCCTGAGGATCCCAGCCCAGCCTTGCTCCATGCAGCTCACAGAGAACATTTACACCATTAATAAAATCTGTGTGGGACTTGTTTTTCCCTCTCTGTCCCAGTTGTGAGCCACAGGGCCAGGGCTGGACCCTCCCTGCAGGGCTGCCCTGTGCAGCACCGACGGTGCTAATTAAGATGAGGCATTAAGAGAATGTTGTCTGCATCACTAATTCTGTTAAATCCATCTCCCAGAGGGAGAGCTCACAATTGGTGCTGCACATTTGCTCCACCAATCAAGGCTGATGATCCAGTGAAGCACGAGCTCCGTGGGCTGAGCACTCTGCTTTGATTTATGTATGGACACGGCAGCTCCTGCTCCTGTGGGGCACATCCTGTGGGAGCTGTCACACACCTCCACAGCCAAAATAACCAAAGAGTCCTCCTAAAATCTCTAGGCTGAGGGATCAGAGCAGAAATGTGCAGTCTGGCTTCTCCTTGCTCTTCCTGGTACTATCCAACATCAGTTATTTTCAGCTGAAGAATTTGTTTAAAATCAAACAGCCACCTGAGCTTTGTCCTCAAAACATTTTTGGGCAGACTGGGAGAAGAGTGAAGGCAGGGACAGGTCCCAGCAGCTCTGGGTCACCTTTTGACACGTCACAGAGCACTGGGTTAGAGCAGAGCAGGAAACTGGGCTCACCTGCCTGGAGAGCCAGCCATGAAATACCCACACACCTGGATTTACACCCTTTGTCCCCAGGAGCCACATCCACAGGGCTTTAAAATCCCTCCAGGGATGGGAACTCCACCACCGCCCTGGGCAGCTGTGCCAGGGCTGGACAATCCTTTCTGTGAAAGAATTGTTCCCCAAATCCAATCTAACCCTGCCCTGGAGCAATCCTTGTTCCCTCCTGTCCCTGTTCCCTGGGAGCAGAGCCTGGCCCCCACCTGGCTCCATCCTCCTTTCAGGTCCCACCTGAGCCTCCTTTTCTCCAGATCTGCAGCACATTTTGCATTCCCAGCAGTGCTGCTACCACATCACTGAGAAAAGGATGGATGAAGGGAAACCAGCACCCACTCCCCTCCCCTGCAGCCACAAGTCACATTTCTTGTCTAGTCTCTACCAGGTTTTCTGCTTTAACCACCTGCAAATTCTGTGCAAGGCTCTCCCCAAGGCTGAGCTGTCCCTCCCCCCTGCAATTCCCTTGCTGTGGTTTGTTCTGTGTCCCATTCCTGTTTTCCTTCCCACCTCCCTCCTCGTGATGAGCCAGGACTCCCTGTGCCATCACCTCTGCACCACCAGACATTTCTTTTCCTGGTTTTGCAGGGCACAATAAATCCCCCTGGATAAAGAAACTTCCAAGCAGGATGGTGAGAGAAATATTGTCTCCACATGGGAGGAAGAGAAAGGAAACCCAAACTTAAAGGGGAACAGGGTGACCTGAGCAAACAAGGGCTGTGAAACACTGAACAGGGAATATGGGAGGTGAATTGACCCAGCTCCACCAGACCCATCAACAGCCTGGAAGCTTTCTAGGTGTGTGATGGGAACTGGATTTGTCCTGATTTGAAACCCCAGCCTGGGGCTGTCCCAACACTCAGGGAACAGAGGTGACTTGGGGGAGCCACGATACCTGTGGAACAGTCCATCTGGATCAAGTGGGAGTCACTGTCAGTTTTCATTTTTTTAGCACTGTTCTCTGAGGTAGCCGTGACAAGTAAGTTTGTAGCAGAGAAATAGGGCGGCTGCAGGGAGCCCTGATCCAGGCAGTCCATTTTCCTTTTCAGAGAGGACATGGTGATGGAGGAGGGCACCAGGCTCTCCGAGACGTGAGCCCTGCCCAGCAGGTTGGTGCCAGGGATGCTGTGCTGCAGCAGGAAGTGGTCTATTCTGGCCTTGAGGGTGGGGTGAGGTAGGGGCTGGGAGTGCTGGCTGAAGGCCACCCCCGTGAAGGGGTCGCTGGGCACACGGCCCCAAGACGCCTCACTGCGGTTGCATTTCTCCAGCGTGGTCTGGTCAATCACTTTCCCAGAGGGCAGGAGCATGGGTAAAGTCATGATCTCCAGAGTGATGGGGTCCAGGAATTCTTCAGGGATGTCTTGGACCACGTCCACCAGCTTGTGCAGGGTCTGCTGCTCGCTGGCACTGAAGGGGACGCAGTCGCTCTCCATTGGCGTCCAGGGCTCCGGCTTGACGCCGCCCACGTCCTGGGCCAGGAACTGGGAGGCCACCTGGAAGACACCCTCGATCACCTCCTGTGGGCAGGATTTGGCAGGTTGTCCCCACACCTCCAGCCTCTTGATGCTGGGCAGGCCCCCCCCGGCCACGTGGGTGATGCAGATTTTCAGGTGGGACACGTTGCTGAGCGAGGCCGGCCCTTTGTTCCAGAGGTCTTGGGACACTGAGCCGGGGTAGGAGAAGACATTTTCCATCTGATGGAAGGGAGGCCTCGGCTTGAAGCCTCTGTGGCCAAAAGTCACTTTGCTCTGATTTTTTAAGACAGCTTTGCCCACCAAGGTGAAGGTGTCCTTGTCCGACACGGGCTGCCCGGCCAGCCCTGAGCACTGCCCCTCGGGGCTCTGCCAAGAGGTTTTGTTGCATGAGGTAGAGGTGTAAACTTCCAGCCCACAGAAGGTCTGGTAGCCCCCAGAGGAGATGTCGAGGTTGATCCTGCAGATCTCTATGTTGAAGGGGAAGGAGATGGTGACGTGCACTGGGGGTTTGATGAAGTACTCGCTGCGGAAGCCGCGGTTCCTCCTGGCCAGGTCCTCAGAGATCAGGTTCTCCACCTCGTAGCCATCAGCAGAGATCTGTGTGCCAGCACAAAACTGGGGTCAGTTGGGAGCAAAGGATGTGGTTTTGGTTTTATCAGTTTTTATTTATCAGTATGTATTTGTTCCTCGTTTTATACTGTTTTTTATAAGTTGTAATGGTTCGTCCCATGTCACCCATGTTGAATCTTTCTTGGTTTTACCCCAACCCTCCTGTCCTGGGCTGTAGTACAGGATGTGCACAAAGTACTCTATCACCTTCTTCATGAACTGTTAAATCCAATTGTTGGAGCAGTGTTTTCCCAGGCCCCCTCCCTCTGGGCTGTCTTCTGTTAATGGCCCATCAATGCCTGCTGGATGACTCACAGATAACTCCCTCCAGGAGTTCTCTCTCTTTAATGGGCCATCAAGGACCCCCTTGTGTGACTCATCATCCCATTGTGAGATGCTCCACCCAGGGGGAGGGGCCAAGCATTCCCACCTGGATATAATCTGGGATTTGGGACAGTACAGGGGCCTTACCCACTGGATTCCCAGAGGATCAGAGCTACCAGACCTTTCTACGGGATCACTGCTTCCATCATCCCACTCAGGTTGTATTCTGACTCTGTCAGTGGTCTTTTGTATTATTGCATTGATTTTATTTTATTTTATTTTATTTTATTTTACTTTATTTTATTTTATTTTACTTTTTTTCTTGTCTTCTTATTAAATTGTATTTCTGACTTGGAGCCTCTCGCTCATTTTGCTTTCAAACCACCACACCTCGTTATGTGTCAATCATAAGTCATCCAGCCCCTGGGTCTTGTCTATCACTTTGAAGCCTCTCCCAAAAGTCTAGAATGTTCCAGGGAGGGCATTGAGTGATTGGACAAGACTCTGGCTGTGTCCCCACCTAAGTTATTGATTTGTTGTAATATGTGTCATTTACCTGCAGAGCCATGCCCACATGACCCCTGATTTGTCCTCAGGTTCTTCCCCTGAACAGAAGATGCTACTTTTGGGTGCCCTGACTCTATTTCTGCTTGGGGCTCCAAGGGGTCTCTGCTGAGGCAGCACTCTGAGCTGATCAATAAAGCCAATTTCACACAACATTTCCAGGGATTCTCAGGATGACACTCACCCAGGAGCCAAGGCTGAGGTGTAGGTGCAGCTGAGGCCAGGCAGGAGATCCCTGCTGGAAGGCAGAGCAGACCCACTCCCACCCTCCTCCAGCCACGTGCTCCCATCCCCTCTTCCTGCCCCTCTGTCACCATGTGCAGACCTGATTTAACTGCTGGAGGAGTGGGAAATCAGGGATAATTTGTGGGTTTGGGTGGCTCAGTGAAATAAGCAGTGGCTGGGAGCAGAGGATGAGCGTGGGGGAGACAGGAGTCTCCTCTTTCAGTCTCCCTTTTCAGGTGGGAAAATCTCCTGATTTTCTTTGTGCCTGTTTATCCCTGTGGAAATGCACCTGGAATCACAGTTACAGGATCAGGGAGATCCATCAAACCAGGCTGGGGCTTGTTTGGAACATCCAAACCCACCCTCTGCTCTGCTCCTGGCCAGACTGACTCAACCCATTCCCTTTCCAGGCCCTGAGAAATCTGCAGGCCCTGCTGAATGGACAAATAAAAACAAGGAAAATCTATTTATTCCACCTGTTTAATATGGCCTTGATCATGACAATCACACCAAACCTCTGTGGCATGGCTGGGTCTCTCCATAAAAAATTCCAGCACTGCTGCTTTTGCAGCACAGTCTTTACAAAGCCAAGGCTGTCCTGGATTTTGGGGGTGAGTTGGTGTGGAAACTTACAATTAAAAAATAGATTTGAATGAAAACTGAGTTTTTTAAAGAGATTCTGATGTGCTGAGTGAAACCAGAAATACTTGGAAAATAACTTCAGCAAATATTATCAAGAGCTGTGTGTTCCAATGGGCAGAGGGAAAGCTGGAATATTGCAGGGAAAAAGGGATCTCAAGCCAAAAAATATACCTGGAAGCACATAATGCTGTCTGGTTATGAAATCCTGCAAAATTAGGGCTTTTCCCTGCAATATTTAGTGTGTGCCACGTCAGAGCAGTGATGCTGATTATCCCAGAGCAGCAGTGAACCAGCTCCCCCCAGGATAATTCCACCTAATCCCTCCATCCCTCCCACTCCCCCAAACCCCCTCATCACTATTTTACCTTGTTGCAGTGAATTCTTGGCTTGAACTGTGGGAGACAGACGTTTATTACCATCTTGGCAGCTGGAGACAGGTCACTTGCTGAGCATCAGAGTCAGCTTGGAAAAACAAAATTAAAAATAAAGGAAGTGAATATCCACGAGCAGTGAAAAGATTTTGTGTTCTGGGTGAGTTACAGGCTTGGGAATTCCTAAAATTAGCTCAGATCTGAGACCAGGAGATGAAGCCAATATAAACCCAAATGAATGTGGTGGAGAGATGAGATTGAGAGAGGAAAAAAAATCACATTAATATTAATTAGTGAACCTGTGGAGAAAAATCAAAGAGAAAATGCCTATTTTAACTAAAAGCACCTATGAACAGACCAGCAATTAGATCTGAAGGTTTATCAAAGATGCAGCAGTTTTGTAGGTGTAGAACAGCACCAGCACAGCACAGGAGGCTGTCACAGGGAGTCGAGATTAACCACAAATATTAATAATTGGTGTTAAATAACTCCAAGGGAGCAGAGGGCACGGAACAGCTCTGAGGGAGATGTTTGAGATCTGAACACCAAATCCTCCTGCCAGCATTCATTAAAGAAACTCAAGTGAACACACCTTCTCTCCCATTGAAAAAAAAAAAGTGACTGGAATTGGCTCTCTCAGATCCCTTTTAATAATGAAATTATCTGTGAGGTGAGAGCTTTAACCTCATGTTAACCCCAGCTTTAAAATGTCACTGCCCTGGGCAACCCTGCAAATCAGGGGCTCGCTGCCTCCTTCAAGAACAAGCAGCTCTTTAATGATTTTCCACTGATCTGTTGGTTCAGCCCAAATGAAATTGGCCTTCTGGGGGCACGTTGGAAAGGCAGAATTAATGAGCTCCCCCGTGCTGCATCTGCAGGGAGAAAGGTGGAATTCCAGGCACAAATCCCACGGATAAAACCCAACCCAACAGGGAATTCACACCTGCAGAGAGCAGAGCTTGGTTACAATGCCTTGAATGAAGCAGGTGTGAACCTTACAAGAGGAACAGCCAGGTGAGCAGCACTTCTATCCCAAAATTTGGTCTGGCAGCCAGCAGGAGCAATTCCTGCTCCTCAAGGAGGAGGACAAGCACACACCAACTCTCCTCCAACAGGACTTTCCTGGCTTTCTGAGCCTGAGGTTTGCAGAGCTGGGCTGGCAGGGAGGAACTGTTTAAACTGGTCTGATTTTGGCACTCACATCTTGTAGGAGACTGACAGTTCAGCTACAGGCTGTGCCTCAAAACTGCTCTTTTTGGCTCATTTTGAACCAAAATGAATTTACCAAGTGGTAAATTCACTTGGCCCTCAGCACTGGTGTTGTGAAAAGTGGCAAACCACCTCTCCTCGCTCCCTTCCTTGGGGAAACTCAAGATTCTCCCCCTGTTCTATCTCTCCACTCTTTCCTGGGCTGAAGACTTCTGCAACATGAGGAGCTCTGTATGGGTATTTTACAGGATTTTCTCCTACTGTTTGTGACCCTGAGAGAAAGAACTCAGGTTAATTTCTCCAGTCTCAATAGCCCAGTATGAAAATGGATTATTCTGCATTTCCAAGTCACTGCACCCCCTTCTGCTGAAAGACTCTGCTACAAAAGCTGAGTCACTGAGCTGCTTTTACCCATGGCTGGGTTGGTTTTTTTTTTCCTCTCTCTTCAGTGTGTGCCTTTCCTAAGGTGAACAAAGATCTCTGTACTGAGGCAGTGAAACACAGACCTGAAAAAAAAAACCTCAGTGGTTTTGGACAAGGAATTTTAAACCAGACTGTCTGGAGTTCATCACCACGACTCTTGCTGGTGTCCTATGTGGGACTACAGAGCTGCTGCCATAAAGAATGTGCAGAATGGACATCAAATAAAGTCCCTGGAGCAAGAAATGAGTGTCCTGAGGTCAGAGCACCCCAACCCTCGGTGCCACTCAGTATCCAGGTTCCATCCTAAAGGAGAAACCCAGGCTGTGGTCCCAGCTCCAGCCCCATGGGGATGGAAACACGAGGACACAGCTGGGTGTGTTCCTGGCACCCAGCTCAGCCTCATGACTAAACATCCTCTGCTCCTGCTCTCACAGAGGCACCAAATCCAACCACTCTCGTTTAGGGCGGAGAAAGAAGCAACCACAGAGAAAAATGAATCATTAGAAGGTTTTATTTGTGATGGAACCACCTGAGGATCCAGCTACAAGAGGAGAGCACGGGAAGTACAGATTGTCACCAGAGCAGAAACGGCCACACAGAGCACCTGCCAAAAACTGAGCCAAACACCCAGAGACCATTTCAGTACCCAGCCACTGGGGAGGCTCTGGGCAAGCCCTTGCCCCCACTAGCCAGCCTTGGTGAGCAGTGCTGGGCAGAACACTTTGTAGTGGAGGTAGCTGAGCTTCTCGGAGCGCGTGCGCTTGAGCAGAGGGAACCACTCCCAGAAGGGAATCTCCACCACCACGTAGCCCAGCAGCCGCAGCTGCCGCCGCTTCAGGCAGTGCAGCCCCAGCAGCCTCCTGGAGCTGTAGCAGAAGTGGTTCCTGTTGGACACCTGCAGTGCCAGCCTCACCTCCCGAGGCTGTTTTGGCTCAATCTGTGATTGAGCACCTGCAGGAAGGGCTCCACCCAAGCACGGTGTTCCTGCAGCGTCCCCTTGAATCCTGGCTTCATTTCCCACTTCCGTGGGACTCTGCTTATGAGCTCTCCCCTGTATGAGCTGAGACATTAAATCATCAGTCAGACTAACTCCCACACCTTTCAGCTTCTTGGCTGCCACAGAATCCTTGAAGTTGAAAGGGATGGGATGTCCATTGGTGGCCAAACGCACCTCCAGGTCGCTGGACCTGGTGTGGGGCAGGATCATGTGGTTCCTCACGTACTCGGGGCCTCCCAACATGCTCTCGAGGAGGGACGTGGCTTCCACAATCTCAGGCCTGACGTAGATTTCCTGCTCTGCAAAGCTCAAAGCCATCTCAGTGAACTCCTGGCAAAGCTGAGGGGGGAGGTGGCTGCCTCGGTAGGTCGGGCACTCGATCTCAACGCTCCTACCAAGGGTGAACAGGTCCTTTTTGAGTTCATATTTGCTGCCTCTGGTTTTCCGGACAAACTCCTCCCTCAAAGCAAAGTCTATCAGCTCCTCTGGGAAGCGTTTGACAAATGCCAGGCCGAGCAGAGCAGTAAGGAGATGCTCTGGAAACTTGCTGAACTCGTGGAGTTTTGCATGCAGTTGGTTTATCAGGCTAGAGTAAAACTCCTCCTCGTTGGGAGGTTCGTAGTCCAGGCACCCAAACGACCACAGGAATTTGGCAGCATCCTTGCTCCTGCAGTAAGACACCTTGGAAGGCAACGAGGTGGCTACAGCAGCCAAAACATCCTCGTCAAAGAAGTGCAGGGATGAATAGGTGAGGGTGACGTGCATGATGCCCTGGATGTTGGTGGCAGGAATCCGGGCAGGAATCACCTTCCCCAGCTCCCTCATGAGGGGCGGGTGGTCCATGCGGGTGTAGCGGAGCATCTTGAGCACGTTCACCAAGGCGTAGGTGCTCATCTCCTCCATCTCCAGGGCCACCCTGTCTGCAATCCTCCTCATGACGTGGTCAGAAATCCCGCTGAGGGATTTGAAGAGCCCCAAGCAGATGGCACCCAGCTCCTCCAAGGTGAAGGCGTCCAGGTGCTTCAGGATGGTGCTCTCTACCTTCTGCGCCAAGTCCGCGGGCGGCCTCCTCCCTTCCCCGATGATGTAGAGGAGCTGCACAAACTGGGGCAAGGTGAGGTCCTGCCAGTGCAGGTTGGCAAAGCTGAACAGGATGCCCAGGTAGGAGGGCACGCTGCGCTCCAGGCAGCGCCAGCAATCCGCCACCAGCAGCAGCTGCTCCAGGCCCATGTCCCAGGCCCGCCGGCAGAACTCGGCCTCGCAGGCGTTGAGCAGGGGGTGGGAGGCTGGCACGGCCAAAGGGACACAAGCCTTTAAAAAGTGGATGAGATCTGGGGTGCTGAACAGCCTGATGGCCGTGACAGCACGGTGACACAGGGCACTGAACCCAGGGTCGGACAGCAGGGCCGCGCGGCGCTCCGCCGGCAAACGGCTCAGCTTGAGGAAAGAATCCCTGAGAATTCCTGGGCTGCCCTCACACCCGGCCACACTCTGTAAAATGGAGTCCCCTTCCTCTGCAGGGAGGGTCTGTGCTGGCTCAGCGCTGTCACAGCTGAGAGATCTGTACTCAGGCCTCCCCTTCTGGAACACGCGGGGGTCCTCCTTGGAGTTGTGCAATTCCTGCTTTTCCTTCTCTGCCTCCTCCTTGGACGGCGTGGCCAGGACGGTCTGCTCCAGGAGCCTGCTGGACTTGGCCTTGGGCAGGGCACTCCTGATGGGTGGCAAAGCGTGGGAAGAGGCAGTGGGGAATGTCTGTGTGGTGAAGGTGTCACCGAGGGCCTGGCTGCTGTCCCTATCCCCGTGCTGCTGGGAGCCAGCCCTGCCTTTGACATAGGCAGCTGGGTTATACAACACCCTGTAGTCCTGTGGCTTCAGCAGCTGGATTGTAGCCCTGGATTCAGTCCCAGCCTTGGCTGCTGCTGGTTTATCTCCCTTTTTCTTCTTGCTTTTGCTGCTGCTGCTGCTGCACTTGGCTGTGGTGGAAAACGCCGCCGCCCTGCCCAGCCCGGGCAATCTTCGGCACATGAGCACCGTGGCCATGGATCTCAACTTAGTGGGGGGCTCAGAGCTGCTTCCAGGTACTGAAAAAAGGGCAGACGGAGAGTGAGTGGCCTCCACCTCACAGGCAGCACGTTTTTAATCAATCCTTTATGCTACCCAAAGGGAGGAGGCACCAGTGCCTCCCCCTGGTTGGGGCAGCTGGGTCCCTGCAAAGCCACTATGGGACGTCACCTCGTGCAAAGGCAGCTCAGGATGAGCACCCAGGTGAGCTGGGGATGGAGTAGAAGGCAGCCAGGCATGGCCTGCTGCTCAGCAGACACAAGAAACCTGGCACAGACTGGGAGAGTTAAGAAAAAAAATAGGTTTTTTTCATTTTTAAGAGACCCAAGTTGCTTTTCCTTCATTCTGAACAATGAAAAACAAAAAAAGTGTTTTTGCAGAAGAGCTGCAGCTTCAAGAGGCTTTTTGTGTTCAGACAGAGCATTCTCCTGCTTTGGTCACCGTGGTCTGAATCACTGACCACCACCTGAGAAGCTGTCCAAATATCCAGGGTGCCACACTGCCCCTTGCACCTGGAGACAGGATGTGGAGCCAAATCTCCACAGAACCAGTGCAGAGAGTGAGAACTGGCCCAGAACCTGCAGATGGAGGAATGAAGAAATGTGGCCAGAGCAAAGTGGGGGAAGAGCAGGGGAGAAATAACACAAATCATTACATGATGCCACGTCCCAGGCTGAGAACCAGGGGGAACAGAGCTTTAAAGCTTCAGATTTGAGAGCATTTTCCCAGAGTTTTTAGGGTGTACAGGAGGCTTAAAAATGGCTGGTGCCTTCCTAACTCCTGCCTGAAGCAGCTCCAGCTGGGAGGGTGAGGATGAGAAATCTGTGGGAGTCCAGCTGGGTGCTGCCATACCAGCCCTGTTTATCACCATTCAGATGCTGATCAAAGAAAACATAAAATAATGCACCAGGTCAGACTTTTCTCTCAAATCCTTATCCCACCCCAATATCCATCACACAGGTGTCACCCACTTCCTTCAAATCCCCTCAGCACCACAGGGAGCTGGGCAATCAGGAAAGCCAAAGCCTGGCAGAGAACACACTCTGTGCTCCCCACAGGGGGAAATAAATCCTCAGGGACAATCCCTGCTTGTATCCACGGCTTCCTGACCAGGGATGGAGCAAGATGTGGGATCAATGCAGGCAAATTCAGATTGGCAGCAGCAAAATGGGCACTTTGGGGCAGAAGAGGTGGGTTTGGGGTGTGTGAGCAGGGCAGAGGGATGGGGGCTCACGTGCAGCTCTGGCTGAGCATCAACTGGATTTTTTTTTGGCGTGTGTAAAGATCTCCACACCTCCCATGATCCAGGGACACCTTCCACTATCCCAGGGTGCTCCAAGCCCTGTTCAACCTGGCCTTGGGACACTTCCAGGGATGGGACATCCACTGCTCCTCTGGGAAACCCGTTCTACTGCAGCAGATGAGGATTTCTCACATCCTCTGCTCCATGGACAGAGCTTGGAGGCAGCAAACACCAGCCAAAGAGGGAGGGGAAGCTGCTGGAGCAGAAACCACCCCAGCAGAGAGGTGAAAAAACCAACTGGGCTGGAGACCAAGAGGCTCTGGGGGGTTTGGGGGGAAGGAAAGGCAAACTGAAATGTGGATCTGTGGGGGAGAGCCATGCAAGGAGGAGGGTACAAGAGAGGCCACTGTGTTTTTAGGCTGATCAGTAAATACTGTGAGCTGCTCAACAGCCCACTGGGCACTTTATCTGTATCTCCAAACACCCTGAGGCAGCCCCAGAGCAGATCAGGCTCTGCCCCACAGACCCCAGGCTGCTCCAAGGCTGTGACTGTCCCATCCCAGCATGAGAAGCTGAACTGTGCCAGGCAGGAGAGACTCTGCCCCATCCTGCCTGGCTGGGGAGCAGGGAGAGGAAAAGCCTCCTCAGAAGCTGGACAGGAAAACCTGAGCCAAGAGCTGGATTTCAAAGCTCTCCTGTCCAGCTCAAGGGAATGTCTGATAAAATATTCATTCCTGGCTCTGCTGGCTGCGGGGTCCAGCCTGAAGGGGCTGCAGGTGACAGATCTTGGTGACAGGGGACAAAGCTCACACTGCACCTGCCTGGGGGAAGGAGAAACCCCCTCCAACATCTCCTCCAGCACCTCACAGAGCTTGGACCAGTAAGAGGGGCTGGAACAAGCTCCAAAAATCATCTTGCTCAAGAGGAGGTTTACCCAGGCGAGGCTTTCCTGAGCGCCTTTATCTGTTTTTTCCTGCCAACAAAACCCAGGTTATTTATATAAACCAACTCCCCTCTGCTGTGAAAGGTGCTGCTGCCCAGGAAATCCAGCCCTGCTGCTCCCAGAGCCCCTCCCAGCAGCAGCAGCCCCAGTTCAAAGTCAGGGGAGGCTCCGAAGGCGACGCCGCGTGCTGCTAAGAATATCCTGAGGGATTGACTGTGGAGCTGTGACACATTTGGGAATCCAGGCAGTGCAGAGACTCCTTCTCTCCTCCTTTGCTCCAAATCCAGCAAAAAAAGAGGAGACCAGGCACAGCAGAGCAGAGCTGGGATGGGATAAAACAGTTCCAAGCACCCTCAAGGGAAATGAGTTGCTCCAGGTGATTTTTTCCATGATTTCACCCAAATCTTTGTGATCTTTCCAGTTTCCACTTCAGTTCTCTTCCAACTCCACCCACTCCTTCCCTGGATTTGCCTCTCCTCACCTTCCTTCCTTCCCCCTCCCACTTCACATCCCAACTCCTTCCCACCTCTGGGCCAGGTCTCTCCAGGATTTTCACTTCCAGCAGCTCCCAGGAGCTCCAGGGAGTTTTGGAACTGGGCCCTGCAAGCTGGAAATGCCCTTTGAGGAGCTGCTCAGGCAGGGAAGCTCCTCTGTTTAAGTGTCACAGCTGAGCAGCACTGAACACCTGGAAAAGGCCATTCCCAGGGGGATGGCAGCCACCCCAGGGGATGTTGGTGCATCCCAAAATGTTGTCAGGGGTTTTGATCCCTCTGGAACACTCAGAGGGGCTTTTGGAATCCCCTCACCTTCCACAGAAAGCCAGAGGGCAGAGGGAATCTCCTGGGGGTGTGTGAGGAATGGGCAGGGTATGAAATGTTGGGGATAAAAGTGAACTCCTGTGCCTGGGCTGGAGAGGAGAGCAACAGAAAAAGGATTTCATTCCCCCAACAGGTTATGATGTCAGGGCATGAAATTGCCACTTTTTGTGCTTTTTCCTTCTTTTTTGAGATCACAGAATGGTTTGGGTGCGAGGGGATTTAAAGTTCATCCCATTCCACCCCCCTGCCATGGGCAGGGACACCTCCCACTGTCCCAGGTTGCTCTAAGCCCCATCCAGCCTGGCCTTGGACACTTCCAGGGATCCAGGGGCAGCCACAGCTTCTCTGGACACCCTGTGCCAGGGCCTCACCACCCTCACAGGGAAGGATTCCTTTCCTATATCCCATCCATCCCTGCCCTCTGGCAGTTCAAAGCCATTCCCTGTGTCCTGTCCCTCCATCCCTCGTCCCCAGTCCCTCTCCAGCTCTCCTGGAGCCCCTTTAGGCCCTGCCAGGGGCTCTGAGCTCTCCCTGGAGCCTTCCCCTCTCCAGGTGAGCACCCCCAGCTCTCCCAGCCCGGCTCCAGAGCAGAGGGGCTCCAGCCTTTGGAGCATTTCCGTGCAATTCCCTTCACCCGGAGCAGGGCTGGACGCCCCAGTCCCGCTACTCACCCCTGTGGCTGCACCTACAGACACATAACACATAAATATAAACATATACACACAGATATATATATCCATACATATCCATATATGTATATAGGGCAATGCGGCTCAGGGCAGGACGAGGGCGGCCCCGCCGGCTGAGGGGGCGGCTCGGGCAGGGAGCAGAGGACGGGGACAAGAGAAGAGGAAGGGGAACGGAGATGGGAGGGGGAACGGGGATGAGAAAGGGAAGGGAACAGGGATGAGAAGGGGAAGGGAACGGGCACGGGAAGGGGCCGGGACTCACCGGGGCCGCTCCGGCGCCGCCGCCGCCTCCTCCTGCCCCCTTCGCCTCCTCCCGCCGCTTCCGGTCGCGCGCCGGTGACGCCACTTCCGGTTCCCAGCGCGCGCGCGCACGAGGCCGGTGGGTGGTGCCAGCGGCCCCGCCCCCGCGCATGGCCACGTGACACCACGATCACGTGACAGTTCGGAGTCACGTGACAGCTCAGAGTCACGTGAGCGCCGCGGGCGCCGCCATGGCCGTCCCGGGGCTGCCCCTGAAGCGTTGTGGCCGCTCCGCAGCACCCGAGCCCTGAGACCCGCCCGAGGAACTGTGGCTGCCCCTGCATCCCTGCAAGTGTCCAAGGCCAGGTTGGATGGGGCTTGGAGCGACACGGGATAGTGGAAGGTGTCCCTGCCCGCGGCAGGAGGTTGGACTCGATGGTTTTTGAGGTCCCTTCCAACCCAAAGCGTCCCGTGGCTCTGTGAGTCTGTGCTTACAGGACGCCGTTCTTGGCTGCAAAAACCCGCTGGGTACGTGCACATCCAGGGATGCCTTTTTGTGTCCCCAGGGAGGCGCCATCCCCCTCACGTGTGTGGGGTGGGGTCGTGAGTGGGGCGTGTGGGAGGCTCCTGTCTGAGCTGACACCCGTCACTGCAGCTGTCCCAAGAGAACGGGGGGGATTCAGGTGACTCTGGGCCTGTGGAGGTCTGGCCTGAGCCCCACAGCCCCTTGGCCAGGGCTGTGTCCACACAGATTCTGTTAATTTCCAATAATTACGGCACCGCTCTTCCCAGAAATCTTTCTCCTGTCCACTGCAGGCTTCCAGCACTGGAAAACTATTTAAATATTGCCTTGAGCCTTAATTGAGCCTTATTACTTGAGCCTTACACTCGTGTCCCTTCCTGATATTTCTACCAGGTTTGCTTTCTGTCCACCTCTTCCTTCAGATCAGGCTTTTATCCCCTGCCAAGTGAGGAAATGCCATTTTCAGGAGGCCACAGGGGTTTGGAGGAGAGCCACGCTGGCTGATGGCACCTCAGGCTTTAAACCTGAGCGAACTCCTGGAATCCCTGACTCACTTTTCCCTGGGAGGCACCAGCTTTGTCACCAGAGGGCAGGAGAACTCTCTAATAAAGCTGCCATCGGGAAAAGTGCTGGAATTGCCGGGTTTTTAAAGAAAAACAACGTTTATCTGTTGCTTTTAGTGACGCTGACAGAGTCGGGTGGGATTCATTTGAGTGAAAACCTGCAGGAGGTTTTGGACGTGGTGTTTCCTCCCTGGTTATGAGGGAAGGTGGATGGACCTCACCCTGGGGGCTGCATCCAAACCCTCACCCCTCAACATCTGGGATCCAACACGAATTTGCTGCATTTTGAGTGTTTTCCACTCCTTCAGCCTCGTGCTGGGGAGATCAGGGAACCCCCAGAGATGCTCCAGTGGGGGATGTGGCTTTTCCAAGGCAGGGATTGGCACAAGAGTGAAGGGTTCACCCAGGGTGAAACTTTCCCCCCCAGTTCCCCAGCCCAGCTGTGGATCCATCCCCAAAATCCCCCTGGTTCTTCCTCCTTGTGACACAAACAAACCACGCAGTCCTGTTTTTAAAACGGGGCCTTTTCTCCATTTTATTTTGCCCAATAAAAATCCTTCACAGTCAGGTCGAGAGAGGAGAGCTGGAGATACGTATACATATAGATCTGCATGTCTATTTATATATATACATACCTCTGTACAGATATATTTATATATTCATTAGAAAATGGCAAAGGCAGTAGCTCTTCACATCTGGATAACCCAATGGGGAACAGACAACAGACCAGCAGGGGATTGGGAAGTGTGGTGTTTTAACAAGAGCCTCTGAAACAGATACACCTTGGCTGTACAAAAAAAATCCCAGAATGCTGTGTGTTACACCTCTTTTTTCCTTTTTTTTCCCTTTTTTTATTCAACCTCTTTGTCTTTAAACACACTTAACCAGAGGCAAAGTCAAGACAAACAGTGTTTGGAAGTGACCAAGTGGACAGGAGAGAGAGACACCGGACTTTATGGAGTTCTTTTTTTAAATATTTTTTGTTATTTTTTTAAAGTATATATATATTTTTATATATATATAATTTTTTAGATTTTTAAGGTGTTTTTTTGTTTTTGTGGGTTTTTAAATTTTTTTTTTTTTAGATTTTTTTGAAGGGTTTTTTTTTTTTTTGCAAAGTCTCGTTGAAACGCAGTTCGGAGAACCAGCAACAGTCGACGCAGAAACAGAACAGTAACAGAGTCGAGTTCAGAACACTTCTGGTTTGAATTCACAGTCAGAGAGGAGAGAGAGAGAAAGAGAAAAAGAGAGAGAAAGAGACATTGAGGCGTCAGGAAACGAGAGGGAAGAGGAAGCACGAGGCTGGGGTGGAA
>JBBMKD010000170.1:69317014-69328938 GCA_037834095.1 Argya squamiceps
CGCGGGATGGGGCGAGGGCTCTCCCGCAGGAGTTCCTGCAGAGGGGGCACGGCCCGGCCCGGCCAGCGGAGCTCCTGTTATTGCTGGTGAAGTCGGACAAGCACCGCCCGCCCTCCCTCCCTCCTCCCCGCGGGGTTTGAGGGCACGGCTTTGTGGATCTGCTGGAGAAGGGACGACTCAGCGACGTGCATCGGTTTTTTTGGGGGCGAGGAAAACCCTCCCCCAGCGTGGTGCCCGGAGCGAGGCAAAGGCCGGCGCGGCTCCTCTGGGCTCACAGCGATTTCCAGGTCCCGGAGAGTGCAAACAAAGACACCCTGGAGGAGGAGCCCCGGCCCCGGGCTGGGGCTCTGCGGGGACACGGCTGCCTGGGAAGGGACTGCATAGACACATCAGCCGGGTCTGCAGCATTGGGTGGTGCTGGAGCTCTGCCCCGCACGTGTTCTCGCTCCTTTCAGTCACGGGGAAAGGGGTGAAGGGGGATTTCTCCTCCCAGCCTGGCTCTCAGGAATGGCAGAGCCACAGTGTCCCACTGGGTGTCACCAAATGAGCTCAGACACCCCAGTGGCTCCCACGTGGAGCTGCAGGGACCCAGTGACAGCCACGGGATGGCACCAGGAGGGGATGGGTCACACCTCCTGGGTGTCCAGGCTGGGTGTGGGAAGCTCTGGGCTCTCCAGATAAACAGCTCAGACCGCTGTGGTTATTTAGAGCCAGACTGGACCTTGCATCCCTTTCCAAAGGAGTTGAGGCCAGGGCTGGAGCTGTGAAGGTGTTCACGGGAATGTTGGCTTGCCTGCAGGTGTCAGAGTTGGGAAGAGTCCCTTTTAAATCTCCCTGGAAAGACCTATTGCTTTGGGACAGAAAGCAGAGACTTCCTGCCAGAGAAAACAGGTTTGTGAAAGAGCTGTGGAGACACAGCCTGGCCCCAGGCTCCAGACCTGACAGGATCCCCATCACTGGGAGAACCAGAGAGGAGGATTATCCTGAAAATACGGAATCTTGGTGCTGGCAGCAGCTGCACTGCCAGCATGGAACATCCTATTGGGAAGCCAACATCTGCAAACAGCTGGATGTGGTCCCAACCCCTTGATACACTGCAGGGTCCTGCGTGCCCCTAAAGACCTCACAGACCCCTCAGACCCCTGTTTTTTTCCCAGAGGGTGGAAGGACCAGGGAGCTCCAGAGCTGGGTGGTGATGGTGTGAATCCCCCGTGTCAATGATCCCACAGGATTCCAGGCCATGGGAATGTCCTTCAGCGGGAAGGCAGGTTGTCCTTGGAGGTAAAGCAGGGCTGATGGAGCTGCCATGGGAATGTCAGAGAGGAGAGGATCAGTGTTCTGGAAAGCTCCTGAGAGCAGGGTTGGGATAACCCACTCTCAGTGGGGGCTTGGATGTACCTGGGAGAGCACTGGGAGAGGCACTGACTGCTCCAGTGGGATGGGGATGATCTAAAAGGAGGCAGGAGAGCCTGGAGAGCTGCAGCAGAGGAGCAGCAGGGCACAGGCAACACATAAATAGATCTTTAGCAAGGGGTCTTGGTGAACAGTAACTTATATAGAGGGGTTTCAAGGCTTAAACTGAAGGTTTGGGTTACGTTACCAGTGAGTTGGGCTCTCTCCCATCCCAGGGATGGAGTGGAGAAGGCTGAGAATGGCTGGGGAAGCAGAGGCACAGTGAGAGGCATCTGCCCAAGGCCCAGACCCACCTGAACAGCCAGCTGCAGGAGCACAGATCTCCCACTGGCCTCCTGCCAGGCCCAGGAGCCCTCATGGAGCAAGGGTGGGTGAAGAAGCAAAGAACACGCTGCCTTCACCTGGGAATTTGGTTCCTCGGTGAGGAGGGTGCTGAGGATGCCCTGGAGTGAGCTGTGGAGAGGACACCAAGGGGGCAGCCAGCAGGACCACCAGCTCTCAGGATGCTCATTTTGCTGGACAATTCCCACTGAGCAGAACAATTGGCTGGACCCTGCAGTGGTGTCTGCTGCTAACCTGGAGCAGACCTATTGCTCTGAAGATGAGGGGCATGAAGTTGCCTTAAGACAAGAAGATGCATGGCCTGGCATGCATCCTGTCTTCTGCTCAAAAAGAAAGGGAATGGCTTCCATGTCAACTCCTAGGGACAGCCCCTGGTCCATATTCTCCACGGGAAATGTGTGGAGTCAGTTGGTATGGCTGTGGAGGACACTGGTGTCACCAACTGGGGACAATCACCTCACCCAGGAGCTCCTTTCTGTCCTGTCCTATCTCACACAGGAGAGGCCCTTATGGACCTGCAAACATTCCCAGGTGGGACATGGGGAAATCCTGTCCCCTGCCAGCTCTCATTCCCCTTTTCCAGCCCACACCAGCCTCATCTCTCTGCAGGAAGGCCAGGACACAACTCCAAGCATCCGGCCCAACGCTCTCCAGAGATCTTTGGTCATGCTGCTCATGAGCTCAATGCCTTGAGTGAGCTATAAAGTGCCACTGCAAGGGGCAGGAGGGGAGCAGGATGGTTCTTTTCCAAGGGCAGAGCTCAGGGTGACACCTCTGGGAGCCACTGTCTGCATGGAGTCTGGGTGGGACACCAGATGGGCAGAGGGGACTTCACCCTTAACCAGGGGGCAATTGCAAACCTGGCTCAGGGTGACAGCAAGTACCAAAGCAGGACAGAGTGACACCAGGCTGAGCTAATCCCAGGTGGATGGCTTTCCTGGGAGGTGCTGAAACCCAGATCCCCACTGCAGCCAGGCACAGGTTGGGGTGCTGAGCACCCCCTGTGCAGCTCCCAGTGCTCGTCCCCACTCGCCAACAGAGAAGCCACAGAGCCTTCTTGTCTCCATTTAATCATCAACACACAGAGCTGGGCTCTTATTTACACCCAGGTACACTTCTCTCTGTACAACAGTGTAAGAGTAACAATTCCATTCCTCTCTGGAGCGTGGAAACCCAGAGGTGAGTGACCACCACCAGTGACAGCAGGGCTGGGGCCACCAGCTGCCAGCAGACAGTGGCAGGAGCTAAGTGGGGCTGTGTGAGGCACAACAACGTGCCCTGGTCATGGTGTTCACCCTGGGGGTGAGAAGGGAGTGCTGGAATCTGCCCAGCTGGGTTGCTGAGACAGCAGTAGCAACCAGCCTTGGTGGTGGAGCAAAGCAGCCCCACTCACAGCAGAGTTAAGACCTTCCCTGGCACCAGGATAGCCTGCTCAGCCCACATCCTCGTGGATGGAAGCCACTGGAGCTGATCAGTGTCCTCTGTTTGCCATGTGGATGTGCCTGGAGCATGACTGGGCTCTGTACATGGGGGTACTGTGACACCAGACTGCCACCACTGGCCTGGCTCTCCCAAAAATCTTGGGTCATATTGTCCAGCTGCATGTGTTGGGTATCCCAAAGCATCTCTAAGGCTTGTGGACCCCATGTGTGGGCAACTGAGCTGAGACCCTCATGGCCACAGCTTGTGGTGGTGGCCAGTGGCAAGTTAGAGAGAATTTTGGGGGCAGGACTTGGAGAATGACACGTGAGCCAGGATGTCAGGCTGAATTCCACTAGCTCCAAGGTGGAGGAGCCAGCTGGGGGATGGTCAAGCCCAAGTTCCATGGGACAGGAACAATTCATCAGCCCTGCCTGAGCCTCCAAGAGACACTCTGCCAGCCTCCTTGGCCATTCCCAGGATAGGTCACCCAAACACCAGCCTGGCACACCTTGGCTGTCCTAATCCAGGGCTAAGACCCCACACCCTCGACAAAGCTTTTGATGAGAGATTTCATCAGCTTGTGAAAGTGTAAGGATCTGGAAGGAGCCAGGTGAGCCCCTACCTGGGCACAAACAGCAGGAATCCAGGTGTCCCACCATTATTTTGCTCTGTCTCTGCTGGCACAGGGGAGAGGACTTGATGGGGAGCAGCACATCCAGCTGTGGGGAGGAATCCTGAAGCATAGGAATCCTTTGTGGCAGTTTGGCTCCCAAAACCATCTGTATTTTCCACAGCACAGGTGGGGTGTTTTTTTGCAGGACAGCTGGAATGCTTGGGGGATCCTGGGTGGGAGAATCCCGACAGAGGGAAAACCAGGAGCAGAGCGTCTGGATGGGTGTCTGCAAGGCTCTGTCATCCAGGGAATGTCCACAGTCGAGGTCTCAGATCTGGATTGAAGCTCTGGATCGATGTGATGCAGTGAAGAAGGTGGAGAGAGTGGGCCTTTCCTCTGAGGTGAACAATCTTCACCAGAACAGACACCAAACACCTGCTCTGGGAGGGAGGACAGCGTGGGCTTGTCTGATGTGAGAAGAAATCTGAGATGGTGCAAGACATCAGATCTCCAGCCCTGACACTGTGGGATGTTTGGCTCTGGAAGGCCTGGAGTATGACATGGAGGAAGCTCTAGGATTTGCCTGGCCAGGTGCATGTGGATATTTCCCTGGGCATGGCAAAGTCTGCAGCTCTGTGGCACTGGCAGGCAGCTGCACTCTTTCCTTGCTGGGGTGCACGGGCTGACATCCAAGAGTGCTGGAGCATCTTCAGGACTTGCAATAGGACTCTGCCCCACACCCATCAGGAGTCAGACCTGACCTTATCCCCCTTTTATGGCTGGTCCAGGCAAAGGGGCTAAGCCTGAGCAGCCCTGGTGTTTTCCATGAGTTGTTTTCCTCCAGCTCCCAAGACACGGGCAGAAGTGGTGGGAAAAGACAGGAACTGTCAATTTGGATCTTGAAGTGCCCTGGTCTTGTTGCACTTTTCCATTTTCCAGCTCCAGGGATCTCTGGCAGCCACCACCAGCTCCTGGCCAGTAGCACTGTCTGATGACTTGGGCTGGTGGCACTAAGCACTAAGTGCAGTCTCCACTCTGTTCAGTCTGGAGCTCACCACAACAATATTTGTTCTCAAACTGAAGGTCAGACCTGGTCATGAACAGGAGAGCTTTGGGGAGACAGAACATGGAAAATGTGCAGCCTCAGGGCTTTTGTTTGGAAGGTTTTCAGCCCCCCAGTGCCTCGAGGTTCTTCCTTGGTATGCACATGAAATGTAATCTGGCCAAACTCGCCTTGGAGTCACCTCACAGACACTTCAAGACATCCCAGTGCTAATTCTAACTTTTCTATCTGCTTCCCAGGGCAAAGAGCCAAAATCCCCACTCCTACTGATCCTTTGGCCAGTGCAAACTCCACTTTGCAACATTTTTCTCCTCTTCATTGTGACTGGTGGTAAAAAATTGTCCATGACAGGAAGAACTGAGCTCACTTTGCCCGTGTTTTCAAGCAGAATGCCAGGTTTGCTGCCTCGGTGACTGTGCACGTAGAATTTGGTTTATTATTCTGCCAGGGCATAAGCACTTGCGTGATCTTAAGCATTGTCCCCTCTTATTTTCCACTCAGAGTTAGTAGCTGAGTATTTTCTTGAGCTAGGCCTGCGAGTTATTATCTCCATCCCTGGAGTGTGGGATGCCCCGTGGGATGGCTGTGGGCGCTGTTTGGAATGGCAGTATTGAAGGCTGACCATTGCAATCCAGCTGTGATGCTGCTGTGCTCCCCCTGCAACTCCTGAGTGAGGCTCGAGTGCTGTTTTTAAGCAGACTCTGGACCAAGAGAGTGCACCAAGGTGTCACTCGTTTGGGGACAGGGTGGCACAATTGCCCACTTTCGGGGCAGATTGCTAAAGCTTCAGTTTGCATAAACATCCCATGGGTTTGGAGGCTTCCCCAAACCTCGATTCCATTGACTTTGGGAAGTAACAGGGCTGTTGGGAAGGGAAACTAGCTCGGATTTCCAAGCTTTTTTTCTTGCTGTAGCCAGCTTGGGTATAGAGTAAGAGTAAGGGGACCAAGGCAGAGGTGAGAGGGGATTTCTGCTCCCGGGGTTGGTCGCAACCTGGGAGAGGAGTGGAACTGCAGGAGGAGACCACAAGGAAGTGAAAACGCAGCATATGTTAAGCTCTGCTGGGCCTCCAGAGAGGCTCCTGCTGGGACATCATTCCTTGTTGGCTTCTGTTGCCAGGACAGGCTCATCCTGCTCCTTAAGGATGTCCTAACCTCTTGCAAGCAGGGCAAGAGGGAGTTGTCTGGTAGAGATATGTCTGGTTTCACTGAAATCAGTGGCCAAGCTCGCACTGACTTCACTAAGACCACCGTCTAGACAGGATGCTTGATGCAGAACACTTGAGTTTGCTCATGATCCCGAGAGCTTTGCTCCATTAGCCAATGTGGCTAAAAACGTCCTGGAAAAAAAAAACAAACCACAAACCCAAAAAACAACAAACCTGCCGCTTTGAACTGTTTTGCTGCACGTAAATGCTTGGAAAACCAAATAAACCGAATACAACCCTCCAAAACAACCAACCAAAGAAGGGTGAATTGTAGGAGAGGGGGTGGCAGCCTCTAAGTGAAGTAACAGTCAGGGCAGATTACAAAAGAGCCAATTGACCCTCACCAGCTGTACTAGGAAAAAACCCAGGCGAGATGTCGCATTATCGATAGAAAACCAACGCACATCCACAGTTATTTTACCTACAGAGCACAGAGGTGGAGAGGAAGGGTGATGGAGCCTGGTGGGAGCGCGCTCACACCGCTCCAATGGGAGCGCATTATCCTTCGGAAGATCACTGGCTTGAGTAGGTAGTACATGCACAGCAATAAAAAATTCCGTTGTGTCGCCCTGGTCCCTCCTCAGATCTCGGTGGACTCTATTCGCTCGAGCCTGGAGGGAGTCCATGTCTTCTTCTCCTCGGTGTGCGGGGGGCTGGTGGCCTTCGTGTTCATCTCGTTGACCTTGTGCTCCAGGAGCTGATTCTTCTGGTACATCTCCACGTAGTTGAGCTGCAGCTGCTTCTGGTACTTGATGACTTTCTCCTTCTCCTCCTGCCACGTGCGCCGCTCCTCCTCGAAGTCCATCACCTGCTGCTCCCGCTGCTGCCGCTCCAGCTTCAGCTCCGTCTGGAGCCGCTCCACCTCCCTCCTCAGGGTGTTCACGCTGTCCTCGCTCTGCCTCTGCATCTTGGCCTCGTCGCTCTCGCAGGCCAGCGGGTCCCGCAGCTTCTCCCCGAGGTCCCCGCCAAAAGACCCCGCGGGTCCCATGCTGGCAAGTGTCCGCTTCAGGCCGGAGACCTCCAGCTCACAGTGGTTCAGTTTTTCCCTCAGCACCTGGACCTCGCTCATCTTCCTCTGCAGCTCGCCCTCGCAGATCTCCAGGTTGACGCTCTTGGAGCTGTAGGAGTCCTTCAGGGTGAGGATCTGCTCCTCTTTCTCCCGTAGGAAGTTCTTACCTTCCTTGAGCTGCGACCGCAGTCCCACGATCTCATTGAGCTTCTGGGAGACATCGGCCTGGGAGTCCTTCAGCTGCTGCTTGAGCAGGGAGATCTCCCCTGCCTTCTGGCACACCTGTGGGGAGAGCACTGGTGAGGCTGGTGGATGGCAGCGAGGAGCTGCTCGTCCCCTGCACTGCCCGTGAAATGACCCTGCTCAAGGACCCAGCCTTCACCAGGACCCAGACCATGCCACAGACCTAGAGGTTGTCCCTAAAATACACCTCTGTGCTTCTTCCTGGCTCTCGGGGACCTGATGCTGTTCCCAGCTGGAGTTGCCCAAACAGCCAAGCCTAGTGCTGCAGTCCCCACCAGCGATGCTTCGCTTCTGCCTTCATCTTACTCTCCCTCCCACATACCCGCGGGGCTCAATCCCAAACCTTCTGCTGGACATCTGCAAATGCCACATTTCAGAGCCTAATTAATCCCAGCTTCATTGACTTTACATCAGGATTAGCAGAATAAGGTCTTCTTGATTCTAGAGCTATGTTTTGCCTCTGCCCTCTTAATAAATTTAAAGTTTCTAGGCTGTGCGTGGAAGGATTAAAATTCTTCACATGATCAAGCTGAAAGAAAGGTATGTTAGCACTGGCTATACAAACAGACCTTGATAAAATGTTCTAAAAATAGGAACGGTAGGAAAAAGTTATGTAGGACTCAACAGGAGAACGAGAAAAAGGAATTTGTCTTTCAGCCTTTTAAGAGAGACAAACTTATTAACAACTGAAAACATTGTGTTACAATGGAAAGCATGAGGCAGACATGGCTATCAATGTCACTCTGACTCAGTTGCTTTTATATCTTCAATTTTTAAAAAATCAAATATGTGAAAAGCAGTTTCAAGGTTTGCCCAAATGCAAATGGTAAAAGAATTTAATTAAAATGGACTTAAGCCCATTTTTGGCAGGCACAAGTACCTGTGTCGAAAGACCTGTGTTCCTGAAACTGGATTTGAATGTCACGACTTGGAGTGACCAGACTGTGAAGTCAAATTATTAACCAGCACAGGAAGGTATGCACGAAAAGTTGTGCTTATTTTAGCTTAATTGAAATCAGCAGACACGGGACTCAGACAAGTGAGGTGACAAGTGTCACCTGTTACCTGGAGGTCACCAACCCATGGCTGTTATCTGTGGGCTCCACTTAGGGCATGTGGGAGGTATTTTGGGTCACCAGATCCTGCAATGGAAACCTCATTCACAGCCTGTTACAACAACGCTCTTACCTCCCACTTGGTCTCTTCGATCTTGGGGAGAAACTCAGCCTGCTCCTTCTTGAAAGCCACAAATTTCTTCTCCAGCTCCTCTCGTTGCTGGAGGAGTTGTCCCATGTCATCCTGGAGTTTTTTTTTCTCCTGCTGGAGCTTGAAGATTTGGAGCTGCAGAGCCTGCTGAGCCCGCTGCGCCTTTTTGGAGACCTGCTGCAACTTGTTGGCATAATTCTGCCTCAGGTCCTCCATCTCCCTCTCCCAGATCTTCTGCTTCTCCTCAAACACCTGGAAGATGGCCGCCTCGCTCTTGTCCAAGTTCCTCCTCATCTGCAGCACCTCCTGCTCCTTCTCCCACAGCCGGTCCTCCAGGTCCTGGATGATGTCGTCGGTGGAGGGCGAGTGGAAAGGCATCGTTTCGTTGAGATGGTTCAGTCTGTTGAAGGACGAGGTGCTCTTGCTGGAGGACCGCCCGCTGTCTGAGGTAGATATCCCGTTGTATCCCACGATGTTCTTCTCCACGTAGGTGGTCCCGATGCGGTTGATGTGGCTCGTGGAGGCGCTCATGGGGCCCACGTGCTGGCTGTAGCCCGTCCCGTAGGTGGGCAGGCTGGTGAGCGAGTTACGGCCCGAATCCGAGAGCCCCCCGCCCTGGTTTGTAGTCCTGTTAAGGCTGCTCTTGTCGAGTCCACCCTTGGGTGCGGACGGGCTATTGCTGTTGGCATGGTTCAAGCTCTTTCTGTTCTCTGCCATCCCGTTGCTCTGCGGCGGGCAGAGGTTCTGCATGGAATGGAAGTTTTTAGGAACTACTGGTTTAAAGGCTGAGGGTCTAACTAAGGGCTCATTGCTCTGCAAAAAGGAAAAAGGACCACGCATCAAACACGGCAGGAGGCTTGGTAACAACACACACAAAAGAGACACATCGGCACAGGGTGGGGCTGATGCTGCTTGGGCTGGCTCCTTATCCTCATCCTTATCCTTATCCCACCTTGTTACACCCCTGGAGCATTTGGGGTTGCACATGAGGGACCTGTGGTCACTCAAAGGGCAACACTTTGCCTTCCCTTCCCCCATCGGAAAGAAAACCATCTTGACTCACCCCAAACCTGTGTGATTTTTTCCCTAGAGTACTCCTTGGGTTCTCTTAGTGCTTTTCACAAGGAGGGCTGCCCCTTGCTTACCAGACTTACCAGACCAAAATAATTCTAATTTTCGCTGATTATATTTCTAGCCTTGAGGTTGCACTACCCTTTTGCTGAAAGCTGAATTGAACCCTTGGATTAGCAGCCCTTTTGCCTCAGGAGAATCACATCTTCCTCCTGCCAGCAGTGTCCTGTGCCTCTGGGGACCTTGTGTCCTGCTTGTCCTTTGACAGGAGCAGGTAGGAGCTGTGACAGCAATGACACCATGCAAGGGATATGCTAGAGCTGCTCTTCATTTGAAATTTGTGTTTTCTGTGGCATAAGCAATGCTGGGAGACATTAGACCACAGCTTTAAGGGATTTAGAAAGGATTTTGAAGCCTTGCACATTCCTTACCCCATCAATGCACCATTGGAAACAAAATTTTCCTCAAAATGGGATTGAGTCTCCCCTACTGCAGGTTGAATTTTAGGTGAAAATTAAACTGGAGGAAGCAAAGGTGTTTTGAAAATGTCTTTTAGGAGAAACAGAATAAGCTCCACTAAACAGGTTGGAGGTTGGAGACCAAGCGTGAGACTGAGATGGACTGCAGGGGCTGTTGGATTAATAACCCAGGAGAAAAGGCCACCAAATGCTGCAGAAATAATACTGGACACAAATTATGGAAATCACTGGAGCAGAGCAGCAGGCTACATAAAACACTGCTGGCTCTGGGGCTCTGTTCCTCCAGGCCTGGGAGATTTTGCTCCCTGAAGCCAATATGAGCCATGAGGACTGGACTGGGCTGAGAGAGAAATATTTACAGGGGTAGTTCCCAAGCCTTTTCCCTCACAAGGGGCACTGGGATTGCTAACAGATGCTCGTGGCTGCTTTCAGGCAACAGCTTTAGGTGGCAGTGGGTAGTTGGAAACTGCCTCTAAAAGGCCCAAAACACACAAAACAAGAGTGGCACTCAGATGCTGAACCTACTGAAACAGGAGCCAACTCCAGCTGCCTCCCCATCCTTCAGGGAGGTTAGGCACAACATCTCAGGGAAGTTGGAACAGCCAGTGACTTAAATATAGGCTTAAACAAGGTGTATGTGGAAGACTTGTGTCCATGCTCTTTAGTTCCTCAAGAACAAACAACCCCCCTGAAAGTCCTAAGAATTATATCACCTCTATATAGGCTTAAATGAGCTGTATGTGGAAGACTTGTGGCCATGCTATTGAGTTCCTCAAGAACAAACAACCCCCCCGAAAGTCATAAGAATTATATCACCTCCACATAAAAAATTTACAAAATTAAAATGGGACCATGAAGATTGCACCATTGCCCGAAGCCTCCTGGTCTTTGCTTCCAGGTAAGTGCCACGGCCACCCAGCTGCTCCAGGAGGTTCTCACCTGCTCTAGTTTGCCGGAGATGGGCAAAATCTTTGGTGGGTTACCGGGCTCTCGGTATTGGGGAGGCGGCGGCAGGTTCTTCTCGTTGTTGGCGGTCACGTTGCCGCAGATGTCCACCTTCACCTTCTCGCCCTTGCGCAGCTCGCCGTTGATGTAGAGGGAGTTGGAGACTTTCTCCGACTTGTAGGTCTTCTCCTCGCCGGAGTAGCGGTTGGAGATCTCCCGGGCGGAGTATCCGTTGCGGGGCCCGCCCTCGGTCTGCCGGCCGCTGCTCTGCGTCCGCGTGCCCACGCTCTTCATGGCGAACTCCTGGTCGTTGGCCACGCCGCTGCCCACGCTCCCCATGGCGCCCTTGGGGATGGTCTGGGAGTAGCGGGGGGCGAAGGGGCCGTGGAAGTTCTCCGGGCTGGGGTAGGTCGGGTCACTGAGGATGGGCAGCGTCTCTAGCGTGGCCATGGCAGCGTCGGGGTGAGGTGGAGGCACAGCTCAGTGGCACTGGGACAAGGAGGGAGGAAAAACAGTTGTTAAAGAGATGCCTTTTGTCTGCCTTGGTCTTTGTAGATTGAAATCGTGTCCCAGTGATGGGGTTCTCCTCTTCTGTGGGACCCCCAGATTGTGGGCCTGATACTTCTTTAACCTGCTAGCGGCTGCTGACATTTTTCCCAAGGAAAAATTTCTCAAGAAAGCTTATTCTCTGAACAATCTTAGCAAACAACTATCGTTTCTCAAAACAGTCTTTCTCCAGGTGGTATTTTTGCTGTTTCTCTAGTTTAACCAATGGAATTAGAGAGGTGTCATTCCTATTAACCAATCATGTTAAGTCTGTATCACAACATCTTTTAAAAGGTAGTAAGAATTAGACAATAAAGCCTTTTTTCTATGCTCTTTGCCTTCTGAAATATTTGGAGTCTCTCATC
>JBBMKD010000170.1:69328990-69342017 GCA_037834095.1 Argya squamiceps
AGCCTTTTTTCTATGCTCTTTGCCTTCTGAAATACTTGGAGTCTCTCATCTTTCTTTCGTGTCCTACAATGACAGAAATCATGTCCCAGTCACGGGTTCTCATCTTCTATGGTACCCCCAGATCCCTCGGAGGAGCAGCATTTCCCAAATCCCACCCACTGCTATCAAAAAGAGCTCCTAATCTTCTCAATCCAAGGGTTCTGGTTCCCAGGAGAGAGAGTTGCATGGATTTTAATAGCCACAGCTCTATGGCATTGGTGAGACACAGACATTTGCTGTGCCCAAGCTTGAATTATTTCTGTCACTTTTCCCAGTTTTGAACAGTTTGTGTTCCCATGGGGATGGAAGGTCTCCATCCCTGGTCCTGGCTCATAAAAGTGCTCCCTCCAGCACATCCCTTAGGGGTGACACCACAGGGTTTAAGCAACACAATTCCCATCTCTTTATTGGGATTGTTGCTTGCCTTAACTTGAGCTTTTAAAAAGATGCTTTTGTGTAGGTGTCATCCTAAATTTTCTTTTAAATATTTATTCCCCTTCTCCCTTCGATTCTTACTTAGGCTGTGCCTTGGGTTGGCCAAAACTAGGCCATGGGACATGGATAACATGCAAATAATGGTTTCAAAAGTTGTCTTTCACTAGGGTTGTCCTGGGACCAATTATCCTTGGGACCAATTCTCACATGTCTAGATACTCTTCATCAGCTTTTAGATAAAGGTGTAAAATCCTGTTTAAGAAAATAAAAGACCCATAATAACTTTTTTGTTGTTGCCTCACTGAATTGAATTTGAGCCTGTACAAGCCAAGGATGTTATTACCTGAAGGAAGGGAGAAGGTGCATTGCAAATTTTGAATGACTGAACCAAACCTGGAGGAGCAGGGTCAGGAGCATGGTCAGTGGCTCATGGACAGCTGTGGCCACTCAGCTGACCATTGTCCCCCAGCCCTACTGAGTTCACTGATTCAGTCCCCATGGGTCAGAATGGATGCTTTTCTTTTGTCTCGGGCACCCTCAGCTCCAGGTTTTCCAGGATACACCATCCTGGCAGCGTGGGGAGTAAAGCAGGAGTTAAGGGCAGCAGAATGTGCAGGTTTCCCTGTGGATGGGATAAAAATAGTGATGCCCTTTGGAGAAAGGTTCAGGGATTGCAGAGGTCAGGCACAACCAGCAGGAAGAGGAGATGGAGAAAATCTCCATTTCAGTGGGGTTCTCCCCCTGCTTGGGGTAGGGATGTTCATTCAGCCCTCCCTGAGTAAAGCAGAACTGGGTTTATTTCCCTGGAGAGCAAGCTGAGGTCTGGAGCTCAGCTCCCATGTGGTGTCTCACAGGGCCTTGCTATTTGCACTAATAATGGAATGGAAAAAAGAATTAAAAAGGTTAAAGCAGGGTCTGTGCTGCTCAACTTTGCTTTTATTAAACTGCTTTTCTGGAGGCTTCTCCTCCCCCTTTTTCCCAGCATCCTGCCCTGTCCAAAGTACAGCCTTGAGTGGCAGATGTGGCAACTGCTGTGCCACAGGGAGAGGACACAGAGCTGCTGGGATGGGGTTTAAGGTTCCTTCCAACCCAACCCATTCTGGGATTTTATGATGGACAAGCATTAATTGAACACTCTCTGTTCCCTGCTGAGGACACCCTGCAAGTCTCACCTCTGTCCCCAGCAGATGATCTCATGTCATTCCCTGATGAAAGTCTAAAGGCCAGGCAGTAAAAGAGGATCACATGAGCACATGTGGGGATCCACTACAGTCAAAACACAAGTGTTGATTGCTCATAGGTGACAAAACCTCTGCCAGCAGCAAGAAGTGACAGGGTCTGGTCACGTATCCAGCATGTGACATTTGGACACGTGCTCTGAGCAGCACTCAAAGGCTCCTGACCCTGTCACACCCTAAAGGTGCTTCCCAGAGAACATCACCACTGACAGCTCATGAGTGCACAATGTCCAGGGGTTAATCCAGGTGCTTGCTGAGCACCTGGAGGCTTGGCTGGGCCGTGGAGTGATGAGGAAGGATGGAGAACACCCACCTGAAGCCGCACTCAACCAACGGCGCCTTTGGATTTTATAAGTCAAGGGAAGACTTTCTGTCCTCCTAATTTAGGAATAACCTGCTTTTCGGTGACTTTGGGAATTTTTATAGGCTGTGACTTCTTTTTATGGGACGCCAGGCACCACGGGAGGGATGTGCTGGAAGGTCTCAGCTCCAGACAAGGAAGTGGCATTGTCTCCTTGCAATGCTCCCCAGCCAGCAAGGGAGAAATCCAGGTTACTTTTCCCTCACTGGGTAAATTTCACGGTGACATTTGCACATTTACATTGACTCTCTGAGGGCAGGATGAGGTCACTGGAAAGTTTGATCCTTCCAAAAGGAAAAAAAAAATAAAAAGGCCAACACAACAACAAGCGTTTTCTTTTAACTGGGAATCATCCAAGAAAATATTCTGGAAAAAAACCCCTTGTTCTCAGCTTATGTTTACTGCAAACCCAGGATCTGATAAACAGACAAGTGTTACAAATATGTTATTAAGGAGATTCCAGAAGTGCCAACAGATTCCTGACAGTACAGCTTTGTTTGCCAAAAAGAGCCATTTTTTTTCCGAGAACAACAACCCTTGGGTTTGTGTCTTCTGGCCAGCCCCAGTTCCCAGTCAGGTTTTACACTGGTTGTTCCTCAGCTGAACTGTGAAATCAAATTTTGAGCACAGGAATAAAGTTGCCATGCTCTGGCACAGAACAGAAGATTCTTTTTTTCTCCTTCCAGGTTTGGGGGGAATGTGTGACTGAAAACTTCCCCAGGACATTTCTTCTCCTTAAATCTCCCCATAATCTCTGGGGCAAGAGGACAAGAGGGAATGGCTTCAAACTGACAGGGCAGGGTTAGATGGGATATTGGGAAGGAATTCTTGACTGAGGGTGGTGAGGCCCTGGCACTCACCAGCCCAGGGAAATTGTGGCTGCCCCTGGATCCCTGGAAGTGTCCAAGGCCAGGTTGGAAGGGGCTTGGAGCAACCTGGGACAGTGGGAGGTGTCCCTGCCCATGGCAGGGGGTTGGAACTGGATGGTCTTTAAGGTCCCTTCCAAACCAAACTATTCCATGATTCCATGATAACTGCCTTCCTCCCATGGGAGCATGAACTGAAAATGGGTGATTCCCAAGGATGCTGAGCCTGTCCACGAGCACAGAGAGGCTGAGGGAAGCCAAGTGGTTTGTCCTTAGCAGCATTTCATTCCCAGGCTGGTCCTTTAGAAGGAAAGAAGAGTCACCTTTGAGCATGGCTTAGTGACCTTCTCTGACCAGGGACACTGGGAGTCCACAACTCCATATTCCACCACCTCCCCATCCCATCCAACTGCAGTGGCCTCTTGGCCTTTCCTGCAGCACCCTTGCCTCAGAGACAGCAATATTTGATGCCTGGTGCAGAAAATCTGGGGTGAAATGTCCTTTCCCCCAGCTGTGACAGGCAAACTCTGCATGTCCAAGAGTTTCCTTCTGTGCCTGCAGCTCCAGGACACTCCTAGATGTTACTGTAAATACAGTCATTTGTAAAATAACAACTGCACTTGCTCTACCCAGACCATTCAGCGAATGCCTCGCAGTAAAAAGAAGAAAAATTGCTCCGAGATAAGCAGCTGAATGGTTAACTAAGACTAAATTATGGAGGCCTGGCTCTGTTTCTGCCTGAGGAGGTTAATTGTTAACACTCTCCTAACAAAGGCCCTGGGGAGGCAGACATACCTCGGGCACCGTGCCACGGGGAGAAGGGGATCAATCATCGCTCTTGGGCTGGAGAGCTCCAGCAAAAAGCCCCAGAGCAAGGCAGGGCTCTGGCACAGGCACCATCCCAGGCATGTGGCCCTGGCAGCACGGGCAGAAAAGGCATCTGAAGGTCAAAAATTCCCCCCCCCTTGCCAAGTGTGGTAACAGGTGTGCCCCTGACCTTCATTAGTCAGGTTTGTTTGCATCAGCTTTAGGGAGCGAGCAATTACCGACACCATAAACCCCGTGCTCTGCTCTGTTGTTTTCACAGGGGCAGGGCCTACACCTGCCCTGTTGGGTTGGCTCTGCCAGTTTGTTGGCAGGGCTGCCAAGGGGTTGGTTTGGCTGCAGGAAGAAAAGTCAGCATGTCCTGGGGTGGTGGAACAGGTTAGAAATGGTGGGAAAAGAATGGCTGTGATAATTTCAGCTTCGTCCAGGAAGATGCATGGAGTGGGAAGGGGAGGACAGGAATGGGTTAGCAATAAAGACACAGACCCTGTAGGGAGCAAAACCACCTGTGTCCAGTGAGGCATTAACAATCCTGGGGGAAAACAACCACTGAAACCTAAGACTTGCAATTGCACTTGTAGAGTTACAGAATCACAGAATTATTCAGGCTGGAAAAACCCTCTGAGACCATGGGGTCCAACCATTCCCCCAGCTGACAAGGCCACAACTAACCCATGTCCCTAAGTGCCACATCCACATGGCTTTTAAATCCCTCCAGGGATGGGATTCCAGCACTGCCCAGGGCAGCTGTGCCAGGCCTGAACATCCCTTCCATGAAGAAATTTTCCATGAAGAAATTTTCCCTAATATCCAGTCTAAACCTCTCCTGTTTAGTGGTTTTTCCCTCTTGCCCTCTTAGTTTCAGGTGCAGCTTTCAGCCACATCCCTCTTCCTCTCCCTCACCTTTTCTTGTACATCACATCCTCCAAAAAGGCCACTCAGCTACTGCTTTGCCTCCTGTGTGTCACAGGCCATCACTTGTCACCTCCTTATGGCCAAGCTGGATCCAAACCTGGCTGAGAGCTCCTCCACTGGGATTGATTCAAGAGGCAGGGACAGCACAGCTCCCCTCCCACCTGGCTCCAGTGCCCCAGCACCTCCTGTTCTCCCACACCCTTCTCAAGTTGCTCAGTCTGAAGAGGGGAACAGAATGAGCTTTTCTTGTCTCTCACAAGGCACTTTTTTCCAGCCCTCAAGTAACTCTCGTGGCTCTTTTCTGCACCTCCTCCTACTCCTTTCCCCCCATCCTGGCTTGGTGGCTGCCAGGTTTTCCTCCACCACTGGAATACAGCACAAACACACTTGAACCTGTCTGCAAAAACATGCAGACCTCGAGCTTTTCAACCACAAGCTTTTTCCACAACCAAAAGCCAAATGAAGTCAGAAGAACAACTCCTGCTCCTTCCCCAGGACACAGACCTCTCTTTTCCCATTTATCCCTGCCCTGCAGATCTTTTTCTCCCCATTCAGGGCTAAAAAGCAAACTCAGGAAGGCAGGTTGGAGGGTCAAGTAGTGGCAAATCCTTGCAGCCACCCTCAGACACCTCTTGGGCTGTGGGGCTGCTGTGTGCACATTTTCCATCCTTCTGTGCAAAGGATTTATGATTGGATTTACTTTTGGACACAATCCTGAGTAACATGCCCTAGGGCACCCTGCTGGAGCAGGGAGGTTGGACTTGGACTGCCCAGCATGGTAGTCCTGCCTAGGAACATCCAGTTTGGGAATGAGGGGACCATCCTCTCCCTCTGTGACCTTCTCCACTTTCCAGCTATGCCTGTCCCAGCCCCTGAGAGCACTGAGGGGTCTGCACAGGGACCTGCAGCATCCTCTGGGTAACTGGGCCCAGTTCAAAGCCCTCAGTCCTCCCAGTACAAACCCATTTCTGAGTCAGGAGGAGCACACTTTGCTTTTCTCTCCTGAAAACGTGGCAGCATCAGGAGGGGGTGGCAGGATTAGGGGCAGGCAGACCCCAGTTTTGGGGCCTGCACTTCCTCGGGCTGCTGTGGGAAATAAAAGTGAGCTGGCTTAGAAACATTTCCTTTTCCTTTCCGCCTGCTAATGAGATAATTACAGCCTTTTGTATTCTGGGAAAGTACTTTCTCATTATGGGGGCAGCATCAGCTATTTACATAATAAGCCTGAAACAAAAGAGATGAGATGAAAAGACCCGGGTGGCTCTTCGGGGGAGCTCTTGTTGAGCTGCCAAGGGACAGGCAGCAGATGACAGATTCCTGCATCCCCAAAGCTCCTCTGGTCTGGAGTGGGTGGCAGCACTTGGTTCAGGATGTCTCCAGCATGGGATGCTCCTCACTCTCAGCTGTGAGGGTCCCCAGGGTCCTCAGAACCAGATCTTTTTTAAACCACTCACTGCAATTCCTGATGCCAAAGGATTTGGGAGGGTGGCCATGAATCCAGACCCACATCAGGGAGTCATGTCAGCATTTGTGGGGCTCACAGTGGCACCTGGGGATGAGTCCCACCACCAGAGGATGTTTGGTACCAAAGTGACCTGTCCCTTGTCCCATCTGCCATGTCCCAGTTTCCTCCAGCTGTGGTCAAGGGACATTCTTGAGTTAGCAACCTGTCCCATATCCCATATCCCATATCCCATATCCCATATCCCATATCCCATGTCCCATGTCCCATATCCCATATCCCATATCCCATATCTGTTCCTTTTTTCCCTTTCTGACCAAAGGATGTGATGGGTACCAACCTGTCCCATCCCATATTCCATATTCCATATTCCATATTCCATATTCCATATTCCATATTCCATATTCCATATCCCATATCCCATATCCCCTATCCCCTATCCCCTATCCCATATCCCATATCCCTGTTCCCATATCCCTGTTCCCATATCCCTGTTCCTTGTTTCACTTTCTGACCAAAGGACACGATGGGTACCAGCCTGTCCCATCCCATATCCCTGTCCCCCCAGTTGGCCAAGGGATGCATTGGTAACAAACCTGTCCCACCCCATTTCCCATTTCCCATTTCCCATTTCCCATTTCCCATTTCCCATTTCCCATTTATTTCCCATTTATTTCCCATTTCCCATTTGTTTCCCCATCCCCCCAGCTGGCCAGTGTGTACCAACCTGTCCCAGCCCATGTCCCAGTTCCCTGCCCCCACAGCAGGCTAGGGGGACACTGGGTACCAAACTGTCCCAATCCCACAGGCCAGTGCCCCGTCCCTGAGCTGGCCAAGGAACTCTCTGTGTACCCAACTGTCCCTGCCAGCCTCGCCACCTCCATTCCCCAAGAAAGGCCCCATTGTTCTCCCCGACAAAGCCTGAGCACTGACTGCAGCCTGCTCCACCTTCCCTGGCCAATCCTCCCACTCTGCTATCAGTTTTCCTCCCTCAGCTGGTCGCTGTGTTTAAGGGACACAGTCCAGTGCCACGCTGTCCCCATCCCCCAGAACGTGGCAGGAGGGGGAATCATGGTAAAGCACAGCCACAATCTTCACTGTGGAGCCCAGAGCCTTGGCTTTGTGCCCTCCTGCTTGTCCCTCCTTCCCTCTCAGCTCCCTGAGGGTGTTCCTGGAATGGACACCCCACCACAGCTTCCTGGAATCCTTTTACTGACAGTAAAATGATCAGTAAATCAATCTGGGCATGGCTATTGCTCATGCTGAAACAGCTGCTCCACCTGTCCCAAGCCCACCTCCTCCATCCCAGCTCCTCATCTCTGGCTGTTCCCAGTTTTAATCCACAGGATTTCCAGGATCTGAAAAAGCAGAGTGGAATTGAAAACCAAGCACCTGGCAGGACTTGAGCTGTTCCAGTAAGGGAAAAAAAATCAAATTTATTCTGGAGGCTGCAACGAGGTGGGCAAAGGCCCAGAAAAACCTCAGAGGTGACATGGAGGTGTGACAAGGTACATTTGTACAGTCCCAGGGAGGCTTTTTTTGTCTTATCCTTGGAGGTTTTCAAGCCCTGAATGGACCAGGCAGGGTCCACCAGCAGCAAGATGACCTGGAGAACTCCCAGGGTCCTTTCTACCAGGAATTACCCTGCCATGGAGTTTTTTGCAAGCCACACTGGATATCCACCAGCATTTCCCTGGCCAGACTCCTCATCCCCATGTGGATTTTTTCCCCTTTTCCCCATCTACTCTCAGGTTTGGGTCTGGGCTGGCATCCTCCAGGATGCCCCTGAGGGCAGATAGGAAGGATTTTCCATGACCTGCCTTATGTATTCCCCTCATCCCAAGGGGCAGCAGGACAGGATGGTTTCAAGCTCAGCCCAAACTGCCATCCCAAATCCCGTGTGTCCATCAGGAAGGGTTCATTCACAGTCTCATCTGTGACCCTTGTGACTGCCCCCAGAAGATACTCAGAGCCAGCTGTGCCATTGTCCCAATGGCAACCTTTGCCCAGAAAAGCACCAGCTTTGGTGGCACAGGGAAAACTCCCTGGATTCCCTCAGTACAGGGAATGGACAGTTTGATGGACAGCCTCAGAGCTGGTCTGGGATGCCCCATGCCATGGGCTGGACTGCTTGGGGTCATCCCAGCCCTGCATGCCTCAGTTTCCCCTTGTTAAGGGGCTGCCAGTGGAATCCAGGGTGAGATTTCCCCACCCTGAACAATCCATCTCTGTGCATCCCACCTCTGCTCTGACCCCCTGGTGCAAACATTGCCCAGCAGGTCCATCCCATCCCTAAAAATCACCTGGAAAGGGTCCCACTGGCTCAACCCTGCACTAATCCACTGAAAATCCTTTGGAAATGAGGTGTTGGCAGCTGAGCCTGTGGGACTCCCGAGCACAGGGGATATGGGGAAGCTCCTGGTCACCACTGAAAGTGTCCCAGCATGGAGCTACATCCCTTGCCTGGCTCCCCAGCATCTGCCTGAGCACCCACACACATCCCCACACCCCAAATCTCCAGGATCCCGATGTGATCTCCTCCTCCATGGCCCCAAATGCCAGGAGGACCCCTCCTCTTTGTCACCAGACCCCTCCTGCACGATTTAAACCCCTGCCCTGGGCGGGATGTTTTGTGGGGAGGGAGGTTGATCCTTCGGGATGAGCCATCACCCCCAGAGCGGTTCCAAGGAGCCTGTCTGGCTCTGCCGTCCCTAAACTTTGCCCAAACCTCTGTCCCCGCAAGAAGGACAAGGAGGGGACCCGCCACCAGCTCCCACCCGCCGCCCCCGCCGCCAGCCCGGCCGTGATTTATCATTAACTCGCCCCGAGGAATTTGTTGGGCGCGGAGCCAGCCCGGGAAGTGCTCGCTCCTCCCCGGACACCACGCTCGGAGCGAACCCCCCCGTGGTGGCTCGTCCCGCCGGTGCCTTGTCCCCACCGCCGGAATTAGCGCTGCTAAACCGCAGCGATGCCCTAAAACCCGCTGTTGTACAAGGTCTCGGTGCTGGGGGGGTTCCAGCTGGATGCAGGGGGGGTTTATAGAGGGGGAAATGGCAGTTTTCCCCACCCAGCTCCACGCACCCCATCTCTGCTCCGACCCCCGCGGCGAGCGCAGCTCGGTGTCCACCCCCCAAAAAAATCACCAGCAAAGCGTCCCACCAGCTCAGCCCTGCACTAATCCACCGAAAACTCTTCTCTCCCTTGCCCGGCCCCAAACAAAGACACCCAGCCAGAGGGGGAAGGAGAGCAAAAAGGAAAGATCCCACAAAAAGCCGGCACCCACCGGGATTTACCTGGGCAGCCCAGGGGGTGCATCGTGCAGCTCCCCATCCTCCGCCGACCGCCAAACTCATTGTTTCCCTGCGTGGTATCCCGGGAAAAAGTCCAAAATAATACCTGCGGTGAGCAACCTGCTGCTGGGCTGCGGCCAAGGGCTGCCCTTCCTTCGGTGGGATTGGCCACGGCGCCCGCAGGAGCTTTAACTCTTTGTGCCCACGTCCGGCAGGGATTTGGGGAAGGGATGGCTCCGTCCTCCTCAAAGGGGAATTTGGGGCTGATGGTTTGTTTTAGCTGAAGTGGGAACTTTGGAGTCAGACATTGGGTTTTCCTGAAATAAGGATTTGGAGTTTGTTTTTTTCTATTTTTCAGAGGGGAATTTTGGGGTCTGATGGCTTGTTCCCTGCAAAAGGAGGGATTTGTGGATTTGGAAAGTTTTGGGGTTTGCTCAAATAGGGTGAATTGGAAGGTTTTGGGGGTTGCTCAGGTAAGGATTTGTGGGTTTGAAAGGTTTTGGGGAGTTGCTCAGATAAGAATTTGTGGGTTTGAAAAGTTTTGGGGTTTGAATGGTTTTGGGGAGTTGCTCAGATAAGAATTTGTGGGTTTGAAAAGTTTTGGGGTTTGCTCAAATAGGGATTTGCGAATTTGGAAGGTTTTGGGGATTGCTCAAATAGGGTGAATTGGAAGGTTTTGGGGGTTGCTCAAACAGGGATTTGTGAATTTGGAAGGTTTTGGGGGTTGCTCAAATAGGGATTTGTGAATTTGGAAGGTTTTGGGGTTTGCTCAAATAGGGATTTGTGGGTTTGAAAGGTTTTGGGGTTTGCTGAAATAGAGGTTTGGGGTTCAGGGGCTTGTTTTTTTCAAACAGAGAATTTGGGATCAGACTGCATGTTTTTCTTCAAATGGGAATTTTGGGGTCTGACAGCTTGGGTTTGCACAGAGAAAGTTTTGAGGGTCTGGCAGCTTGTTTTGCTCAACTGGAATTTTGGGATCTGACTGCTGGGTTTTTTTGTTTTAATACTTTTATTCTCAAATAGGGAATTTCAGACTCTCAGAACTTGTTTTTTTCCCAAATTAGGAATTTGATATTCAATTTGCTCAAACAGGGATTTTAGGGTCAGACAGCTGTGGTTTGGGTTATTTTTCAAAAAGAGAATTTTGGGGTCTGATGGGTTGGTTTTGCTCAAACAGAGGTTTTGGGATCAGGTAATTTATTTTGGTTTAAGGGGGATTTTGGGGTCTGGCAGGTGGGTTTTCCTCAAATAGGGATTTAGGGTCTGACTGCCTGTTTTGGGTTTTGTTTTTCAAAAGAGGACTTTAGGGTCTTGTTTTGGTACAAATAGAGATTTGGGGCTCTAACAGCTGGGCTTTTTCCAAATGGAATTTTGACGTCTGACAAATTGGGCTTTTTTTTCAAGTGGGGATTGCTCAGAACAGCTCATTTGCACTCAAACAGTCATTTTGAGATCTTTCTATCAGGGGACCCTTCTCAACTTTCCCATCCTTCTGGGGATGCTTCCCAGCTGTGTGACTGAAATGAAAGGCTGTGAAGATCTCTCAAAGAAGGGCAGAGAATTGGATGGATGGGATAACTGGGATGATGCATCCACAGAATCACAAAATGGTTTGGTTTGGAAGGGACTTTAAACCTCATTTCATTCCAACCCCTGCCGTGGGCAGGGACACCTTCCACTATCCCAGGTTGCTCCCAGCTCCATCCACCTGGCCAAAAGCTGCACCTGGATGCTGCCCTCCTTCCCTTCCATCTCTCAGAGCAGAGCCCTGGTGACACAGGATGGCCCAGAGCTCCTTTTTCCCACTTTCCCAGCTGCCAGCACTGCAGCAGGAGAACAATCAGTCTTCCCATGGAGGGGGCCATCCAGCCTCAGCACTTACTCTGGATTATTTGCAGTCGTGGAAGGAGGGAAAGAAAGCCACACAAAGCTACCACTAATTTAGACCCATTTGCTCAAGTGAATTTTCTGTTGGCAGGAAGTCTGGGGATCAAAGGAGTCGCCAGTCGGGGCCTCACAAACAGTGCAGGTGTTGGTGGGCAAATAGCAGAGAGAGCAGTAAAACAGCAATAATGCCAAAATAATCAAATATGGGTTAATGTGCATTTAAACCCGGGGAAAATGCACTGCTGGGGTGCACGGGGAAGGTGTAAATTATACCAAAATGCATTCCTGTGGAGATTCAAGCTCTTAATTTTGCCCTTAAGCTCCAGAAGCAGGGAGTTCTGACAAATAGGCTGGTTTTGGGATGTGTGTGCAGCAGGCAGACAGAGAGCCCTTTCCATCCCTGACACTGCTCTGGCAATAAGCAGAGCTGGCTCAGGAGCTCTGCTGGGATGTGGACCTTTCCCTGCAGTGGGATTTGGGGAAGCTGCCTGAGCACAGGAGCTGCAGCAGGCCCAGGTCCCACAGGAGCCAGGCAGTTTCCTGACACTGCAGCTGGTGCAGGCTGTGCTCACGCTCCCTTTGGGAGCTGAGTTATGTCTTAGCACTTCCCACAGATGAATAAATCATGATAGGAGAAGCTTTGGAGAAGGCTGGGAAATCCAGGATAACCTGTGCTCCTGGTGCTCTCGGGTGGGGTGTAAACTTTTGAACTCCCAGCTCCCGTTTCTAACCCAGGGCAGGAGCCTCTCTGCCCACCCAGGTCACCTCCAGCAGAGCCCCTCCATCACCTCTGAGAGCAAACAGAGGCACCCAGTTGTCACCCAGCACCCCTTTGTGCCAGGGCTCCTGCACAGCCAGCTGCACCCAGGCCACTGTGATTCTCTGTCCCCATGGGACACAACCACCAGGGCTTGGTCTCAGCCCTTTGTGGGGTTTATCCTTCTCTGCTCAGCCCTTTTTGGGTGGCTGTGGTCAAACTGTGTCACCCAGACACAACCACCTGAGGTGACCTCCAGCCTGGGACTACAGGGTTGGATTTATCCACCTAAAAAGCCTTCCCTGCCCAGCCACGATGGCCTCACTCTGTCTTGGGGCTGGGGCTTTGAGCATCCACCCAAAGCCTTCTTCCTCTTGAAGAAAGGAAAAATTTACTCTTCCAAAATCCAAACTCTTTGTCCCCATGTCCTTCTGTTCCCTTTTCCCTTTTCCTTGCAGGAGTGGCAGCCCCCTGACAGGGTGATTTCCATGCTCTTGGAGCTGTTTCAAGATCCCCAAGCTCTATGAGGTCCTTGGACTGCACCTGCAGGATTGGTTCAGTGTTCTTTGCACTGATCAGAGAAGGAGGAAAACATCAGCTGCAATGAGGTCTGAAGGAGCATCAATGGCCTGGGACATTCCCCAGGGAACACAGAAAACATTGGTGTGCTCAGGCATGCAGCAAGGTGGAGATGGAGATGGGAATGGGAGCAGAGACAGCGGCTCCCTGCACTGGGATTTCTTCCTTGAAAGCTCTGGGAGGCTGCTTTTTGGTACAAAACATCCCCATGTGAGCAAGAGCCACCCTGCTCTCTTCACCCAGACTCCTTTATTTAGAGGAAAAGATCATTTTCAAAGCGTTGAGGAGCAGAAAAAAACCCTTGTCCTGGGTTGTAGAATAAGATATGCACAAAGTATTCTATCACCCTCTTCATCAACTGTTGAAACCAATT
>JBBMKD010000170.1:69351147-69364313 GCA_037834095.1 Argya squamiceps
CCGGGGGGGATTTGGGCTCTGCTCCCAGGGAACAGGGACAGGAGGAGAGGGAACAGCCTCAGGCTGGGCCAGGGGAGATTTAAATTGGATATTAGGGAAAATTTCCACCCCAAAAGAGTGGACAAGCATTAGAACAGGCTGCCCATGGCAGTGTTGGAGACCCCATCTCTGGAGGGATTTAAAAGCCACATGGATGTGGCACTTGGGGACGTGGTCAGTGGTGGCCTTGGCAGTGCTGGGGGAATGGTTGGACTCGATTATCCTGGAGGGATTTTTCCAACCTAAACAATTCTGGGATTCTCTCTGTGCATGGTTTCTTGCTTTGTCTCTTGGCAGCTTCTTCCTGGTCACTGTGATCTGCTTCCCACATCTCCTCATCCCAGGAAGCACCACCCTATGAATTTAGCACCTGTTTGCCTGGGGAAAGGCCTTTTATTCCTTCTTCAAGCAAGGCACTGCTGAGATGCCCCTGTGGGAGGAGGGAGAGGGGTTAAACCCCTCCCCAAATGTCAGTGGTCCTAAAAATAGCCCGGCTTTTCCCGCTCACGTTGACTCATGGTCACAGACCACAAACTCCTGAGTCACGGCAGGGGCTGTGGGGAAATCGTCTCTCCCTGCTCTGCTCCACACAAACAGAGAATGTTTGTGTCCAGAGTGACCCTGGGTCACCCTCGGAGGGACAGCCCTGCCCCCATGGAGGGGTGGGAGGTGGCACCGGGGTGTGTGAGCTGGGGAGAATCCTGAGCTGAGCATCCTCACCCTTTTCTGCTTCTCCTGGGGTTCCCTGGGGTCCTTTCTGGGGCTCAGCCCTGCCAGGGGGGGTTTCCATACCTGCAGGGGCCTCCCCCTCTGGGATCAGGTGCCCAGCAGGAAGTGGGACCTTGTGTGTGTCCATTCCCTCTCCACAGGATTTCACTTGGCTCTGGTTTGACTCCCACTCCCTCCTGCAGCTCCCAGTCCTCTCCCATCCCTTCCCGAGTGCCAGAGCTGTAACACCACATGGGAACAAGTCAGAAAACCTTTCTCAGAAAGCCTCACTTCGTGCTCCCAGCTAAAGAACAGAAATGAAGGGGAAAAAACCAAATTATTCTGGTCGTGTGGGGATCAGGAGTCTGTCCAGCTGTCTCTGGGATCACAGCCAGGAGTGACACAACCTCTAAAAGCCACAAGGTGACCCCAGGAACCTTCACAGCCACCAGGGAAGTGGTGACCACAGCAAATGGGGCAGAGAAGGGGGTCCATGGTCCTTTGGTGCCAGCCAACCCCCTTTTCCTTGCAGGAGACTTCCCACCAAGAACTGTCCCCTCTCCAGCACCCAGATCCTCATGATCCTAACCCAACATTCCCAAAACTCTGCCCTTTGGTCACTGGGGCCCTCTCCCACCAAGAGGAAGGTGCAGAAGGATGTGCTCAGTTCTCACCTGCTCAGTCCCACTGGATTAGAGACCCCCATCCCACAGCTGGGCTTAAAGGAAAATGTTCCCATTGATATTTTGGGAGCCACTTCCTTCCCCTCCCCTCCTCCAGAATAGCTTTTTGTCTTTGGGTTTATTTTCTTTGTTGCCTCATAAAGGTTTGACCCTGGCGTGTTTTGAATGGACTGGGAGGCAGCATTGAATTCCTCCTGGGATGTGGCTGCCTCGGGCACGGGAGGGAGGGAGGGAGGGAGGGAGGGAGGGAGGAGGGAATTTCATTGTGTCCAACCTTGCAGACCTTCGGGGAGGAAAAGCTTCTCCTGCTGCGGTTTCTGTCTGTCCTCTGCCAGCTCCTCCCTTGGCTCAGCCCATCCAGCCAGCCCCACTCGTGTCACTTGTCCCTAGCAGAGCTGCTGGGTGACAGCTCCACCAGCACAGCAGTGAGAAAATGGGATTTCCATCCCCATGCCAGGTCTGACCCTGACTCCTCAGGGGGTCTTCACCCCTCTGCTGCAGCAGGGAAAAGTCACCACAAAAATCCCTGTGGACCCCCACAGATGGATCCAGGTGCTTGTTGTGTGTTTGCAGTGTCTTAAAATAAAGAGTAAAAGCTCTGGTTAATGATCACAGAATCACAAGGATGGAAGAGACCTCCAAGATCATCAGGTCCAACCCACGCCCTAACACCACTTCAATTAATCATGGCACCAAGTGCCACATCCAATCTTTCTTTAAACACATCCAGGGATGGTGACTCCCCAGGCAGATCATTCCAGTACTTTATCACTCTTTCTGTAAAAAACTTTTTCCTAATATCCATCCTGATGTGGCCTCCTGACCCACCACAGGGTCTTGGAGAGCTCAGTTTTCATTTGGGCTTTCTCTTTTCCTCCCAAAATACTTAAGAACCGACACTGGCAACCAAGACAAAACTTACTGGCATCCTGTCTCAATAAAGTTATGGAATTTACTGCACAATTCAGTTTGCAACTGGCCATATCAGGTCTCTCCTGGATGTTCACGGGCTACAGGAAGGAAACTACTTTTAATTTGATTTTACAAAATTAAAAGCAGTGAAATAACTGCAGCAGCATTGCCTGTCCTCAAGCTGGAGATCAGAAAATTGCTGATAACAACAGAGGGGAAAAAAAAAAAGCTCAATAATTTCTGTTCTGGCTTTGGAAAAAGCAGGCTGATGTTCTCATATTGCACAGGGACAACGAAGTGCTTTCTAGTCCATTAGTAACCCAGGAAGACACTAAATGGCATGGCCTGAGGATAAACATTTTTAAACAGTGGGTTCAGATTAATTTGCTCCCAAGAGCCCCGTGGAAGCAGGATGAGGAGAGGTATGGGCTGCTGCTCATCCTCTCTAAGAAGTCCTGGGATTTCTCTCAAGTCCCAGAAGAGTGGAAAGATGATAATCACGGGGCAATATTAAAAAAAAAACGAGGGGTGGGGAAAGAAGAGTTAGAATGATGCAGCTCAGCCTGGTAGAAAGGGATGCAGGATGAGAGGGATGGAGCGTGGGAAGCTGTCAATATAAATAGATGGCTTGTTAAAAAAACAACATTTCACAGAGCCCTTCAGCCTCACCGGGGGCAGGTTTGGATCAGGTGACCCTGGCAGCACCACAGATGGAAAATGTGCCCATGTGAGGAGCTTTGGTTTGGGGTGTTGTGGTTATTCTGGTTAAAAAATGAGTTATCACAGGACCATGGAATGGTTTGAGTGGGAAGGGACCTTAAGGCTCATCTCATTTCCAACCCCCTTCCACTGTCCCAGGGTGCTCCAAGCCCCTTCCAACCTGGCCTTGGACACTTCCAGGGATCCAGGGGCAGCCACAGCTTCTCTGGGCACCCTGTGTCAGGGCTCCCCACCCTCACAGGGAAGAATTTCTTCCCAATATTTAAGATAAATCTGCCCTCTGGCAGTTTAAAGCCATTCCCTTTGTCCTATCACTCGCTACCTGCCCTTGCTGTCCCTCTTCTTTTGTCATTGAAGTTCCCAATGGGGAGTGTTGGATCTTGACTGGATCCCAAGGGACTGGGGCAGGGATGGTCCTCCCGGCCCCCTCCTCCCTGTGCAGCTGCTGCTTGGAGGAAAAGGGCCTGGGAGGATGAGGATCTCATTGATCCCATCCCATCTCCCCCGAGCCTCAGGGCTTTTCAGGGATGCCTCCCACCCAAAGTCATCTTTGGATCCCCCAGAAGGTTTGCTGCCATCAGAGGACCCTCTTCCTGATGCTGCCTGCTCCCTGCTCGCTCAGTCTCTTGCTGTTTCATCCTCCATGAATTTTTGGCAGGGATTTTTCAGCAGGGAATTATGACTTCTGAGAAAAGCTGCTTCACTTGGTTTATCTTTAACCCAGAGTTTTGAGTCACCTCCAGTTGCATTTTGAGGTGGAGTGGAGTCACATCCCCTCATCCCTTCACCCCATAAACGGGGACTTTAACCCATTTTAGGCTCTGTAATAGCTACTCTGGATATTTTGGTGTCTCTGAGGCACTCCAGGAGTTCAAAATTCTGGCATCAGGCTGTGGTTCCCCCTCTGGAAGCTCCTCTGCAGCTCCACGAATCACCGGGATACCTGCAAAAGGTGTCCCTGGAGCAGGAACCACCTCGCTGCTGCCATTCCCACATTTTACACGGGACACGCCGGCCACTGGCCACCCCCAGGGAGGCAGAATCCCCCGAGGTGATTCATGCCAATTACTGCAATCAGCTAATTAGCAAACAAGATCGATTCAAATGAAGTTGTGGTGTCAACAGCTATTATGCAAGCTTGCAGCGTGCTGGAGGAAAGCCATCCTGAGAGTCCTGGCGGTCAAAAAAGCCCTCGGGGGTGGGAATTGAGGAGAGGTAAAAGGGATGTGGGGGAGGTAGCAGGGAAATTAAAGGAAAAAAAAAACCCAAAACCCCATCGCTGAGACAAATTAAGGAGGGAAAGTGCCGAGGATGGAAAGTGATTCAGGTAATTGCTTGTAAACACAAAAGGGGTGGTGGAGATTCCCCCCAGCCAGTTTGGGATGAGAGGAAGAAGTCAGATTCTGGGGAATCTGGGGAATTATCACTGGGGAATAATCACTGGGGAATTATCACTGGGGAGTTATCCGGGCTCCTCCGTAGGGATACCCTAAAGGGGGGAAGCGGGAGAGGTTCTCCCTCCTGGAAAATTCCAGGGTGAGACATCCTGGGAAGATGGGAACATCCTCCCGGCCACAGGACACCCATCAGGACCAGCTCCCCAGTGAAAAACCGATTGGCCACTTTTGGGAGCGAGTCGCCAGCCGGGGCTTGCCTGGGATGCAGCGATCTCCCGACGGGAATTAGAGCCGCGCTGGCTCCATCCTTTCTCCTTCGGCAACGCAAGCCTGGAGCTGGATGGGGCCGAGAATGGGACACCGGGAGCCGGAGCCGGGTGTAAAGCCTGCAGAGACATCTGCTAATCCTCCCCTAAGCCCGCCGCGATGGATTTAAAGAGTGTTTTTGTCGCTCGCCCCCGGGATCAAGATCCTTAGAGGATAAGCGTCCGAAGGAAATGAAGGGATTCTTCTCCCCGCAGTGGGGCATGAAAGGGAGATGCGGATCCCGCTGGGATGTCCCCGGAGTGCTGCGGGTGTCACCTCCCCCGAGCTGTCCCTCGGAGCGCAGGGATGCTGGAATTCGGGCAGGAGTTTGGCTGCCCGGCTCAGGAGCTGACAGATGCCCTGGTTTTATCCCAGCAGCTGGCCCAGAGAAAATTATCCGGCAGCCCAAATCTCTGCCTGCCTTTTCATCCCTGGAGGGGTGCAAAATCTCTTTGCACTCCAAAGCCGAGGGTGGAGAGCTGGAGGGAAGGGTTTTCCCTGTTTTCTGTCCTTGGAGCTGTAACACCATGTCCTGCCTGTCCTCAACTTCTCTTCTTAAGGATGAGAGGGAAATACATCAACAGATCGATGGGAAACTTCATTAAAGAAGAAAAAAAAATTAAGTTTTCCAGCTCTGAGGAATAACCTCTGAGTGGTGGATGCATCCCCACAGATGCTGGGATGGCTGTGCCAGAACGGGGGCATTCATGGCACGGGGTGGCTGCCCAGGGATCGCCCGGGTGACTCGCAGGGCTTGTTTGTAAAACAAACAGATCCCTTTTATCGCCTGAAATCCCTCACCTCCGCCGGGAGGAAACGTGTGGAACAAAGAAATGCCACCTTTAATCAGCTCTGGAGCTCGGGGCTTGGCTGAGAGATCTCTTCCCAAAGCCACGTACCCACCTCCCACAGTGCTGGGCACAACCCAGCCCTGCCTGGAGCCGGCCTGGCTGCTCCTGCTCACCCCGAACATTGCACAGAGAGGGAAATAATCTTTCTTTTCTTTTCCAGCTATCAGGAATGCACCACACCTGGTGCCCCTCGGGGAGTGTTTGCTGTCCCGGCGGGCGCCAAGGCTGGATTGTTTGCCTGGGAATTTTTTTTTTAAGATGAAATATTATTATTAAAAGCTAATTTGGGCCTCTGAGAGCGTGGAGGGGAAGGCAAAGCTCTTGGCTGGCACTGAGGAATGTCAACAGGCCGAGGGTGGGTTTGGCTGGTCCCAAAGCCCTCCTGAGCTGCAGGAGATGAGTTTGTCTGGGCTCTGCTGGAAAACAGACAGGAGGATTACCCACCCCAGACACGTGCAGGTGACACATTCACCACTTCAGCCACAAGATCAGGTTTTGAAATGCCTCATCCTCACCCCCAGATTAGCTCCCATTCCCTACAATTCCCTACAGTGCAGCCTGGCAGAGGGAAACTGAGGTTAAGGAACGTGCCAAGGACAACAAGTGCCAGTAGCAGGGAACAAAATAGACTAAAAACTTTCCATTTGGGACTTAACAGCACCAAAACCACTCCTGTGTGTTGGGGACACCCTGATCCCAAAGGAGATCAAGCCCAGGAGGGAGGAAGAGTGGGGCAGGCAGGAGGAAGAGTGCAGCAGATCAGAGGAAGGAGTGGAACAAACTCCTGCTGTGCAGTGGCTGGCTGGGCACCAGCTCAGCAGCAGTGATTTATTATTTATTACTGGAGGAGCTGGGAGAACATCAGGGTCTCCCTGAGCCTGGCACCAGCTTTATGGGCTGTGCTCAGCCTGCTCCTGGAGACGGGTGTTTATGTCCTTGCTGAGCTGCACCGGGTGGAGATGTGGATTTTCCTAGCAGAAACCTTTTGAGAAATGTGTTTGTTGGAGGAGGGAGAGATTTGAGCCAAGAACAGATCCTGGTCTTTCCAGAATCCCCCCCTCCACTGGGCAGAGACCACCAGGGACTCCTTCCCCTGGGCAGGGGAGCCATGGGGTGCAGGGGCCTGTGGGGATGCAGCTGTGTCTGTCTCATCCCAGCATCCCTGATGATTTTGGGGGGATGTTTTCATCCTCTCCTTTCTGCCCTGGAGTCTCTGAGCCACCTCCAGGAGCCATAACGGGGACAGCCTTTCCTGTCTTCCCATCCCACACTTTGAAAGGTGATGTGCACGCATCCTGGCCGAAACAAACCCCAAGGTGTCCCCTGTCCCCTGTCCCCTGTCCCCTTGCCATTCCTGGCAGTGCTGGAGGCAGGGACTGCACTGCAGGGGAATGTCTGAGGTGAGGCAGCCGGTGCTGCCATCCCAAAATCTCCTCTGGGATGGCTTGGCTGCTTCTCCAAGTGCTTGCCAAGGGCAGAGCCAGGGATGTAATGAAGGCAGCAGCCCATGGGGAGTGGAAGGAGCCTGTGCTAGATCAGCTGATATAATTAGAAAGCAGGGACAAGGAGATGAGCTCCTGTGCCCGAAAGCTGGGCTGGTTTTTTCCCAGCTCCAGCAGCTGGGCTAATAAAAGCTCCGACCTCCCCCTGCGCATCATCTCCAGTGCCTGCCTGGGGGCACTGCCATGGCTGGGAGGAGCTCCCACATTCCAGCCTTTTCTGGGATGGGGCATCTACAGCTGTTCTGGGCAGCACCCACCACCATCACCTTGGCCAGTTGATGTCCTCTTGCCCCCTCAGATGGGACCACCAGGACGGGGCAGTGTCTGTCCCCCAAAGCCACTCTCCAAGTTGACTTTGCCAACCAGCTCCATATCCAGGTTGTGTCTCCTCATGTTTTGGTTCAGGCAAGAACCCTCAAATGACCCCCAAAATGGACCCAAAATGACCCCAAATGGGCCCAAAGTGAAAACCTGCTTGCAAAACCCTCAGGCCAAGCCCTGTGGTGATGATGGGAAGATGGTGGATTTGTATGGGAACATCTCCACCAAATGAGAGGACAGACTGGGAGAGCTGGGGGTGTTCAGCTTGGAGAAAACTCTGGGGAGACCTTCCAGCACCTTCCAGTGCCTAAAAGGCCTCTAACAGAGCTGGAGAGGGACTTAGATGGGATATTTGGAAAAAAATCCTCCCTGTGAGGGTGGGCAGGCCCTGGCACAGGTGCCCAGAGCAGCTGTGGCTGCCCCTGGATCCCTGCAAGTGTCCAAGGCCAGGCTGGGCAGGGCTTGGAGCACCCTGGGCTAGTGGAAGGTGTCCCTGCCCCTGGCAGGGGGGTGGAATGAGATGGTTTTAAGATCCATCCCAAACCAGACCATTCCACAATTCTATGAAATCCCAACCCCACAAACCAGAGTTTCCCCTTGGAAGAAGAACTGGATGAGAGCTCTCCATCCATCTGCAAAACCTGGTCTCATTTGGCAGCACTGACCCCTCCTAACAACCCCCAAAACTTCCAAACTGACCTCACAGCAAGGATTTCACAGGATTTAGCAACAGGGAAACCCTGGCTACTTGGGCAGTGCAGAACACACCTGGGCAGGCAATATTCCTGCTGGATTTCTGGGACATACCCAGCTGGTTGGGAGAGGAAGGAATGGACCCTTCTCAGGGCTGGAGGGAACACAGAGAGCCAGAGAGAGACACAGGCTCTACAACAACAAGGTACCTTGAAATCCTGAGCCTACAGAGAAGATCAGTCCTGTGGGTGTTCAGGAGAGGCACGTGGGTGCAGCATGAGACCCAGCCTGCTGCACTGGGCTCCTTCTCACCTCCCCTGCAGAATAAACCCTCCCCATCCCATCCTGCTCCCAACACGTCCCTGGCAGGGATGGATCTGTTGGGCATCACTCCACAGACTTTCCCAGCAGGGAACCAATTCCCTCCAGTGCTGGACAGACAGTCAGTCACTGCTTATCCCAGGTTTTCATTCCTGGTTTGGGTCATTATTTTTCTCTTACTGGTGCTGGGCTTCCAGAGGAAAACATATCTTTGGGCCCCATCCCAAGGGATTTGGTTAATTCGTCACCCACAGACACACAGATATTTATTTAAAAGCGCCTCTTGTTATGTTACTTGGCAACTTGTGAGCCTGTGTGTTTCTCCAGCTGATAAATATTTGTGAGGTTGGTTGTGTGAAGAGCAGCATGTGTTAATGATCTGATTGCCTTTTTCCCGGGCTCCCTGCAAAGGGAACGGGCTCCGTTGCCCGTTGGTGGAAAAGGAGCTGGGCAGCAGTGACTGGACGTGAGCCCAGGTGTGCTCAGGTGGGCAAGAGGCCAAAGGCAGCTGGGTTTTGTCAGGAATGAGGTGGCAGCAGGGCCAGGGCAGTGCCTGTCCCCTGTTCTGGCACTGCTGGGGCACCTCCAGTGCTGGGGGCAGCTCTGAGCCCCTCCCAACAAGAAAGATCTGGAAGGGCTGGAGAGAATCCAGGGAAGGGAACAGAGCTGGGGAAGGGTCTGGAGCACCAGGAGAGGCTGAGGGAGCTGGGAAAGGGGCTCAGCCTGGAGAAAAGGAGGCTCAGGGGGGACCCTGTGGCTCTGCACAACTCCCTGACAGGAGGGGACAGCCGGGGGGGATTTGGGCTCTGCTCCCAGGGAACAGGGACAGGAGGAGAGGGAACAGCCTCAAGTTGGGCCAGGGGACACTTAGGTTGGCCATCAGGAAGAGTTTCTTCATGGAAAGGATTGCTAAGCATTGGAAAGGGCTTTCCAGGGAGGTGGTGGAGTCACAATCCCTGGAATTACCCAAGCACGTGGCACTCAGTGCTCTGGTTTAGTCAGGGTGGTGGGTGGTGGTGTTTGGTCAAAGGTTGGAACTCAGTGATCCTGGAGGTGTTTTCCAGCCTGAAGGATTCTGGGATTCTGGGATTACACCTGTCTAAACCTGGAGCATCCTGCTGGCTCTGGAGCACCTCGCTGGCCTTGTGGTCAGGATTTGGCCCTGAAGGAAAGAGAGGCTCATAATGGGCTCAGACAAAATTCATCCTTCTGACTCAGGAACCACATAAAGCCAACAGGACCAACATCTTCATGGCAAAGCCCCCCAGTTTTGTGAGGTGGAAACTCAGCCCAAATCCCTGTGAACCTGACTCCCAGCCTTGCAGCAACTCCTGCAGCTCCTGCACGGCTCAAAGGGACTTTCAGCTCCCTCTGCCAGGACAGCTCTTGGCTCCAGCCAAACCTGGATCATAAGGCAGGAGCCATCCCAATTTCCTGATAGCTGCCTTAGCAGTTATCTCTGCTTTGCTTGCTGTTTAGGGAGCTCCACGGACCTTCTTCCCACCCATGGTGGGGCTCATCCTGCTCCTTTCCCCTGTGGGGTGCCCAGAGCTGTGGGGTGATGGAAGAGCTGAGTTTTGGGTGCTTTGGGGAACCACCTGGATTATTGCAGGGTCTCAAGGTGCTTGATCCACCACCACCTCCAGGATGGAGCATCACAGCCTTCCCTCCTGGTGCCACCGTGTCCTGCAGGAATCCTGGAATGGTTTGGGATGGAAGAGACCAGGAATGCCACTCCCTAAACCAGGTTCCTTGGAAAGGGCTCCCACAAGCAGAGGATGAACCCAGGGGCCCAGCCTGGCTTTACCAGTGGAGCAGAGGTGTGGAACAGCCAGAGGGGCTCAGGGGTCCCTGCCTGCTCCCCAGTCCCCAGGGCAGGGATGTCTGGGCTCCTGGCCTGGTGCCTCCATTTCACTTTCAGATCCCTCAAATAAGAACCGTGTTTGCCAGCTCCTGTGACAGGAATGACTAATGGGAAAGATCCTCTGTGAAGGGAAACAAGAAATCTCCTTGTTTCACCCTTTGTTTGCTGGGTTTCTCTGACAGCCCCGGGCAGGGCTCAGTTCCTCTTCGAGAGAAAGCAGATTTTAAACCCTTCAACAGCTCCAGCAACACTCTCTTAACTCTTAACCTTCCCTGTCGGGATATAACTCCCTTCAGAAACTTTTCATCCACAGTTTATCCACAGTTTATCCACATTCCTGCTCCATCCACATGGAGTTATCACGCAGCGAGTGCCTCCGACTGCTGATGCAACGTGGTTTTCACAGTGCATGTGGAAAACACCCTCCCCATCTGCCTGGGTTTTTTTGCAAGTCAGGGGACCTGTCTCTCTGCCCGTTTTCCCCTTTTTCCCTCGGGATGGGTGATCAGAGGTGCCCTTCTCTCGGCGATGGCAGCAGCAGGGGATGCCCGGGGCTGATGCTGCAGCCCCCAGGGAAGGGGGGCTCTCCCCATCCCACCTCCGGCAGGACAAGCTGCTGCTCTCTCCCAGGTATCTACAGCCGGATGTTGGACTTTCAGACGCTTCTCTCCCTGCTCCTTTTACCTCCGAAAGGGCTGGGAGTTGATCCCTTGGGACACCAGCCCGGTGACCCAGCAAGGAAGAGTTTGAGGAGGAGGAGGAGGGGATCTCTTCCCTGCACGGAGCTATGGAGCCACACAGGCACCGCGCCGCTTTTTAAATGCCCACCCCTGCCCCGGGGAGCCGGCGGGGACAATTCCAGCCCTTCCACACATCCCTCCTCTTTCCCCGTTGCCATCCCAAGGCCGACACTCGGGACAAGGCGCCCGCTCCCCTTTGCCGTGAGCCCGGACAGGGAATCACACCGCTCCGGCATTTTCCACGCCTGTTTTCAGCCCCGTTCGCCTCCCAGCCTTTGCAGAAAATAAATTCCCCAGCCAGGCTGAACTCGGATGACAGCATCGCTGCTATATTTAGCCACGGCAGATCGCCGCTGCAACCAGGGCCACACATAAACAAACCCCCGGCGCACGGAGCCCGCCTGGGGAGGGCACGGCCGAGGGGGAGGGCACGGAGCAGCCTCCCAAAATCCTGCCTGCCCCAAACCGGGGGTGCCCCGCGTTCCCTCTAAATCCAGCACCTCCCTGGAGGGCTCAGCGCCGGCACAATCCGCCGCCGGAGCGGGTTTGAAGGATGAAGGATGTGCTGGGGGGTGTTGGAAGCAGAGCGCGGCGAGCTGAGGGAGTTGCCAAAGGTTATCCCGCGGGGTGAGCGGCATCCCCCGGCTGGGGCTGCACCCGCTGGCTCCCAGCTGGAATTCAGCGAGCTGTCGGCATTCCCCCGCCTCCCGTGGACTGTGCTGCGGGGCAGAAAATGCCAGAAAATGCCCCGCTACAGCTGTGCCCGCCCTTCCTACCTCGGCTGCACATCTCCCTGCAGCCTTCCTGCTGCCGGCGTCTGCCTGCTCCTCTCCCTGTCCGACCCTCTGCATTCGGGGATTCACGGAGCTGCGCGGGGGATTCACGGGGTGTGGAGCCGAGGGAAGAGGTTGGGGATGAGCAGCAGGGTCCGTGCCCGGCTCACTGGCAGGCCTTGTCCTCCTCCCCCAGCTCCACACGTGGGGAAGAGGATGAGGATGCTCAGGGAACGCTCAGGGGGTGCTCAGAGGTGCTCGGGGGTGCTCGGGGATGCTCGGGGGTGCTCGGGGATGCTCAGGGGATGCTCAGGGGTGCTCGGGGGATGCTCCAGAAATGCCCAGGGGGGTGCCCAGGAGGGTGTGGAGCATCCAGCAGCCCAACACCCTCATCTGGAGCAGAGGGATCATCAGGCCTGGGCGGGGGGCCAGCAGCCACAGGTTCCCCAGGCTCTCGCCTCAGCTCCGAGGAGGGGATGGGGTGGCAAAGAGGGGTCCCTGCTCCCCCCCGGGTGCACCCAGGGCCGCGGATGGGGCTCTCTGTGCTGCAGTGCAGTAGCCCCAGCCCCGCTGTCTCCCGGGGAGGTGGCAGAGGGGATGCCACCTTCACCCCTCCCTCCATGGCAGTGCCCGCTCCGCCTGCTCCAAACCCGGCTGGCCGGGCCAGCCAGCGGGATGAGCCGTCGGGAGGAGCAACAAGCCGCTCCTCTCCCGCCGGGGATGGAGCCCCGCGGGCCTGGGACCCCCAGGAGCAGCGGGCAGTGGGGTGGGAGCGCACCCACGGCTTGGGGGGCCGAGGAAACACTCGATCCCTGCAAAGCCAGGGAGGCACCGGCAGCTCCTCGGGTGATGTCCCAAGCGGGGATCCCCGTGTCGGGGTAGGGAGGGACGCTGGATGCCCAAAGTCCTCGGCAAGGCGGGGAGGCATCGGCGCCCGCCGGGGTGAAGCCTCAGGCGGGGAGCCCCGTGTCATGACGTCCCCCCACGCCCTCCCCTCCCTCCCCACCGCCGCTGCTGGGCGAGGGCCACCCAGCACCGAGGCAGATGACATAATTCCCAGCAACTGCACGTTAATCACTCGGCCGCCAGCAACCTCCTTGCCGTGAATCCAACCCCCAGCCCCAGCCACGGCTCCCCTCCCCTGGCATCACTGCCGAAGAAATAAAGAAATTGAATAAAAAGAAGATGAGGGAAAGGTGACGAGGGGGAATAACCTGGCCCTGGCACTGACACACAGGTCTGCCTCCCACACCCCCCCACCCCTCGCCGCTCCTCCCCGCCTCGCACTCTATTTTTGGGTGCTGTCACATCCCAATGGCCCCGCGGGGCCAAATCC
>JBBMKD010000170.1:69364413-69380333 GCA_037834095.1 Argya squamiceps
CCCAGAGAAGCTGTGGCTGCCCCTGGATCCCTGGCAGTGTCCAAGGCCAGGTTGGACAGGGCTTGGAGCAACCTGGGGTAGTGAAAGGTGTTCCTGCCCATGGCAGGGGTGGAATGGGATGGGATTTAAGGTTCCTTTCCAACCCAAACCATTCCATGAGTCCTGAATCCTCCTGCAGCACCCTGGGGTCCATCCCACCCTCCATGCTCTTGGAGGCCACTTGACCTCCACTTTCCTCTTAGCCCCAGAAGGATACAGACAACAAAACATCAATATTCCCTGTGTTCCTACAGGATTTTCCCCAAATCCCAAACGTTAAGGGACATTTAGCATCCTTCAAATGCTGAACAACGAAGCTCTGCTTTTCTTCCTTTTTCATCTTCCTTTGAATATTCTTCCTTTCATTCCCATCACCAAATCTTTTGCACAGTGAGGTTAAGTTCCCATTTCCAGACATCCTAAAAGATGCCTAAAAGTGCCTCAGGCTGCTGGTCCAGAGGATCGCCAGAGCAGGAAGGTTTGTCCCTGAGCTGGCTTGGAGGAGGATAAAACACTGCTGCAGTGTGAGGTAATGGCAAGGAGAGAATTTTTTTTTTTGAGCTTGTCAGTAGGAAGCATATGGCTGCCACTGAACTCCCAGGCTTATTTAGGATTTAGTGACTATTTGATCTATTTTAATCCAGATGTTCAGCTCATCACATAATGAGATCCCACCAGAGGAACTGTGATGCCTCCCAGACAACCCAGACCCCAAATTGCACTGGGGAGAAGGAGCAGCTCCACCAAGGATGAGCATCCCAGGGGAGCTCGTGGTTCCCACTGGGGTGACATCAACACACCAGTGTTGGGAGTCCAGACAGCTGCCCACATCCTTCTGGCATCCAACCTAAGCAGCTTCTAAAATCTGAAATATTTATCTTCAAGCATTTGGGAATTTTGAAGGGTTTCACCAAAGATGGGATGTGTTTCTCTCCAGCCTCCTTTTCCTTGAGCCATGGGCCTTCCACCCAGACACAGGCACCATTTCTTCTCCTTGTTGTGGTCTCTCCTCACCCGAATTTTGGTGTTTGTGCACATGGAATGTGCCAGCTCCCAGTGCAGCCTATGGATGTGGATGGGAATCCAGGCTGGAGTCACTTTCCTGCTCATATTGCCACCAGAGGAGCCTCCTTCAGTGCTTTCCAGGAGAAATCATGGTTGGTTTGGAACACTAAATTTCCCTGACTTTGAAACTGACTCTCACTGTGGGCTCCCCAGAAGGTGACAAAAACACATCTCATCCTACCAGGGCAACTCCCAAATCCCACTGTCACCACTGCAGGATTTACACTGAAATTTAAAAGTTTATCAAGGTTAAAAAAGGCTTTTCCCAGGTGCAACACTGACCCTGGCCAGGTCTGAGGCTGAGGCAGGGACCTGGAGCAGGTCCAAGGTGGGTCAGGCTGTGGGTGGCCTGGGACAGGAGCTGTGTGGATTTTTGGTTGGCACTGGGAGGCTGGAGGTGATGAATGTGTCCTGCCTGCAGCTTCCTGCCCTGCTGCCTCCTCCCCTGCTTCATCTCAGGTCTCCTTGGGAGGACAAATTGTACAGGAACATCCTTTGGGAGTGCCAGCACTGGGCATCCAGCCCTCCATCAGCTGCAAGGAAGAGCATTTGGCACCTCTCCATGTCAGACACTGTGCCTTTCCCAGGGAGAGCTGAGCAGGGAAACAGTTCAGATCAGGGAAACAGGGAAACAGGGGAGGAGGTGACTCCAGGGGACTCAGTGTGGAGAATCACAAAAGGCTGGAAGCACCTCAGCTGTGCAATTCCCCTCCCTGGAAATGTCCAAGGTTAGCTTGGACAGGGCTTGGAGGAATCTGGGGTGGTGGAAGGTGTCCCTGCCCATGGCAGGGGGTGGAATGAGACGAGCTTCAGGGTTGTTTCCACCCCAAACCTGTCTGGGATTCTGGGATTTTGGGAATCCATGCTGTCCCCAGCCCCTGGGGGGTAGTGCCAGGCTGCCCTTGGCTGCAGGGAAGCAGGGAAGCCTTTAGGATGTCCCACACTGATGCACAACAGGACTGCCTTCCCTTGGGGGTGATGCCCCGGGACCAGCCCTGGCTCTGGAGATGGAGGAGCTGCACCTCAAGCTGTGTTTGGTAGATCACAGAACCATGGAGCCTCCTGAGCTGGAAGGAACCCACCAGGATCATTGATCCAGCTCCTGTTCCTGCACAGACACTCCAACAATCCCACCCTGTCCCTGGGAGTGGTGTCCAAACCTTCCTGGAGCTCTGGAAGATTTGGGGCTGTGCCCATTCCCTGGGCAGCCTGGGCAGTGCCCAGCACTCTCTGGGGGAAGAACCTTTTCCTGATACCCAGCCTTTCAAATAAACAACCCAAAGGATTTCAGGGGATCCTGCATGGCTGTGATCACAGTTTCCTCACAATTTTCCTACCCACAGCTCCCCCTCTCCTCACCACACTGTAACTGAGCTCTCCATGAATCTCTCCGAGCAGAGGACGCTTAAAAGGTAAAAAAAATAAACCCTGCATATCTTGACATTTAATTAAAGAGATGTGAGTGGTTCATGGGGGATGCAGAGTGCACAGCACTGGGACAGGAGATGCCCTTGACAGAGCCTGGATGTGCTGGGCTTGGGAGCAGGGGGAGGAGGGTGGGAAACCCATTTCAATTAAGATGCTGAGGCATGAAAGCCCTCTTGGCCTCATTCCTCTTTGCACTAATGACCCTGGATTCCCCTCCTCCATCCCAGGTGGCTGCTGGGAGGTTATGGCACAGCACATCCCTGTGAGAGAGGCAGGAGGAGAGGGATGGTCCCTGCCTGGGGCAGGGGCAGGGAACTGGAGGGTCTTTAAGGTCCTTTCCAAGCCAGACAAGTCTAATTCTGTGATTGATTCCCTGGTGGGAAAAATCCTTTTCCTGCTGGAGACCAAGGACAACTGTTACAAGTTTCAGGCCCAAAAGCACAAACAATGATGGGCTGAAGAGGGAAAACAAGAAGGATGAGATCTCACAACCCAAAGCTGTAATTGGACAATTAAACCCAAAGTGCAAATGGACCAAAACTTACAAAAGTGTGAGACCTCGTGGCTGAGCATCCGTTTTGTGTCCATTTTGGGTCCACCTTGGGTGTAGCCCTGGTCAGTCTCTTCTCCTGCCCAAGGTGTGTCCTTAAAGGCCTTTTAATAAATATCTACTTCATTCTCTTAACTCTGTCCAGTCTCTGTTCCAGGTCAGCCTTCCCAAGGCATCACCTGGACAAGATAATTTTGACACAGCTCAGAAGAAAGTGGCCATTTCTTGCCCCAGGCACATCCCTGGCACCTGCAAAGCCCATCCTAGCTGGTGCAGCAACAGGGAGTGCTGCTGTCAGAGGGATGGAACAGGTCCAGGCCTGTGTTTTGGTGGCTCTGGGAGCTTCTCCTCCTTTCTCCTCACAGCTCAGGAGCTGGGGGAAGGATGCTGAAGGACCTGCCAGCATTACCCCACCAGGCTCTCCTGAATCCAGCGAGAAATCCTTGGAAATACATTTCAAACTATCAAATCCATATCAAACTATCCAAAGGGATAGTTTGCCACAACCTTTTCTCCTCAATAAGAGTAGAGGTGCTTTTCCTACTCCAAATTTACCTGCAGGAGGTGACAAAAAGGAAAGAAAACCCCTCATTTGAGATGCTTTCCACGAAAACACAAGCCCTGGTGCAAAGCCTGGATTCTGGATGGTCATTCCTACGTTCACTCCCTGGCACCAGGGCCACCAAAGAACAGGGGAGGTTGATGTGCTCAGGTGGGCTCCTGCTGCCAGAGCCCCCAGTCCTGCAGCAGCCCATCTGGCCCTGCTGGGCACGTGTTCATTCCTGAAGGTGTTAATTCCTTCCTCACCTCTCATCCTGCTTCCCAAAGCCAGGTTGGATGGGACTTGGAGCAACGTGGGATAGGTGAAGGTTCCCTGTCCATGGCAGAAATCCTCTGAGGTGACCAATCCCCGATTCTGTGCTGATCCCCCACTGTTCCAATGCAAACAGATGTGGTTGACCCCAAAACTCAAATCCCGAGGTCCCAAAAGCTCTGAGCACTTTGTCCCCGTGTCCCCATCCCCGGCACCTCTCAGCAGCAGCACCCCCAGGTAAACCCAGCACTGTTTTTTTTTCCCTGTCCTCCCTCCCTCCTGCCGTGTCCTCCCGGTGTTAATGAGCCGGGAAGTGCCCTTGGCTGCAGGAGGAATCTCCACCTTCATTACTGCGGACAGAGCCGTCCCCAGAGCGGGGCACGTTTAAGGGAGGCAGGAACGGAGAGGGAAGGGAGATGGATTATCCTGCGCTGATTCCCATCTCTGGGAGGTGTCTGCAGGGAGGAGAAGTGGGAAGGGGATGGGTTCAGCACCCGGATCATCATCAATGCCAAGAATCATCGGTGTTCCAGGCTGTACCCAGCTCAGGAGAGTGGGAATCTGCACAGCTCCATCCCCTCCAGAGCGTCCCTCCCTCCAGCACAACCTTTCCTCACCTATTCCCAGGAGATGCTCGGGGTTTATGTGGCTCTCTGAGCACACTATAAATCTTGGATAATCCTTTAAAGGACCTTTCTCAGGAATTTTTTGGTGTTCCCCACCAGTGCCAGGTGCTCCCAGGCTGCACCCCTGGAATAAAAGAGGATGAGACACCTTGGATTTGTCTGATTTGGTCCCAGGGTCAGGTGAGGTGAGGCTGGAGGTGGGATCCTGCTGGATCAGGCCCTCCCCGAGCTCCAGCAGGATTCAGCAGAGCTTCTGCCAGGCTTTTAATAGTGGACTCCTTCCCCCAGCCGCCCCCAACCATGGCACGTGCAGATCATCAGCTAAAAGCCTGGTGTGGGCAGGCAGCCCACGGTTGTTTCTCTAAATAAACCTTCCCCTCCCTGCCTGACTCTCCATCTCCCTGCAACGGGATGGATTTTATTCCTCGGGTTCAGAGCAGGGCCTGGGTGGCCTCTGGAGCTTTCTCAGCACCAGCCTGGCTCCCTGGAAGGGACCTGCATCTCCTCACTCCCCCTGGAGCTCTCCTGCTCCAGCAGAGTCATTCCCTGCCTCCTCCCCTCTGCCAGGGAAACGCAGGACACAGCGTGCCCCGTGAAACGCTGGAAGCTGAGAAAACTCTTGGATCAGGCAAAAATGTTGCCTTGGGCTCTGATAAAGTGGGAGATGCCCCCAGGCTGTGAGTTACCAGCACGGTGCTGCTCCCAAAATCTCTTTTGCAGTGGCTGGACCCTCCTAGACCCCCAAAAACCCAGGGCATGGAGGGTGTGAGCAGGCAGAAGATGCTGTGGGCACCCCACTTGGCCCCTCAGCACAGGGATCTCAGTGCCAGCAGCACAATTTGCTGCCTGACCCCAGCTCCAGAATGAGATCTGTCATGCTTCACTTGACCTGTTGGCCAAATCATCATTACGTGGGGAATGCTTTGACTTTTTTTTTTTTTCTTTGAGCTGTGTAAAAACAAGGGGACGGGGGAGGAGGGAGAGGGACGGTGCCTGGCTGTGTCCTCTCCTCTCCTCTCCTCACGTGTCCCTCACTGTGGTCAGGCCACATGGAGCACGTGGGACCCGGTGGAGCATCAGGAAGAGCTTTAAGGAGGGGGTTGCTGCTGTCCCTGCTGCCCTGGCCAGCAGCTGCCCTGGATTTTGGGTGGGTTCTTGGTGCCCTGCAGGGACCAAGCTTTGCTCCTCCAGCCCAGGACCATCTGGGGCTGTTTCCAATCTGATTCTCCCCTACTCAGAACTCTCTGCCCTGTGTATCTTTGGCACAGTTCCTTGTGCCAAAATCATGCAGTTCCCTGGGTTCAGAGGACAGACTGAGCACAAGGAATGACTTGAGGACAGATTGAGCACAAGGAATGACTCTCTTTGGGGAAGGGAGAGCAGATGAGAGTCACCTTTGCCTTCATGTCTTAACCCACTGGCATAGGAACAGCAGCAGTGCCCCATTCCAGCCTGGGGAATTTGACCTGTTTAGGGCAGATTTAGGAGGAAAACCCACTGGTGAGGCTCTCCCAGGAAGGGCTGGATTGAGGACTGAGATAACCCAGCCCCTGCTAAGAAAACACCTGCAAAAACACTGCAGTGAGCCCAAATCATCTGGCTCAACCCAAAGCTGTCCCCAGCATTTCCCAGAGGAGAAGGACAGAGAAATCCCAACCACAGCTCTCCCAAGAGCTCAGGATCTCTGTCCCAGCTGGGGACGTCAGGAGTTATTTATGGTTGTGTCTTTTTTAGCCTGCTGTGATCAATAAGTGTGACCCATCACACAATCCAATACCAGATCAGCAGGAAGAGCAGGAGAGAAAAGATTTTCCTCTCTGTGGTCATAATGCCACACACCCCAGCTGTCCTTCAAGGAGGGGGAGGAACAATCATTGCCTTCAAGCTGGAAAGAAAAGCTGGGATTCTCCCCCTTTTATTCCCATGGGTTTCCAACAAACCACCTTAGGTGTTTCAATAGACTTTCAGATCACATCCTTATCACCAGGTAAAAATAATCCTGTGGGAAGATAACAATGGATCCAGTAAGCCTGTGCTGAAGTGGGAGAAACTGGAACAACATCTGTGCTGTTGAAGCCCTGGATTGCCCTGCCAGAGCATCCCTGACCTCCAGCTCTTCCTTGGATCAGCAAGTTTCCTCCAGCCAGCAGTAGCAGGAGATGGTAATTTGAGGAGTTTTCATGCTCAGAGAGGTGCAGACAACCTGGATCTTGGAAAAGGGGTGTCCTGGGGGCAGGGTGCTGCTGCTGGTCTGTATTTGTGGCTGAAAGAGATCTCCCAAGAGTGGGATCACAGAGAGGAGGAGGCAGCATTGAGCAGCTGTCGGAGGATCTGCTCCCAAGAGAGGGTCAGGCTTCCCAAAAAAGGGCCCTCACCAAGCACTCCCAGCTCTCTGGTCCCCAGCCTGGGTCTCACTGGGGTTCACCTGTCCTGGTAGGGGACAAGACACTGCTCTTTCCCTTGGGAAAGCAGATTCCCTGACGAGAAGGACCTCAGGCAGCCAGAGCTGAGGCATTTTTGGTCACCATCCAGCCATGATTTCTGAAGTTTACAGGCTGTGTCCCTCTCCAAGTGCTTTCCTGAAACACCAGGAGTTATCTCTGAGTGGTGAAAGCCAAGATCTCCTCTCCTCTCTCATTAGGAATTGCATCAGCAAACACCTTCACCTGCCCAGCCACATCCTTTGGGTCAAGCTCTTCCATCCCAGTGTCTCATTCCCACTGTTTTTACTGAGATTCCAGAGGTTTCTCCCCTCTGGCTGCTGCTCCTCTTTCCTGACATCCACGGGGTGTTGCTGGAGTGATCATGACCTGTTGTTTCAGGCAACCTCCTGGTGCTGTTGTTCTGGATCAAGCACCATAGATGAGGAATTTATCACCCTGTGCACCATAAATGAAGAATTTATCACCCAAACACCTGAGGAAGACAAATGTCAGGTACAGGGAGCCGATGGATGGAACAGGGAAATGGAATTAAGCAGGATTTTGGCCAGAAAAGATCTGTAGCATCCAGTTAGAGCTTGGTATAAAATCCTACCAGCATATGGTGAAGGCCACCAGAGAGCCTCCCTTACCCTTCTGATGGGGACACTGAGGTCCCCAAATGAGGACAGTCACTGCAAACCACTCCCCAGACAGAAAATGCTCTCCATGTGTGGAAAACTTCCTTCTCCCTTGCTTGGGTTAGTGATTGAAACCCCACAGGAGGAATTTCCATTCCAAAGCTCCATCACACCTCTGATTTTCCTTCAAAATTGGTAAAATTAGGAGCCAAGTTACAACCTGGTGGTTCTCCCTCCCCCTTTTCATGGTGTCATCCTTGCAAGGACAGAATCCCTTTTCTCTTTCCTGCAGTGGGGATGCACAGGCTGCTGCTCCCATCCCAGATGGCATACCCAGGAGCAATGGCTCCGGATGGACATGTCACAATAAAACCTCCTTTTTATTTATACAGTGCTTGTGACCTTCAGCTGTTGCTACACCACTCTGGACAGATTTTCAAACATCCTGGAGTTTGTTTCTGAGAGGTGCAGAGGTTCCTTGTGTTTTCCAAGGGGTCACGAAGTGCAGTGAATCCAGACCTTTCCAGAAAGTGGCTAATAGCCTGATTTTTTTCCTGTCTGTATCATCATTTCTGGGGTTAAACTCGGTATTTAAAAACACAGATGGGCTCAGTTTAAAGACTGGGAGAGGATCCAATTGTAAGTTGTCCAGCTGGTAAAACACCCTCACTGCTAAAAAAACGGGTGAACTTGGGAATTCAGGCAGCTCCATCTTCCCATCGTTGCCTCTCCTCCCTGTGCCTTTTCCCAGCTCCTCTGCCAAGCCAAGAACCCCCCAAAAGGTCTTTAAAGCACAAAAGGGGTCAGTCCACGAGCCACTCACCCCTTCCCCTGCTATTGCACAAACCCATCTGACCTCTCTGCATCCCTGGCCACGAGTCAGCTTTCTCAGGACATTAAAAATGTGGCGTTTTCCCTGAGCTCCCTCCAGTTTTTCCTTTGTTCTCTTGGCAGCACAGGCACAGGAGGGGGATGCAGGACTGATCTTTGGTGGGATGTGGAGCTCTTGTGCTGGTGCACCCCTCATCCTCTTGGTTGCCTTCATTCATAAAGTGTATTCCACACAATTATGGATGAATTCATCCTATTAATGGGAGGGAAGCATCTTTTCCAGGCTCCAAGCCCAGCTCCTGTCCTTGGGCAGGGATTTGTGTCAGCCTCAGCTTTGACTTCATGGTGCCCCAACATCAGGAGGTACCTTTACACCAAGGGGGGGATTATGGGCTGTCCTCACTTGCTGTTTTATGGTGTTTTTTTTAAGGAGATGCAGGATGGGAATAAGGCAGGAGAACAAGATTTTCTAAGTCTTGAAGCTCAGGGGAAGCCTTACAGTCCAGATATGTGGAGAAAGCATTGCTGGGAGAGGGATTAATACAAAATTAATATAAAGCAATTGATGGGTGTTTTGGGCAGGGGAAAACATAGGTGTGGGAGGGTCTGTGTGTTTATTGCATGTTCAATAAGGAGCATTTGGAATCAGGAAACAAATCCCAGTTTTAAAGTGAGGGAGGGAGAATATCTGAAGATGAAATGAATTTTGGGGGCTGACAAGGAGGGATTGGCTCTCCCTGCTTCAGCAGAGCCTCGGAGTGGTGTTTCCACTAAAAAATGAAGGTGTTTTCCCTCAAAGCCTGCTTGGCTCCCCTTGCCTGGCTCCATTCTGGGGGGAGCTGGGCAGTCAGTGCCTGGAAGGATGGGACACAGTGTGGGCAGTGGGCACTGAGCAAACCAACCCCTGGGGATGGGACAGAGGGCCAGGGCTGCTCCCCTTCAGGCTGCTCCAACCCAGGGCTCTCATTTAGGGACCCCCTTCTTTGCTTTCAGCAGAGAGAGAGCACTGAAGAGAGTGGTTTGGATCACTCCAGAGTCCTGCTGACTTTCAAAAGAACTCAGTTATTGATTTCTGGGGCTGTGCTTCTCCCTGGAGGACTGGAAAAAGCCCAAGACAGTTGCCTAGGATGCCTGTAAACTGTGACTCTGAGCACAGCCTTGTTTAACCAGGACCTTTCCTAATGGGATTTGAGGCCAAGGTCATTCCCCCAGGCTGCTCTCCAGCAAGCAGACTGTGAGGGGCTGGAGGATCTGCCAGCCAAGGCTTCTCTCCCTTGAAGCAGATCCCAAAAGAAAGGGAGAAATCAGGATAATTATGTTTTTCCCCCTGAAGCCTTTCTATGGCAAAGAGGTAGAGATTTCCACCTTGCTGAAGTGGCTGATCTGGAGGGCCCAAAGCCTACACCAAGAAGAGCTGGAAGATGTTCATTTGCCACTCAGAGGTGTGGGGAGAGGTGCTAAAATGACCCCAGAAATCAGCCCTCTGTGCAGGGGGGGTCCATAGGAAAACTGGTTGTGGCTATCTGGCATGAATGTGGATAAGGGGATGGACCACGTGGATGTGCCAGGCACAGGGACCTGAGGTGGCCAAAACTCCATTTCCCACCTCAAATAGATGGCAACACTTGTCCTAGACTCACAGAATCCTTCAGGTTGGAAGAGACCTCTCAGATCAAGCCCAGCCTTTGACTGACTATCACCACTCCCACTAGAACCAGATCCCCACATCTCATTTTTTGAACACTTCTAGGGAAACAACTCCACCACCTCCTGTGAAGCCTGTTCCAATGATTCACCAACGATTAGCCACTCTTTCCACTCTTTCTTTTTTAGGAGGTTTTTCCTAATATCCAACAAGAACCTCAGCTCAAACAGAGAAAACAGGCAGGGTTGTCTCCAGCCAGGATCTCCACCACAGGTGATGCCAGTGGAGACCCCATTCCATGTCTGCTCCCTGTAGGTGCCTCAGATATTCTGGGACACCCACAGAGCTCTTGGACACCACTTGGAAAATGGAACTGAGCTCAGAAAACACAGACAAGGAGCTGGGATTGCTGCTCACCTGGCACTGGTGTGGACACCAAGGGATGGTCAGTCATGTGTCCTTGAGGACTGAGAGCTCCAGGAGTGGGCAGCCTGCAGCCAGGAATGTCCAGCATGGAAAAATCAGGGAATCACAGAGTCACAGCTGGAAGGGACCTTAAAGACCATCTCATTCCTACCTGGGGCTTTCCACATGCCACAGATTGCTCCAAACCTCATCCAAGCTGGCCTTGGACACTTCCAGGGATCCAGGAGCAGCCACAGCTTCTCTGGGAAACCTCTGCCAGGGCTCAGCACCCTCACAGGGAAGGATTTCTTCCCAATAGAGCAGCCCTGAGTGCCCAGCTCTTTACTATCTTTAATAACAATCATCCTCCCACTGATTCCAGCATGATCCCAAGGATGACCTCACAGCCTCCAAGGCTGCACACCCTTTGTAACACCCTCACAAATAAAAGGTCCCTGCTCTTTCCCCCCTAAACATGAACCCACAGAGGTGTAAAAGCTGCCAAAGCCGAGCTGTGCCTGAGGCTTGGCATGATGGATGGCAGGGCTCAGCTGGGAGCTGTTTAATTTGGGTGAAAGACACTGTGTGGGAAGCAGCCCTGCCTGAGCTCCAAGGTGTGTAGGAGCCAGCTCGGTTTCATCTCAGCTGATTCTAGCAGCAGAGTGTTGCTTTGGAGAAAAACGAAATGCCTGGAGCTGTGGAGGGGGATGGAGGTCAGGACAAATCTCTCCATTCACTTTTGCAGGGATGAGAGCAGCAGGGAAGATTTCAATGGGAACTTCTCCGTGAAAGGACTGTGACAGATGTGGTGTGGTGCTGACAGAGGAGAGAACCTGCAGCCTGCCTGCCTTGGCCAGGCTTCTGACCCTGGGTTCTCACTTGGAGGAAGCCCTGAGGCTTCTTCCTAGCAAAGCCAGCAGTGTTTCTTCAGCATAAAATCACAAGTTGGTTTGGGTTGCAAAAGTCTTTTAAAGGTCATTTAGTCCCACTGCTGCCATGGGCAGGGACACCTTCCACTAGCCCAAGGTGGTCCAAACCTCATCCAACCTGGCCTTGGACACTTGCAGGGATCCAGGGGCAGCCACAGCTTCTCTGGGCACCCTGTGCCAGGGCCTGCCCACTCTCAGAAGGAAAAATTCCTTCCCAATATCCCACCTAACCCTGTCCTCTGGCAGTGGGAGCCATTCCCCTTGTCACTCCAGGCCCTTGCCCAAAGTCCATCACTTCTTCAAATTCCTTTGGACTTGTAAAGAGAATTTTTGATGCAGAATCCCATACCCCAAAGATGTCTTCTTCTTTGCATGATGCCCCAAAGATCTCAGTTTCTGCTCCTTCTCCTCAAAAATCCAGCAAAAGCACCAATACTCCCAAGAATTGCTCACAGACCTCCTGCATCTCCCCATTACTTGGAGAGACCTCCTTGGTCCTTGAGCATGTTCAGCCTGCCATGATGAGACAGCCCTTGGCACTGGTACTTCTGAGCACCCCCAAACCATCTGCTCTCCTTTCATCCCTCTTCTGGGTCCCTGTGAGGAGGAGGAGGCTCCAGCTGAGAGAAAGGGACAGGCCGCCCACTTGTGCTGAGTAACCATTGCCAAATTGGATGCCAGCACACACACACACACACACACACACAAATATTTCCACCGAGGTTGCTATGAACAATGGTCCCTTGATGATCTGCTGTCTCAAACACTTTTGGCTTTGGCAGCCCTCCATGGGGAACAGGCAGTCCAAGCACTGACCCTCCCACTCCTGGACCAGCCTGTGGGCAACTCCACATCCAGCACTGCCCAGGGTGTTCCATGGGTGAGGATCCCTGCCCTGGGAGCTTGCAAGATGATGGTTGGCCTGTGGGCAAAGGGCAGAGCTGTGTCCTCATTGCTGCTGGGGAGAAAATTCCTCTGCCTCATCACCACTGGGCCTTCACTGCCCACTTGGAAAGCCTGGCCATCTCCCTGGACACAACCCCAGCCCCACTTTGTCATCATCTCCCCAGATTTCCTTCAAACATTGCCACGGTGTCTCAGATTTCCTTCAAACATTGCCATGGTGTCTACAAACACATGGGAAGGAGTTATGGGAATGTCCAGCCAAGGCTGATCAGTCCTTTTTTCCCAGGGTGTGACAGAGCAGTGACACCCTGAGTCACTCTGAGTGGCACCAGAGCCACATCCTGATGCTGTCCTGCCTGAAAGGTGAACACCAGTGATGGAGGAAGTTCTGGGAGATGTTTGAACCCATGAATGGGGTGAGTTGAGCCAAGTCCTGCTGGCACAAGGTGAGAACCTACCCACGGCTCGGGCAGTGGAGAAATCACTGCCACCTTTCCTAAAGCAAAGGGGAAAATCATGGACGTTCTTAGAAGCAAAATGTTTGATCTGATCATCATTTGTGATGCTCAGAGGCCTTTGGCCAGCCCTTGACTGCCTTCCCTGCTGGTTCCTGCATGCCTGGAGAGAGCCTTGCAGAGCCCCCATCCCTCGGTGCGCGGCGATCCCGGCTTTTGCACCGTCTACAAATAGTTGGTGCGTGCTGAAAAGAGCAGATCTGAAGCCACAGTTGGCAAATTGCACCAACAAGCATATTCCCCAGCGAGGCATTGTTCCAGTTTGTATATGTCTGAAAAGAACTGTTCAGGCATATGTTAAAGTTGGCACCTTCTCCCGGGGACTCGCTGCAAGCTGACGGCTGGAGCATGATAACCACAGCAAGGCACACAAAACACTCAGAAAATAAGGGAAAACAAAGTCCACTCGGGGTGTTTAGCAGGGCTGGGATGAGGATGAGGGGTAGGGGCAGAGTGGTGTCATCTGGAGGGACAGCTCATCCCAACCTGCCACAGGGAATCTGCACCTGCAAGCACTTGGAGAGGGATTGGTGTAGAGGAGGAGAGTGAAAATCCTGCAGTGCTGGTCCCGGGATAATTCTTATCCAAAGGCTCAGTGATTGGAATGGGAGAGTGAAGGGAGGGTGTCCTACAAGCTCTGGGCTTCATCCCACCCAAGGAGGCAGCACCTTGCAGTGGGGATGGACTCACAGCACACTGAGGGTTCTCAGCTCCCAGGGATGTCTGGACCTGGCAAAAACCTCTCCCTTGGAGATGCTGGAGAATGTCAAAGGGAAATATTGTCCTGTTTTGCTCTTCCTTGGGTGTCCATGGACAGCTGCATCTGGGCACAGGATGCTGGGCTGGCCTGGTGGAACTGTAACACCATCAGAGCATCTCTTCTTAACAAGACTGTGCCAGCACACAAATCCCCCTGAGCCCAATCCACACAGGCCCAGGAGTGTCCAAAGATGTGAGGACTGAGATAAAACCTTCCGAGAAATTCAGACCCATAAATCCACCCAGACATGAGGTAGAAATTCAAGTACAATGGGTTAACTTTTGGACTCAGTGATCTTGGGGGTCTTTTCCAAGCTTAAATGATTCTGTGATTCCGATTCTCAGCTACAAAACTGGACCTGCCCCAGCTTAGGCATGACCCATTTTGGGTCAGGGGACATGTGCAGGCTCCCTGTTCATCCCTTCAGGGTGTCCAGGAGCTCTCCAGTGCTCCTTGCAGGGGGCAGCTGGAGCTCAACTCCCACCAGGTGCAGCCCCACATTGGTGTTCAGTCCTGGAGGTGTGTGGTGGGGTCAGAATTGGAGCAGGGCTCCTTTGAAGCTGGAGCAGCACAAGAAGCTCCTACCCTTGCATGACCCCCAAAAGAGGCTGCAGTGGCAGGCTCAGAGCAGACCAGCCTGCCCAGGAAGGACAGGACACCCCCAGTTGTCCATGCAGGACTTAAGTGGCTCCATTGCTTGGCAGTGTTGGTGGGAAGCAGCAGAATCCCACCCACAGCAGAGGTGGCTTTGCCCAGCCAGTCTAATCCCAGCCCTCAAAGGGCTGTAAGTAAATCAGGGAGCCTCAGCTGCCCTTTCCATCCAGGCAGGATCACACACAGCCCCTGGAGCTCTGTCAGCAACAACCTGTGCAGGGAGAAACTCACAGCCTGTGGTTCTGGGGCAGCAGCTGAGGGCCTGTCCAACACTATTAGCAGGAATAATTAATCACCCACCCTGCCATTTCACTGGGAAGCTGCAGAATTCAGTGGCAGCAATTCCTGCCTCTTTCCTCCCTCCTGGGACTCCCGAGAGATGAGCAGGAGGGGTGTGACCTCCATATATCCATGGAAAGGCCAAGGGGGGAAGCAGAGTGTGTTGCAGGACCTAAATTTGGGAGCAGGGACATGTGCCACCAACCTCTCCATGGACAGCATCATGAGCTTTCCCTTTTCCTCCTGGCACCTCTCATTTCTCCTTGGAGAAGACAACTCCATGGAATGTCAGTCAGGAGCTGCCCTGCCTTCAGTTGGAGTCCTTGGCCATTTGGATGTCCCTTTCTCAGCTCATCCGTGTAAGAGGGAATTTGGGGAGTTTATCTGGGGAGTTTCCCCCCGCACCCACAAGCTCAAGTCCTTGGATTCTCTGTGGGATGGGAAAAGTTGTTTCCTCTCCCACAGTGACTTTCCACCCCATCCCACCCCCACTGGAGACCCTCAGGGGTTCGGGCTGTGCCCTCTCCACCCCAAAAGGCTCTGCTCCTGGAAATGGGGGGGAAATAGGAATCAAAATAGGATTTTCATGGTGGATACAGGCAGACAGACTTGTCTGTCACCCCCCAGCCTTGTCTGTCACCCGGGGGCTGCCGGTACCCCTCAAACCCCAGCCGTGCCCCCGAGACACCCCCTTCCCCACTGCCTGGAGCAATGTCAGGGCTCACCTGTATTCGGGGGCTCTTTTTTGGGGGGCATGAGGGCGATGAGGCACGGTGAGGCTGGCAGGGGACAGAGCCAGGGCACCAGCCGACCCCAAACACCCCCTGTCCCGGCGCCCTGTGGGGGAAGGTGACAGGGTGATGGAGATCCGAGCAGCATCGCAGCATCCCCCGCCAAGTCCACGGGGACAGAGCCCTGTCCTGGGTGGGGGTGGCGAGGGAAGAGTTAAAGGGAAGGCGAGCAGATCCTCCTCCATCCTCCCGGTCCTCGCTGTTAGGCTGCTGCTGTGACAGGGGGTGGGGTCGGGGCTGGCCGCCGTTTGCCGCAAGAAGGGGGGGGAAACGTGGCTGCGAATGTGTGTGTGTGTGTGTGTGCGTGTGTTGGTGACACAGGACAAAATGAGATGAGACCCCTCGGACGGGAGCGGCCGCCCGGCGGCGATCCCTGATCCCGGCCCGATCCCTGCCCGGCTCCAGCGCGTCGCTGCCATCGCTGCCGGGCACCGGCGCAGCCCCGGCATCCCCGCCAAGAGTAAGGCTCGGGGTGGGAAGAAGCCACTGGGAGGAACTGGGAAGCGGTGCTGGGAGAAGGGGGAGGTGGGACGAGGGGTGACAAGGAGCGCGGGGGGTGGAGAGAGGTGGGGTGCAAGACACGGAAGGTTGCCCACGGGGCAACTGCCTGGTCTCCCTCTCT
>JBBMKD010000170.1:69393629-69410998 GCA_037834095.1 Argya squamiceps
CTTTGACACACTGGGCTCAAACCCACCTTTCAACCCCTCAGCTTTGGGACATTCTGGGCTCAAACCCACCTTTAACCCCCTCAGCTTTGGGACATTCTGGGCTCAACCCCACCTTCCAAACCCCTCAGCTTTGGCACTAAGGTTCCTTCTGAGCTCGTGGCTCAGAGCACAGAGTGGCTGGGCCACTCCCCAGCCATGGGTGGGGTGCTGGGGAAATCCCAGCAGATGGAAATTTGGTAATTGCAGATGCTCATCTTCAGCTGCCTGCTTTTGTTTTTTGGGTTTTTGGTTTTGTTGGGTTTTTTTTAGCAGGTTTGCCTCTCTCCTCACCCATCTAAATGTTACCCAGACGGGGGGCTTGAACAGTGTGAAGATTTCTTTTTGATTAGTTTATTCTCCACTGCATGTGAAGAACAAACTATCCCACTTTGACCAGATTTTTATTGAACAAATAAATAAATAAATGAGTCACTCAAATCTTTGTCTTCTGTTCTTTTCCTCACCCATTTTCCCCTGCTCACCAAGGACCTGGATGTTCTGTGAGGCTCCTTTCACATCACCACCCTCTGTTTGCCTCTTACCTTGATCCCAGGGATTATTTTCAAGCACATTCCCTGTGCCAACAGTACAAGAGCCCAATTTTTTACCAGGTGAAACCCACAGCACCCTGAAAACTCTCTTAGGCTTCCAGCTGGAAGCACACCTGGATTTTTGGGATTACAGATTGCTCAGGAGTTCTGGGATGCTGCTTGGATGGAGAAAATCTCACTGCTAGTGAGGAAGGCAGAGCAAACACTGGACACTCTTCAGCCACCACCTGCTCCCTGCCATTCCTTTATTTGTGGCTGTTTCCCTAATTTTGAGGATGAGGAACAACATCCTGAATGTTTGGAAGGCCACGGACCAAAGAAACCTCCTTGTACAGCATCCATTTGCATTGTCAGGCTCTGCAGGAAGCTAAAAGGGACTTTGCAGAGAATAATTTGGCACAGCAGATGGATCTGTAGGATTTCTCCCCCCTCACTGCTCAGACAGAATAAGTGTCCTTATCCCCTCAAAATCAGAGGAAAATGAGGGTTTTTTTGCAAGGTTTTCAACTTGTACTCCCTTAGGAGAAATTAATTTTGAGGGAAGCATGCACACTTGAAAACTGATGCTTAAACTGAAATTATGGAGTGGTTCTCCATCAGCCTCCAGAAATGCACTGTTTATGTAGGAAAAATGGATATAAACATCAAACAGATAATGAAGAGCTCTGCTGAGGCACACACAAATCTTCATGTTCACATAATAAAACAAATAAAACTTGGTGCCTCTTCTTACATGATCAAAGAGTCAAAACTTTAGGGTCAAACCTTTGAGAGGATCCTGGCTGACCCCCATTTCTCCAGCTCTGAAGATCCAGATCCCATTTTTATTTAGGCATTTAAATGCAAATATATCAAAATCTCTGTGCACAGGCAAAGGAAAAAGAGCTTTTTTTTTTTTTTAATGTGAGCAATCTGCCAGGTTTTGTCTGCAGACTCTGTTTTGCAACATCAGAGGAAGTTCACTCTCATTGATAAGGTGCTGGCTGGTAAACCAGCTCACCACCAAAAAACTCCAAGAGTGAAAGGGAAATCCCCAGGGTAAAGCAGAGCTGAAGCAAATGCCAATTAGAAAGGAGCTTCCTCAGGCCTGTAGCCAATCAGCTCAGCAGAACACTGCAAAGGAAAACCTGAATTTAAAAATACATGATCTGGTTTGCAACACTCAAGCCAAGAGGCAACCACATTTTATTTATAAGTGCATACAAATCTAATGAAATAGGAGCAGAGGGTATTTTTCTCAAGACTAGGCAAGACTGTAGCCCCCATAACTCCCTCAAGATACAGTTCCCACCTGTCAGCACAATTTCAGCAGCACTTCTTGAGAGAGAGACTGAAAAAAAAAGGTTCAAGTGGAATTTAGCTACCAAAGCTGGCTGTGCTCTGTCAGTGAACCTGCAGAAATATTCTGATGTACTGGGAAGGGAAGGGCAAAGTGAGGTGTCTGACAACTGCAGCATTTCTCAGGCAAACTTCAGTGATAAACTGAATTTTCTGTGCCTTGTGGGATTATATACACTACACAGCAATGGCAGTGACCAAAATGCCTGTGAAAAATCCAGCTCCTCCCTGTTTTTTTATCTCCTGACTATCAGTCACTACTTGAGGTATCTTTCAGAATTTTGCCTTTCCACCTCCTAATTTAGATGAGGGGATGGAATGATCACATGTGCAGTCCACGAGGCCTTACTGGTGACAAGACATTACTTGTGGCAATGAAGAATTCCTCCTCTAGAGGAAAAGAAATGACATTTTATCCTGTGTATCCCATAAACCCAATGATCCTCAATGTGCCTTTTCCATCACACCTTCAGTCTGTAGCAAGATGGGAAAGATGAGATGCTCTGAGCCTAAGGACAGGCTCTCTTCAATTGTTCTCTTTCCGGTTACAAAATCCATGAAGATAGATTTAAAATGACTAGAAAACAGCTGAGCATGGACATTAAATATTGCCAGACACATTTACTTTGATCCATGCTCCAAATGTTCAGCAGTTATTGGGTTATCAACTTAGACACAAGCAAAAAAATTAAATATTGAAAGCACTTTTCCTCTGAGAGGCAGAACAATGTTCCTGATGTAGCCTGGTGGGTGGGCTTGTTGTCCTGATAAATACTGGGAAAAGAAATAATTAAACCAAACTAAAATACTTAAAATGACAGGATTTAAGTAGGCAGGTACTGGCTAAAGTGACCAAGCTGGACTCAGGCATTTGAGTAATTTTCTGAGTTCTAGGAAGGACTCTGTGGATTGTTGTGCACAAAATTTAAAAACAAACAAACAAATAAAATCAGAGCCTTAGTTTCTATTCCTTTTTTCCCCTTGTGAAATAGAAGTGCTGTAGTGCAGTCTTTCCTAGGAATACTGCAAATTAAACCAGAAACAAATAAGAGTTTCCCCATTCAACCAAAAATAAATCACACAGCCCTCAACTGAACAGAAACAAAACTAAAAGAAGGTAAGTAAATAAATAATTCTGTGTGAAGAGTTCCCTGGTTGACATTTCACTTTTATTTTCTACTCAACTTTTCAACTGTGCCTGAGTCAATCCAGCTAAATTGCTAAAGCCCAGGTGAAATCCCAGGAGAAAAACTCAGTCCTGTGTTACTCAGAGCAGGTTGGACCAGCTCAGATTGAATTTGCTTAAAAATTCACGTGCTGTGCTGTGCTGGCTGCCACCCTGCAAGGGACTGGAAGTTCCAGTGTCACTTAATGTCACTGTCCAGCCAGTGTGACAATTCCCCCAAAGCACTGGAGTCATTTCAACTCGTTATTCAGGGTTTCAAGAACACGAAATTCTCAGAACTCCAGGAAAATATTGAAGAAATAAATTTGTACACCTCTCTTGGAAGGGAAGCTATGGAATTATTGGTCCTCTCTACAAAATCTCAGACTTTTCTACATATCCTGATGTTGTATTGCTGACATTCTGCCCCTCCAATTTCTGAAATTCCAGATTTCTGCTGATGGAAAGGAACTGAGAGTTCAGAAGGAAAAGGATTTGTGGGGAATAACCCCAGAGGTAAATGGACATTCACATAAAAATCTCATGGATACAATCTGTATGTGTAATGTATGGATGATTTTTCTAAATTGCTTTATTCTTCATGCCCTCAACAGAGGAAAGGAAAAATTGCCTTTTCCTTCTTAAAATATTATCAGCAACACACCCCACTTACACAACGTGCACTTGGAGCAAATTAAAATACATCTCCTCAAAGCAGAGACACAAATTTCAAGAAAATCCTAAAAAATTCACAGTGAGAGCTGGGGGCTGCAGTTTTTTCATCTCAGAACTCTGCAGAACACCTCTGTCCTTTCCTCCAGAAGAAAAGCCACCACACAGCTTGCAGCAACACCAGAGCATGAAGTTCTCAGCCAGCAGCACTGATGGCCTGAGTACAAAAAGCAGCTCTGAAGTCAAGCTTTCCTCCCTCCCTAATGAAAAATATTCAACAAAAGCATTTCAGCTGAGCAGTACCTGTTTTTCTGGGTCACTCCTGCTAACATATGCACAGCTCAGGAATCCTTAATTGGGAAGCACATGCAAATACATAAAATTAGAATGAAATCATACAGTTTCACACAACACTTGCAAAACCAAGTTGCTGCTGCTGCTGCTGCCTTTCACTTTCTGCCCTACTGCTTCCAGCTGGCAGCTCGAAGGGAACTGGGGAAATTGTGAATTTCCATCCTTAGGAGACACTCAGAGCTGGGCTGGTCAAAGTCCTGAGCTGCAAACCCTGGATGTGGTCAGAGCAGGACAGACCCTGTGGTCCCTGCTCACACAATTCCCCCAGAAGCAATCCCAAAAGCAAGGCTGGCTCAGTATTTCCAGAGATAAACACAATTATTCCCACCTGTCTTTCCTCCTCCAGACGAATTCTCTCCTCTTCTTTCCGCCTTTCCTCTTCTCTTTTGGACTCCAACTTCCTCCGTTCTTCTCTCTCTGCTTCTTCAGCCTAAAATAAACATGATGCAAGCCAAGCCTTACTCTTTTTGTTAATCTACATTTTAAAATTGCATATTATGATGCCATGAGGGGGTTTCTTAGCACCTTTTAGATGCCTGCTCAGAAAGAAACATCGGAAAGAATAATAATAATAATAATAATAATAATAAGTCATTATCATTTCACTTCCCCTCAGCACACTCAACGTTGTGGTAAATTTAGAAATTACCCTCCTCTCTTGTCTTATCTGGATCTCAGTAACAGTTTAAGTTTTGAATGTGCTTGTGAGCTTATAACAACAGTGATGTCAAACAATGTTGTACCACAGAATTCCACCTCTACTCACTTGAAGTTTAGTTAGATTGGACCTTAAGGAATTAAAAACAAAAAAAGGATTTGGAACACAAACTATAAAAATAAATGTATTCAAATATATCATTAACCTGGGCAGAATCTCTTACAGAAAAAGCTGCAATGGTCCCTTGAAATAATTTTATTTTTGTTGTTAAGACAAAGAGGTTGTTGCAAAATGAGGGAAAAATAAAAAGGGTGTTTAGTGTATTTTTTAATGATTTTTTTTCCAGGCTCTTCAGGAAACTTAAATTTGAAAATGTATTAAGAGGACAAGCAGAAAATATTTCAGGGGAGGATTTGGCTTTGAGTGTTTCAGAGAAAAAACCCCATTCAAGGAATTTATCTGTCTGCATGGGAAAATAAAACTCAGCGTGTTTTAAAATGAAACAGAAGATTCCTTGCTCCACCAACTGATGTTTATCCAACTTCACTCAACTTTGCTCAGATTTTCCACCAAAAAAAGAAAAAAAAGAGAAAGGAAAATGAAATACAATGAGCATGGAAAGTAACACAATGATTAAAACACTGAGTGAGAAAAGGTTCGTAATGGAAGTTTATATATAAGCAATAATTAAGTTTATTACCAACTGCTCCATCTACTACACTGCATTTAAACCTCAGGTGACACTGAAATTCCCAACTTGGGATTTCACAAGCTTCAAAAATGTTCATACAGAACAATACAGAGTCTACAAAAAAAAAATTTTAAAAAGAGGAATAATTCCAAGGAAAATGCACAAACTGCTTTCAAAAGGCTGAAAAGCTTCCCTGGAATTAACACCAAACTGCTTTTCATCTCCCCCAGGCTGTAAAAACAATCTGTGTGGCTGAACACAGATAAAACCACTCTGAGAGCACCTGAACCACTGCTCCCAACTGCCCAGGGTGTTACAACCACACACTGGGAGTTGGGGTGTGTTTTTAAGGGGAGACAGTGCTGGCATTGAGCTGGAAGGCAGTGGAAACATCCAAGAAAGATTCAGGAGTTTTAACTTCTCTCCTCCTCACGAGTCTGAATGGAAAGAAAATGAGACACTGTTTTCCATGGCCCTCTTGGGCCAGTAAAAGCTGAATTTCAGTTTTTAAGATAAAACAAGCATTTAGTGATGACACTGCTTTTGCTTTTCTGGGCTGTGTCATCCCCAGTTCTGTGCTGAGCTGATCAGGATCTGCTCAATACGTGGCAGGAAATACTCACCTCTCTCTGTGCTCTCCTGGCTTGCTTCTCTTCTAATTTCCTCTGCTTCTTGGCTCCAATTTTCCCAGACACCTGAAATTCTGGCACCTCCTCAGCATCCTCTTCCTCTGTAATATTGCAAGAAATGACAAATTTTAAATCATCTGTCGAAATTCCCTTGGAGGAACTTCAGTGCTGCTTAGGAAAGCAGCAGCAGATGAAAAGGAGACACACACACACACTTCAGACAAGACCTTTTAGATGGAAAAAGGGAAAAAAAAATCACATGGACTGCCAAAGCCACAGAGCAGAAGAAACAAGGCAAACACACACCCAAGTGAAGGCAGAAGTAAAGAATTTCCTTGATCCTTTGAAGGGAGGTTTTTCATAAATATTTCTTGTTTTCCACAATTAAAAGAGAGACTTTCTCTGATACATAAATTGTGTTAATGGTTGGCATTATTGATCTGCTCAACATCTGATCAATCATTCCTTCTTCCCAGTTACCCTTTACCCAACAGATATCCCCTGAAAAAGTGGGGTTCAGAGGCACCCCACTCATCCACTGGTTCAAGCCTGACAGAAATAACCTTTCAGAGATGAGGGGGAAAAAAAAAAAAATCCTTGAAATGCAAATCTTGGGTCTGCCTGCAAGAAAATGACATGTAAATATTTGCCTGTTGTATGACAAATGGTTGTTTACAGAGGTAATTTCTGCAGCAGTGAAATATGAAAGGGTTTGATGCTCAAAGGGTGTGCAAATGAGGATTTCTGCTCACTCAGGGGCTGAGGAAGAAAAGCTTTTAAAGGCAGCCACTTCCTCCTCCCTGCCCAAAGCCCAGGAACATTTGGCCACTTTATTTGCTGCTCTAAATCAGTCCTTGATCCCACCCAAGGCCTGGGGACTGACCTCAACACTCCCAGAGAAATCCTCAGCTCACTGCACAAACACCACACCACACCTCCACAGCCATGGCAGGCTCAGAATGAAAGCTCCTCACAGATGGATCCCCTTTTTTGGGTAAAATAATTGGTGCTTTGAGCATCCCCAGTGCTGTTGTGCTCCTTGCTGACTTCAGATCCAAACTGGAAGGGATTTGGCAGGGCTGGTGCCAGGATGGTTTCTGGAGGGAGCTCTCTCCAGAGCACCTGGTCTCCTTTTTTGGGAACCCAAAAAGCTGCTGTGAAAGGAGCAGATGGATGAATGACACTCCCCCTTCTTTTTTTATGAAGAATTAAACTGGAAACACTTTTGTTTTACTAATTCCAAGACAAAGAATGGGACTATGGTTAAACCACCACGAAATCATGAGAGATAAATGTACCTGAGAGTTGTGTAGGTGGCTCTCAAATATCAGCTGTTTTTTCAGAAGATGGAATTAATATGAGCCAGGTTGCTGAGCTGGGCTTCAGAGAATTACTGGAGTCTGATTACTGAGATGATCAAACGGGTTCCCCCTTCCTGCACCACACAGAGCAAGGAGGGATACTCAGCCCTGACACAGTTGCTTCTATAATTTTCATGATGCTTAAAATAACTTTATTTATATTTTAAATACAGCCTCGAAGGGAGATCCAAACATAATGGGTGAGCACACCCAGCACTAGCAGTTATTACTCCAAAATTAACAGCTCAGTTCTGGTATTACTGTTTAGAAAATTATTGCAAACACCACAAGTATAAAACCATCTATGACACTAATTCCACCTGAGGGCTTCTCACATTTCATCTATATTAAGATTACCTGAGCCAGACACGAGGCAGAAATCTAAGGAAGGCTTGGTTTAAAGCCTTTTTTTCCCAGTCCTGGATCAAACACCATTTTGTTGTTCAGGAACATTTCTTTCCTCCTGTTTGAAGCATCTTCTGTGACCCCTTAAGCACCACTTCCTCCAGTGTGTGGAGTTGTATCCAACAAAAGGCAGAGATGGGGATGCAGACACAGCACATGATTCAGCAGAGCTGGAGAGGTCACCAGGGCACTAAACCTGGCTGCAATTAATACTGGTACTAAATCAACCTTAATATTGGTACTAAATCAACCTGAACGTGCTGACAGCAACACAAACACATGGTCAAAGCATTTGCTGAATCAATTTGTTGTCAGAGCTCCACCAAAAGCAGGGAGGGTGCTGCACACAGCCAGCAATTCTACATTTCATTTTAATGCAGGGCTGATTGTTTCAGCAGCTTTTGACCATCACTTTTCACACACTTGTGGCTGTGACAACACTGGGAGATTCCATGGGGGGTGAGGCCAGAGGAACTTGGACTCCAGCTGTCCCTGAGCTTTGGAGTGAGGCAGCAGGTTCAGTTCTTGGTGGTGAAAAAGCAGTTTAGCCTCCCCCAAGTGCTGTGTTTGGGCAGCCTGGGTTTGTGTTCAGCTGGGAAACCCCACACAGTGGCAGCATTAAAACTGAAAAAAAAGCAGGTTTAGATGGGGGATACTGGGAATGAATTTTTCCCTTGAGGGTGGGGAGGAGCTGGAATGGATTTCCCAGAGAAGCTGTGGCTGCCCCTGGATCCCTGGCAGTGTCCAAGGCCAGGCTGGACAGGGTTTGGAGTACCCTGGGACAGTGGAAAGTGTCCCTGCCCATGGCAGGGGGTGGGAAGGAGATGATCTTTAATGTCCTTTCCAAACCCCAAACCATTCTGTGATTTCAGCAGTCCCACCAGTTCCCATCTCAGGAGTCAGAAAACACAACCAGTGTGATAAATTCTGCTTTGCACACACGTGGGGCTCTCAGCTGGCCAAGGTGAGAGGTGGCTTCAGGGAATCTTTGCTTTTCCTTGGTATTTTGAACATATTGAGAGGCAGCACAACAGGGAAGTTATCAGTCACACAGATGTCTGAATTTCTGGAAATTCACAGACTTCTTTTTTAAAAATGCTTTCTAGTACCTTTAGAAAATGTGTGCTGATGTTCTCTATCAGGACAGAAATTTAGCAGAATTCTGTGCTGTGTACAGAACAGGCATTCAGCAATCAGCATTGTTTATTTTAGTTATCCCAAAATCACAGAATGGTTTGGATTGGAAAGGACCTTAAAGATCATCTCATTCCATCTCACTGCCACTCCCACCTTCCACCAGACCAGGTTTCTCCAAGCCCCATCCAACCTGGTCTGGTTGTCCTTGTCTTGCTTCCTTTTAAATTTTGGGTGAAGCAAATGGATTCCCATCCATGAAAAAGAATGAGAGTTGCACAGGTGGTTACTCACAAAAAGCCCTTTGGGCACAGCCAGCTGCCTTATTTATTATTTATGCAGCACCTAACAAAAGGAGGAAGAGAAAGGAGGGGGGGAAAGATGCCAGGCAAAAGCAGAAGATGTTATTAACAGCATGTAATTAATACCCAACAGATGTGTGACACCCCACTGGAAAGGTGTGGCCATTCCTCAGTAACACAATCCTGTGGTGGGATTAATTATAGGCTAATAACCAGTCTTAATTTATATATATTTTTTCATTTTTAATTTCATTTGGTAGCTATCCCACTTTAGAAACTCAACAAGAAACTGATTAAAAAGCAGGCAACACTTATGGCAGAGAAGTGCAGCAGACACAAAGGCCAGCAGACCTTTAGAGCAGAATGTGAATTTATTCTTAGCTAAAACCATTTGGCAGAAGTGAGAAACCACAGCTCTCCCCCCTTGCACTGCCTGTCTGTGCCTGAGCAGGAGCAGCCACTCACTGGGGGCACTCTGACAGCACCAAACTCACTGGATGAGCAGCAGCCAGGCAAAAACTGACTTTTGATTCACTGGTTGGGATAATAGTCAAAGTTGAACTGCACAAGAAAGGTTTTCCTACTGATTAAGCATTAAAATAATTTCATCTACTACGCCAATGAAGGCAGCTCCACTTCACCAGAACAGCGTGGGACCTCACTGCTTCTAAATTTACACATTTTCCAGATCATTCAGCACTCAGAAAAACGTGCTTATTTTAAGAGATTTCAGCACAAACACATTCTTCTTCAATTTAGGCACAATATCCATCACTCAATGGGGATGAAAAAATATTTTTGTATTGTTTTCCCCCAAAAAAGTAGCACAAAACACTCATGCAAGACTTTTTTTTAGCTGCATGATTTCAATGCTGAGCTTAGATGCCACACAAAGCAATAAAGAGCATTTAAAAATGCAGAGTTATTAGAATTTTAAAAACTTGATAAACCTTCTTTGTTTTTTGCTTTCTTTTCCAATAGTGATTAACACTTCCAAAGAAAAATGTGAGATTCTGATCTCCAAGCCTTGCCATGCAAAAGAAGAGAGGAACTCAGGATTTCATTTATGGTGCACTCATTAATTTTTTTTAATCATGTTTGATTTTACAAGCTCGAGCACTCAGGCTGCCAAAAGCTGGTGGATTTATCATTACTGATGCTGTGGAAGTAAAATAATTTAACCAAATGTTCACTGTACTGGAGATTCCAACACTTGGGCTCAGATGTTAAAAGCTCAAAGAAAAGCCATGCAGATATTGGGATATTTAACCTTTTGGAGTTTTATGTTGTTGCCAGAAGTAGAGAGCCCACAAATTGGGGTAAATAATAAAAAAAACCTGACAAAACCAGATTATTCCTTTGAGGGAGTCCTTACTTTCTGCTGGTTAAAAAACCAAACCAAAACAACGACCCACACAAAGCCCCATTTTTTGGCAACACATTTTACAACAAGTCAGAGAGGTCACCTTGAAGATGTGAAAATGTCTTTCAAAATCAAACCCTCTGAAAAATACTCCCTGGAAATGGACTGGGCTGCTGAGGGCTCTTCTGGCACTTCCTGCCCTTCTGCCTCTTTTTTTCACCCACACCCCCAGCAGAGCCAGAGTTGCCCAGTGGTCCCTGTCCTGTGGGACTTTGGAAAGTGCTGGCATTTCACACAAATCTGGTTTTTGCTCACCACACCATCATTTAGAGCAGTTTTAATCACCAGTTTCTCTTCCTCACATCAACAGCAGCAAAGTTTTGGCCTGACACACATCTCCAAGTGACAGAAAACCTTCACCCTCGTTCTTTTCACCACAGCTGGATCAAGACAACCCAACTGTACCTGTCATTATTTCATCCTCGTGAGTTTCTTGTCACTTTGGAGGAAATTACATTTTTGGTGTAAATATCAGATGGATGGGTCACTTTCTGCTCCAAAATGCAGTCTCAAGAGAAACACCTTCTTCACCTCTGAGTTTTTTGCAGTGTTCAAGGACAAGGAGCAGGTTTGGAGGGTCAAGCTCAGTTTGAGAGCTGGACAAGTGTTTTTTCTGCACATGATCAGCAACCAAGTAAAAGCTCTCAACAAAACACCCCTTTGTCCACCCAGAGGTGAGCAGAATCCAAGTGGATGCACTCAGAGCATCAGTCAGGCAAAAAAACAAGAGCCAAGCACACCCTCCTTGGTGAGTAAATAAAAGGAATTTGAAATTGGAAATGGGTAATGCCATTTATTTACACCACCACATGCCCCAAACAACCCTCAGCCCAACTCCAATTTATCCTCTTCACCCACTGCTGAGCTTGGCCTCTCTTGTAATCATTAATCTAAATGATTAATGCCTGAAATCCTCACCCATTTATGCCTTGCAGCATTTTCATCTTGGCTGCAGCCAGTCCACAAAGCCACCTCTGTCTGGGTTCAATTTAAATTAAGACACACAGAGTTAATTAAGTCTGCTAGCTGTGATCTCAACCCAACCCCATGAATACACAACTCTCCTTGCAGACTCCTCGTGCACAGGGAAAGGAGCAGCACCCTGCTCCAGTGTGCAGAGGCTTTTAGCAAGACTCCCAGATTGCAGAGGACTGCAGGAAAGGCAGGAGTGTTGTGGCTGGGATGAAATTGGGCAATTTAAGGCAATCAAACCCATTTTTCTAAAGCCAGCCTGAAAGTCACACGGGTGGAAGAGCTCAGGGCTCTCAGTCATTTTGAGAATTACTTTGTCACCAAGGAGAACCATCTCCCAGCAATCTTTGGCCATCAGAGGGTATTTGCAGGTGCTACAGGTGACTCCTTGGAGCCCTCAATCCCCACAGAGAAACACTCAGTGAGTGAGGCAGGGTGGGCTCCTGTCCCACAGCACAGCCCACACAGATCCTGGGGATCAGAACCCAGCAGCCTTTTCCTTCTGGGAGGAAAATCAAGATATTTGGGGCTGCACTATTGTCTCTCTGTGACAATCTGTAACTAATTTAGTTATCTACCCCAGCAAGCTGAAGAATCACAACCTGGCAATGGGTGTAGATTTGAATTTGAATATTGAAAATAATCATTGATTATCTCTGCCTGTATTAAATGACTCCTTATCCAGACCTACAAGTAAGATCTAAGCTACAGAAGGGACAATTAAGGTTTTCAAGGTTTTGATCTTAGTGGCCAGGGTTTGGTTTTGTTTTTCCTCCCCCATTCCTCTGAGAGAGATTTGAGTCCTGCCACAAACACAGCAGCTCAGCACAGGCAGCAGAAACCTGTGGGCTACAACTTCACCCTCAAAAGCTTCTTTCTCATTCTGGAATTGAAATCTGATTGTTAGATGGAAAACAGAAAACCCTCATAGCTAACCACAACTCCAAAGTCTGCAAGAGCTGCTGTGGGGACATTTCCTAGAGTCAGCAGAACTCTTTGGTGCCAACAGCATTTCCTACCTGACTCCACTTTGTGACTCTCTCAGGGACACAGGGATGGGCAGGGCATCCCCACAGCCTCCCTGAGGTCAGTGCTCAGCTTCCTGCAGCGATGGGTGGGTGAGGGAATCACTTCTTGGCACAAGTCAGTGACACAGAGAAGCATCAGGCAGCTTTGCCCGAAGGTCAGCACGGGCCCAGAGTGGAAATTCCACACACCGAACAGAAATTCACCAGTAAAACGTTGTAACTAATTCAAACAAACAAACAAAAATCTACTTCAGTTGCAGAGGTTTTCAGAGCATTTACAAGGCAAGAGTGGGGAAACCAGACTGGCTTGGGTTTGGTGTTTGTGTCTAAATTGCCAAATAATTTTGCTCTTCAGCCCTGGTGCTGCACTGGGCTCTCTTTCCAAGGAGTCAACAAATTCTTCAGCCCAAAACTCTGCTGTGGAGAGAACTTGCTATTCCAGCTGGCTCAAATGCAAGCAGCAATTAGGCAGAACTACTCTATACTTGCAGTGACACAGAGAAAATGCAAAAAAAAAGGGATAAATCCAAGAATGATTCCAGGCTTGTGCCACATGTCCACAGACAGGGCTTTAAAACATGCAACACAACCTTTTGTAAGGGGAAAAGCCAAACCCCACACTAAGACAGGCAGCTCAGGGCCAAGCTGAGCACAGATTTGGCTAATCCCAATTAAAAATGGCCACTGGTCACTGAGCACCTCAGCACTGGGGGCAGAGGCTTCTCTCCACAGCTCCTCTGCAAAGGCTTCTCTGCTCCTGCTGTGCACCTGTGCTCAGCCACTTGGAAAAACCATCCCAAAATATGAATAAAACCACCCAGAGAAGCAGCACCAAAGAGAAGCAAAGAGCAAGGAGCTGTTTTAATTTGGGTAAGAAATTAGGGAAAACAAACAGAAGAAGGCATGTCATTTCAAAGGGAACTTCATGCAAAAGCAGCAGCACTTGCATCTGATGTACAGAGAGCTGCAAAAGAATTATTTATAAAGCCCAATGACACAGATTCTTCTATTGCTAAAGTGACAGAGTAAGATAAGATAAGATGAGCCATTTGCTTTGACAGCTTCACTGTCGGCCTTCAGCATTTAAACTTTTGATGTCTGGAGTTGAAAACTGAATATTTTTAGATTCCATTTTCTTTCCAGGATGTTATCACACGAGAAGAAATAACCAAAGTTGAAAAGTTCACACCTGTCCATTCTCCATCTGTGAAAGTGCTGAGCATAATTAGCTGGAAAAGCACATTCAGCTGCCAACGTGAGGCTTCCTATGAAGTGCAGGGCAAGAGAAGCTGAACAAAGTGCAAACAGTCCCTAATGAAGGTGTCACAGAGCTGTGTGCTCAGTGCCATCACCTCCTGCACACCACAGAGTCACCCTGATCTCCACTGCAAACTCCAGTGCAGCAAAGCCCACTTGGGCAGAAAGCCTGAACACTTCACCCACGATCTGCAAGCAGAAAGAATCCAGGGGGTGAATCATGGTGATCTCATCTCTCCAGCAATAAAGAGAATAATGTGTGAAGCTTCACCAGAAAAGGGAATTGTACTTACAGGGTGTAGAAAGATGTTATTTATCACCATATTTTTGTCTGTGACCACACAACACAAATGTAGCTGTGAACTGTAAATCCAGCACAGGATTTACACAACACATTGTCAACAACCTGCTGGCAAAATGCTGCAGTCTGTGGTGACCTCCAGGTAACCCACTGGATCCTGACCACCACCTGCATGGCTCCCTGGAGAGAAAACTCCACATTTTGTAGAGATTGCATTGGGGAATTAATGCTTCCCACCAATTCAAAAGAGATCAGTAATTTACTACAGTTTGTTATTCAATGCAAGGTGTGGATTCTGGTTTCCTAAATTTAATTTAATTTAATTCCTTGCATGGCTAAGCAGGAAATACAAAAGTTTTTAGGAAGGATGTGAAGAGTCTGGCACCACAAACAGGCAGGATTCACCTCAAGAGGAGGCACAGGTTTAATGGAAGGGGTATATAGAGAAAAGGGATGGAGGAGGGAGAGAAGAGTTATTTAATGCCAGGTGTGGATTCTGTTTGCCCAAACTTAATTTAATTCCCTGCACGGCTAAACAGGAAATACAACAGCTTTTTGGAAGGATGGCAGCACAAATAGACAGGAGTCACCTCAGGAGGAGGCAGAGGTTTAATGTAAGGAGCATATAGAGAAAAGAATGAAGGAGGGAGAGAAGACAGATTATGGCCAAACCGTAAATAATCCACCAGCAAAACTCAACAGCTTCCTCCAGGAGGCAGCTGCACCCCTTCCCCAGCTCTAACACTGCTGTGAAGGTTTGTCTCAATGCCTGCAGGAGGAGCTGAGGGCAGTGTTACCTTCCAGCCACTCCTCAGCCTGCTGGGCTCTCCTCTGGGCCATCAGCCTGCTCCCCATGTTCCTGCGGCGTCGGGGCATCCCCTCGGGCCGCTCCTCCCCGCGGGGCCGGGGCCTGGCCCCTCCTGCTGCTGCTGCCACATTCTGCTGCTGCTCCTCGCCAGCTGCAAGAGAGAGAGAAAATATTCCTGTTAAAGCTGATTTTCCCTTCTGCCTCCATTTCTGAGTTACCAAACAGTGTGGTTTTCTTTCTGAAGTATTGTGATTTTTTAAAATATTGATTTGAATTTGTGTAACGTGGATTCATCTCAGAGCCTGAATGTTTCAGAGAGGAATAAGGAAATCGTTACACATGAAATAAAACCTGAAGAGTAAACAAGGATCACAAATTACAGCTGAAATAAACACAGTTATGGGGTAACTTTGTTCCACCCTGATGATTTAAACTCCCCAAAACACAGGTAGGTAAAAACAGGACACAAAGGGTCACTGCAGCTCTCACTGCCATCCTCCCTGCATCTGCTGCAGTTAGTAATTAAGATCTGGCAAATGAAGAATATCCTAACAGGAGCAGCTGGGAGGATGGAACTGACCAGTGGGGTTATTTCAGAAGTTTTCCATAGAAAACCCTCAGATTTTTGGTTGCTCTTTTTTGTTTGTTTGTTTTTTGTTTGTTTTTTGGGGTTTTTTTTTGAGGCATCCCATTGCTTTTAACTATATCAGTAATGCCAAAAAAAATTAGATAATGATAAAATATCATTATCCTTGATACCTGCTTTGCATATTCTAGCAAATATAACCCTCACTGATACTTGTTACCTGCTCAATCCTGCAAAGTATTAACTTTTAAGCCTTAATTCATGTAAATATTCAAATGGAGTCATGGAAAAGTGCAGAACTACTCACTTACTCCAACTCAGGGCACATTTATTTTGTGATCTGCTGGATTATGTTGTGTCCCAGGTCTCCAGCATCCCCTGATCCAAACAATGCCTTCCTAAAAAAAACCCCTATTAGCATATCTCCCATCAGACAATGGGATGGATCTGAATCTCTGCAGCACCAAAGGTGTCCCTGCAGCTCACCTCAGTTATCTCAGCCTTCAAAGCTGCCTTTGGCGCTGGTAAGGACAGAGCTGCAGCCCTGAGCTCAGCAGTCACCTGGGGCAGGCTGTGGCCAGCAGAGCCCTCAGCAGCTCAGGCTGCTGCAGGAGATGTCACAGGGATGTGACAGCCCCCACAAAGCCCAGTCCCCACATGCTGTGACACCTGGAACTGAGTCACTGCCCTGTCACATTGCTGTCACCCCCCTGGCCCCACCCAGCTCTGCAGACAGAACTGGGCTGTGAGAAATCACTGAGTGCAGCTCCAGAGATGCTGCTTCAGTCCTTCCCACAGCTTACTTGGAATGCTACAGGAAACATTTTCCCCAGGAAGCAGAGCAGCAGATCACTTCATGGACACTGATAAATGCCAAAAATGCTCTGCAAAAAGCTTTTTATATAAATGCTGTATTTCTCTTCCTAAGTCCTTGAGAGATTCTGCAATTCAAACCTCAGCATCCTTTCACCTGCAAGCTTCAGTTCCCAAGATGGTCCTGCCCAGCAGCTCAGCTGTGCAGTTCCAGCCCTCATTCATTCTGCTTTTGGTTCCTGTTGTCCTGTGAAACAGAGACTGCTTTGCATTTTATGAAAGAGGAATCTATTTATAAGCCATGTATTTCTTTCAAACCAAAGAGCTCAACCCTCACAGAGAAAAACATGTGAACCAAGCTCTCTGCTTTTCTCCATTTAATTCTCTACAGGAGACTCAGTAATTCCTGCAAGTGACCAGTGTGGACTGGGCTCAGGATGCACCAAACCCCACAAACCCTGGCCCAAATCACAGTCAAACACACAGGGCAGCTGTTGGGACAATATTTGTCACATCTCCAAAACAGCACATTAACAGAAGACACCAAGCCACTATGGGTTGTCATTTAGTAGGAAAATAAATGGTTTAATGAAGCTTTTTTTCTTCCTTCCAGTCCCTAAAATATTTCTCCTGACTGCAAATTCTTTTTCAGCAGCACAAGCTGGCTGAACACGAGCCAGGGGCTCGTGTGGCAGCACTGGGGTGGCAGCAGGGCCAGGGCAGTGCCTGTCCCCTGTGCTGCTACTGCTGGGGGTGGTTTTTGAGCCCCTCCCAACAAGAAAGTCCTGGAAGGGCTGGAGAGAAGCCAGGGAAGGGAACAGAGCTGGGGAAGGGTCTGGAGCACCAGGAGAGGCTGAGGGAGCTGGGAAAGGGGCTCAGCCT
>JBBMKD010000170.1:69428812-69446486 GCA_037834095.1 Argya squamiceps
CTCTGCTCCCAGGGAACAGGGACAGGAGGAGAGGGAACAGCCTCAGGCTGGGCCAGGGGAGGTTTAGATTGGATATTTAAGAAAATTTCTTTATGGAAAGGGTTGTCCAGCCCTGGCACAGCTCCCCAGGGAGGTGGCAGAGTCACCATCCTTAAAAGTATTCAAAAAACCTGTAGATGTGACACCTGGGAGTGGTTTAGTGGTGGCCTTGGCAGTGCTGGGTTGGATTTGCTGATCTTTGAGGGCTTTGCCAACCTTAACCATCCTGGGATTCTGTGGTTCTGTGGTTGTGTCTCTCTGCCCACTCACTGCTTTAATGCATCATGTCTTTGGTGTGAACCAAGTTGAACCTTTATCTCCCCAACACAGTCTGGGTCAAAAGGAAGCAAAAAGTGTAACAGGACCTGGATTAGAGCAGCCACTGCCACCTCCTGGCTCATGGGGTGACTTTAACAGCTCCATGATTTTGGTCCAGATCCCTTCAATGAGCTCTTGCCTTGATCCCATCGTGGACGAGGAGCTCTCACACCCAACAGCCTTGTGAGGGATTTCTGGGTTCTATCAGTGAACTATCCAAGGCTTGTTCTTTTCTTCGAGTCCAGGTGATGCTTCCTCATACATTTCAATGCCCTGAACCCCTAAATCAGGCTCAAACATCCCAGGGGATCTGATTCCCTGGCTCCAGCCCTGCCACTGAAGTGTCTGGGCCATCATTTTCCAGTCAGTGCTTGAGTGGCTGCTGTGGATTTAGTGTGTCAGAGCAGAGACTCCACAAAAAGCAACATTTCCTGCATGCAGCACCATATTTCAGCATCAAGGATAATTCTGTATTCCCATCTGCTTTATTTTAAGCAGCCCCAGGGATGGAAAGAGCCACCTTAAGAAAATACAGCCAGTGTTATCCTGCTCCAGCCACCCACGGGCTGACAGATTAAATCTCGTTTGCTTGTGCCAGAGTCTTGCTCACTTGTTTGTCATTATCTGCAGTTTTGTTAGGCTGTGTTAAAAAAACAAAATCAGCAAAACAAAACTTCTTTACCTTTTTTTTTTTCCTTTTAATAAAAATAGAAGCTGTGTCAGGGATGAAGAAGAGTGAAGGCACACTCTTGGAGAGCAGCAGAGCAAGCAGTGATCTGGTCCTGCCAAGGATGTGTGGATGGGAAGCTCTGGAAGACTGACAGGAGGAATTTCTGGCCATGCCTCACCTTGGATAATCACCCATCCCCACAGCCTGGCCCCAGGGCTTGCATGGCCACCTCCACTTCTAATGGCATTTTTAAAAATTCTTTCCAAAATTTGCTGTTAGCTTTGCAGTTCTCTTATCATGCACATCTTCTTCCACCCACGCTGGACACCAGAGCGACGATATCACAGTGAATTACATCCTTCTCCATTCAAATTCAAGTGGAAAAAAATCCAGTGAAGAGCTGAGCAGACACATTTTGCCACCCTACATCAGCTTTCCATGCTGGATTCACATCTCCCTTTCTTCCCCCTTTTCTTTTCCCTTTCTGTATTTTTTTTCTTCTTGCTGCACATCCTGATCCAGAGAATAAATCATGTGGACTGAACTTCATTACTTGGGAAGCCACCATTTCCCAGATCATGGAATCACAGAGTCCTGGAATGGTTTGGGTTGGAAGGGACCTTAAAGATCATCCAATTCCAACCTCCTGCCATGGGCAGGGACACTTTCCACTATCCCAGGGTGCTCCAAGCCTCATCCAACCTGACCTTTGGCACTTGCAGGGATCCAGGGGCACCCACAGCTTCTCTGGGCACCCTGTGCCAGGGCCTCACCATCTTCACAGGGAAGAATTTTTTCCCAATATCCAAACTAAATCCACCTTCTTTCAGTGTGAAATACCAGCTTTTCATAACCTCACCATTTGCTGCAATATGTTTGACAGTTCCAAAAATATTCAGGCCAGAAGAGCCCAAATGTTCCTGCAGCTCATGCAGACCAGCCTGGACCCAATCCTCTGGGATCTGTGAGGTCATCTGAGTGCCCATGGGAAGTGCAGCTGTGTCCCCAGGCACAGCCAGTGTCCCCTCTGTGGCTGCAGGAGAGGTGACAAACTGGTCAAGGAAAGGTGAAGGTCTAAGGTGGATCCAAATTGTGTCTACAACCCCTAAACCAGGGTTCTAGAGAAGATGGACTCTTGGAAGTGCTCAGGGAAAGGCAGGAGGTGACAAATCCAGTGAGAGGCCAAGAGAAAATTTCCACTGTGAGAATGGTCAGACATAGGAAAAGGGGGATCAAAAAGGCTGTGGATTCTCCATCCTTGGAGATAATCAGATGTCTGCTGGACATAACCAGGGGTGATAAATTGGTGTTAGGAGAGAACTCATCTTAGATCCAAAAGTTGAAATGGAGGCTTCAAATAACCTTCCTCCCACCTCAATTATTCTGCAGTATTGACACATGGAACAGGTGGAAGCACATGAAATTATTCACATCAAGTTGCTTGCAAAGCAAGGCAGGGAAAGGGTTGTCCAGGCTGCCTGAGGCAGTGGTGGAGTCACCATTCCTGGAAAGGTTCCAAAAACACGTGGATATGGCACTGGAGGATGTGGATTACTGGTAAACATGGTGATGGTACTGAGGTGACTTGGTGATCTTAGAGATCTTTACCAGCTGTAATGATTCTGTCATTCTGTGCCTCCATGGTGAGTTTTCCCACCCAAATCTAAGCCTGGGTGACCTTCTCAGGGGCATGGGGTGAGTTTCTGGTAGGGCTGGCCACAGAATCCAGGCATGTGAATTCCAGAGGGCTGAAATTCCACCTGGATGTGCTGTAGGATAGACAATTTAGATCAAGAGGAAGGCCAGTTTTAAGACCATATAACTGCCTGTGGTACATAAACCTCTGTGGTACAATTTTTAAACCACCCTTTTTTACTAAAGGGAAGCAAAAAATCCACAAGTAAAATCAACTTTTCCCTTTTTCACCTGATGCCTTAAGCTTTAGCTTTCATATTTCCACATTCTGTGCTGCCTAGGGGTGTAGTTCTGAGCCTCATATTAAGTGCAAGTGAGCTCTCTTCACAGAGCAGGGAGACAAAACAAATCCTTTTCCTGATGAAGACCAAAGACAACTTTCAGCCCAACAGCATAAACAACAGTGGACTTCACAACAGTGAAGAGAGAAAACAAGAATGATGGGACCTCACAACCTGAAGCTGTAATTGGATAATTAAACCCCAATATGCAAATAGACTAAAATTTATAAAAATGTGAGATCTTGTGACCAACCAGCCATTTTGTGACTATTTTTAGTCCACCCTGGTGGAGCTGTGGTGCAGCTGTGGTCAGGCTCCTGTCCTGTCCAAGGTGGATCCTGGAGGCCTTTCAATAAATATCTACTTTATCCTCTAGCTCTGTCCAGTGTCTGTTACAGGTCAGCCTTCCAGGGCATCAACCCCTCCCAAATAAACTGACAAAAATGACAGTGAGCAACCCACACAGAACTGAAGAGATGGAGCTGTACTCATCTCTGGTTTTGTGGGTGATACATGAGGGCAAAAAGCTTGGAGGACCTGGGAGTGTTACACTTTTATCACGAAGGGTGAAAGGGAAAAGGGACAAACACAGCCTCTGGATAGACTGAAGCACAGAGCATCTTGTTTTGTCGTCACAGCCCATTGCAGTGTCATTGCACTGACTCAAATAAATTGCCCAACAATCAGGACGTGCCTTCTGTTGACCTCTGGGGACCAGAGACAATGAAACCTCCAGAGCTTGAACCAGGCTGTAATGAGAAGATTGATGTTTTTGGGAAGACTTGCTGACTGCAGCTGGGCTTGAGGGCTGGGATTTGCCAGAGCTGCTCCTTTCCAAATGGTTTTCCCATGGAGAGGCTTTACTGGGAGCAAACATCTTCCAGCATCCTCCTGCTCTTGGCTGGAGCAATTCCACTTGCAATAACCTCCCTGGCTGTGCTGCTGGGTGAAGAGAGATTTATTTTCATGCATAAGAATGCTGGAGGAAACTGCCAGGAAACAACTTCGATTTTTTTTTTTTTTTTTTTTTTGGTTTTAATTTGTTTCCTTTTAAAAATTATTTTTATAAATTTTGTGAACGCAGACTTGTGGTTCCAGTTATACCAACAGCAAATCCTTGACTTTATGTACAGAATGGAATCATTTAGGTTGGAAAAGCCCTCCAAGATCGAGTGCAACCATTAACCCAGCACTGCCAAGGCCACCACTTAAATGCATCTCTAGATATAAAAATAAAGGGTGTTTCCACTTTGCCCATATAAAGTATTTTTAGTGCAATTCCATTAAATCTGTGTCTGCAGTGATTTCACCTGATTTGCACCTTTCTCCATTGTCAGAAATGTCATTTTCCCGCCCCGTCCCAGGGTGTTGTCCCAGATGGATGTGTGACCATGGCTCCCACACTAAGGGTGGGCACATCCCAGCTGCAGCCAAACCTGAATGTCCCAAACCTCCCCCAAAGCTGTGCAGCCACCACTGCTGGAAATGTTCATCCCACCTGGAAAAGGCCTGAGCAACCAGCTCTGACCTTCAAGCTGACCCAAGGGTTGGACCTCAGAGGTCCCTCCCAACCTCAATCCTTCAATAGTTTGTAAAGGTGACCTTGAAAATGGCAGAACACTACTGAGTCAAGGATAGGAAGGAAGAAACCCCACACAGACATGCATTTAAATCCCTTTGAACTCCTCCAAGATCAGCCAGAAGCTCTGATTTGATTTGATTTTACTTCCTTTTTTTCTCACTTTACAGCCTTGACTTGAACTGAACTAAAACCCGTGGAACTGTTAATTGAAAACTGAGTGTCAACAGCAGTTCAGCGCAGAAAGAGTTTCAATTAAAAGCAATCTCTTCTTGCCATCCAAAGTAATATTTTCCCTCCTGGCTAAATTTTAAGTGAAGCACAAAGTGGTTGCTTGTCAATGCTTTAATGGGATCTGAGCTATTGTGTGGGAAAACTTCCTTTCACTCAGAGGCCAAGAAGCTTTTCATTTTTCAGGGCTGAAAGCAGAGGAATGGGATTTTTTTTGGTGTGATGTGGCTGACTTGCTTTTCTCTTCTGGGCTGTGTGGGTGAGGAGTGAGGTGTGATGAAGAACACTATCCAAAACTCAGGGCTGGGTGGGAATCAGTGTTTCTCACTCCCTACCCCTCCTGGCCCTCCATCCACTCCTCTCCAGGCTGGTGCTCAGCCTGGCTCTGGTATTTATCCAGAAAGGTTGAGCTGAGTGGGGATAACATGGCCAGAAGGTCCCCAGGTGACCTCAGGAAGGTTCAGCTGGGTTTTTGGCCAGTGGATCCTGCCTGAGCCACCCAGGGACATGAATTCTGGAGGGTTCCCAGGAGAGGGGAGCAGAGAAGGAGGAGATGTTGAGAGGGTGCTGATGTTGAGAGATGTAAGAGGGGAGCTGGCTCTGGGGGTGTGGGGAAGGCTGCCATCAAACCCGGTGACATCTCCTGGGAAAGGGGGAAGGTTGGGGATCGTTTTCCCTGATGCAGTCCAGGATGGAGACCGTGTCAGAGCAAGTTGCATTCAGGATGAGAAGAAACAGCCTCAAACTGTGCCAGGGCAGTTTCAAGTTGGATATTAGGCAAAAAATCTTTACAGAAATCCTTCTCCAGCCCTGGCACAGGCTGCCCAGGGCAGTGGTGTGGCAGAGTCTGTAATTAAATCATCCTCACAGCTTCCAAAGATCTGGCTTTGCATCCTGCTCCCTCCAGAGCCAGCCTGGGTGTCCTTGCATCAATCCCTTCACCTCTTGGTCCCCCAACACAGCGAGGATGTAACAGGGTGTCACCTTCCCAGCTCTGTGTAAAAACCTCTAATGAAGCATGCAGGGGATTAAGAGCATTCCCAGATTTCTTTTCCTGAAAAAGTGTCTAAAACACCCTAAAAGGGAGTGGTGAAAAGCAACAGCTGATGAATAAACTGCTCCTCATCACTGGGAAATGGAGAAAATACTCTGCCTGCTGTTTTGGGGCTTCCACATTAAAGGCATTTGGGAGAAAGCTGTGGGGGCTGCGTCTCTGTGAGGTGCTCAAAACCAGGAAATCATTTTAGGAACAAACCCACTGAATGCTTCTTTGTGCACCAGCTCCACTACCTGCTTTGTTTTCTGATCAGCACTGAAATTCTCCTTTACATGAAACTAAGGTAGTGAGGTTCATATCAGCACTGCTCCCAGATGAGCAGGAGGGATTTGAAGGCACTCTTGGCTGTGTTAGGACCTCCTTTTTCATGTTTTAATTAATTCTATTTAACCATTAACTGTGGGCACAATGTGGCTGCTCTGCTCCATATTTTCTGGCCAGATGTGCTCAGCATGCTCAGATCTGCTGTGGCTCTGGGCTTCCAGACTTGTATTTGTGTGGGGACAACCCCAAACACAGGGAATAATCAGGATATGTGAGGTGACACCAGTCCTGGGAGCACCAGTATTGGCCAAAAGAGCTGCTTATCATCGTGGGAGCATTTCTGGTGGAGCATTTTCTGGGGAAGAGTCAGACTTGCCGTGCTATAAATGTGTGATCTGGTAATTTTTTTTCCCCTTTTAAGTGAAAGGAAATCACTTGGAATTGGGAAGATGTGGAAACTTGAACTGAAACTTGCACCCAGTGCACAGTCCTGTTGCTTTTTTTGTTTTGCAGAGTGAAGGAATTTCTAATACTGGGGAAATGTGGCAGCCAGCATTATTATCTGGCACTTCTAACTATTCACTTTTGTATGTATTTATTTATTTATTCAAATCCATTAACCCTTTCATAAGCAAGTGGGAACAGCATTTCTTATCTCTCTCTGTTTGCTCATCTCTAAAATGGGGAGATGGCTCCTACAAGTTCCCTCACAGATGTTGAAATCCTGCAGAGGATGGTTACCCCAAGAATCTCCCCCCTTTTTCTGAGCTGGTCTCTGCTTTAGTTTTACATTTGGATTCTTTTTCTCCTTCTTTACTTCAAAGGGGTTCAGGAGATGAGCCAGGCATAACCGGCTGAGATTTATCTGTGTTATTCAGCAACACCCATAAATCACTCCTGAGGTAGGTAAAGCATTAAGAACAGGATCATTTCCATTTTATTTTGCTACAAAGACTCCTGGAACAGTCGTGGCAGGTTGCCTTTGTGCTGAAAGACACTGCAAAGTTGATAAAGAAATTCCACGAAGAGCTGATGTCGAGAGAAAAAATCTCTGCCAGACAGATGGGGCTGGGAGCACTGAATGTAGATAAATGATACCAGCAAAGTTCAAAAGCAACCTCAACAGTTTGCTGCTCGTCCTGTGGCTCGTGAAGAGGATGATGATTGCTCTGGATGCTGCCCCTGAGTCGTGTTTGTCGTGGCAGAGCTCAGGCTGGTGTTTGGCACATTGGTCTGAAATGATGGGGAATTGGGCAGCTGCCCCCTGGTCGTTGGTGTTGGTCTAACCTGGGCCCCTCTGTGGGCAGGATTTACAGGGCTCTGCCTGTAAATCACAGGAGATATTTCTGCCTGTTGTTATTTCAGCAGGTTTGTGTCCATCTGTCCAGTATTATCCATCCAGCACGTTCAGACACTGGTCTAGGAGCAGCCTGGCACAAGAGGGAAACAGACCTTGTGCAGCAGACTTGGGTTTTCCAGGCCTTTGAGTCTGCACAGAGCAAAGGATTCTCCCTGCCAAACCAGGCAGGCAATTCCCTCCATTCCCAGTCACTTCCATCAACTTGCAGCACCCTCTGTGTTTTGGTTTGCAGGCAGGTTTGTTAACCAAAGGGTGTGGGAGACCTTGTCCTGTGAAATCCTTGCTAAGTGTCCCTGAAAGTGTCCAAGGCCAGGCTGGACAGGGCTTGGAGCAACCTGGGATAGTGGAAGGTGCACTGAGTGGTCTTTAATATCCCTTCCATCCCAAACCATTCCATGATTCTATGCATGTAAAATTAAAGTTAAATAGTACAACACTTGTTCAGGAAAAACAAGCCAGCAACCAATCCAAATCTTCTCATTTTTATGTTTTTCAGGATTCTCACTTCCTTACAACCTTGACAGGACAGCAAGATATGATCCAGCTGATGAATCACAGCTCTCTGGTGCTCCCAGCACAGCAGTTGTGTCACAGGACCAGGGTCACAGAGGAGTCACAAAATCAGTGACCCCTTTGACTGAGCTGCTCTTGGTCCTTCCAATATCTAAAGGGACTCCAAGAGAGCTGGAGAGGGACTTTGGGCAAGGACATGGAATGACAGGGTAAGGGGAAATGGCTTCACACTGACAGAGGGAAGATTTAGATTAGATATTTGGAAGAAGAAAAACCTCAGTGTCTAAGTCCAATTCATCCTCTAGAGTCACCCTGGGACCTGCTAAGAGCAAGGCTCCTCATCAGCCCTCCTTGGGGACATTCAGGAGGCCAAAGGACAGGACAAGAAATGGGCAGAGAGATCTCTGCTGTGGCAGCTCCACTGAGTGACCACAGTGGTGTGTCCTGGGAAAGGCTGCTTGTCACTGTCCCAAATTTTGCAGCTTTTACATGGTCCTGAAGCCACCCACTGTGGACTACAGTCCAGCATGGGTTTAGACAGACCTTTGCTAGCACTGGGGAGGTTTAGGTTGGATATTAGGAAGAATTTCTTCACTGGAAAGGTGCAGGCTGTCCAGAGCAATGCTGGAGTCCCCATCCCTGGAGGGATTTAAAAGATATGTGGATGTGGCACCTGGGGACGTGGTTTAATGGTGGCCTTGGCAGTGCTGATTGCACTGGATGATCTTAGAGGGCCTTTCCAGCCTGAAGGATTCTCTGATTCTGTTGTCTGGACTTGGCCTGTGGTGGATCAGCTCTTGCCAGAGGTGTGCAGAGCTCACAACAGCCCTGCCCATCTCCTGGCTCTGAGCACATAAGGGAGACCAAACATGTCCAGCCTCTCCCAGGAAACTCCCCAGCTGATATCCCAGGCAACTTTCAGCCCTGTTTTCTTTTAAGCATTCATGAGCCTTCCAGTCATAGTGATATGCCATCAAATTTTGATGTCTAACGAAGGAACAATCATCTCTTCACTTCCCTTTTAGAGCAGCTGAGGCTTTCAGCAACATTATCCTGCCGTGTTTTGACATCTGGCTTGTCAGCAAGAACATTATCTACCCCAATATGTTTTTTTCCAGGAGCAGAACTTTGACATCAATTCCCTGGCAGGCTGGAGAGATCCTGCTGCATGCAACACCTCCTGCTCCCAAATAGTAAACACAGTCCCAGACACAGGGTTTGGAGCCTCTGTGCTGTTCCCAGACAAACTGAGAGGTGAAATCTTGCACCAAGTGGCTGCCCTTGGACTGTGCCATAAATCCCAGGAATCTTGCTGGTCTCTTTTTGGGGTAGGCTCTGGGGACAGGATGATGTCTTTCAGTGTCACCACCACCACCATCATCACCAGTGTGGGGTTTTGCCAACGTTGAGACACCCACACCAGTGTCTGCAGTGCAGGGGTGTGGCTTGGTGGCCTGATCTTTGTGCCAGAAGCCACCTGAGGTGCCCTCAGGGATATGAGAGGCTGTGAGATGTGACACAGGTGGGAAAGGTGGGGTTTCCATCTCTCATTGCACATCCAGGCCCAGTTGCCATCTCCAAGCCTTGCTGTTGGCCCCTTTTTAATGGGTGATTTTCAACCTCTGTGGATGTAGATGTGTCCCTGGGATATTTCCCACCCTGGGATGGACCACCAGCTTGCTGATCACTTATCTTTCCACCTTCTTTCCCACAAAATCATTCAGGATTGGTGTGTAGCACCTCAACATCTTCCCACCTCATCATTTTCCTGCCATGGTGGCATTTCTGGGACTCGCAGCCATCCACCTCCCTGCTGCCAACAGTGCTGCTGCCAGGAAGGATTTAACATCTCCAGTGACTTCCACGGACTCCCAGAGCACTCCTGGCCCCCTTCCACCCCTCTCTGCACCTTGGGCCAAGTGGAGCTGAGTTGGCATCTTTGGTCTGTTGCCACTTTATCCTGGAAGGCCTCGGCAGTGCTGGGATTTGCCAAGAACAGGGATCTCAGAGGTGTCTCTGCCAAGCCCAGATGGCATTTCTGCTTCCCTTCTCCTCCAGGCTCCTCTCCATGGCCTGGCCAGCACGCAGGGTGGGTGTCTCCAAATCCCAGTTTGAAGATTACTGTGGATTCAGGGTGAACCTTCACATCTTTCTGCCCAAAGACCAGCAGGGGTTAGAGCTGTGCTCAGTCCTGTCCCATGGCAATCCTGTCCCCTTTCCCATCAGCCTGGGCATTTGCCCCATATCTGATTGCTGGGGGAAACCCTCTCCCACCTGGGAGTGTGGTACTTAGGGGAGAATTTCAGGGCCATCTCTCAGAATCCCAAATTGGTTTGGGATGGAAGGGACACTGAAGATCATCCAATGACCTAAATTTAAGGATAATGAGGCCCTGGCACAGGTTATCCAGAGAAGCTGTGGATACCCCTGGATCCCTGGAAGTGTCCAAGGCCAGGCTGGACAGGGCTTGGAGCAAACTGGGAGAGCGGAAGGTGTCCCTCCCCATGGCAGGGGTTGGAGCTGGATGGTCTCCAAAGTCCCTTCCTACCCAAACCATTCCATGATTCCAAGACACCCACAGGGAAGGAGGACACGTGGGGCCAGCTGTGTGTTCCACCCCTGTGTCTCGTTGCCCTCCAGCGTTCCCAGCCTGGGATATTTTGTTCTGTCTGAAGCTTCTCCCACTCACCAGCCCGGAGTGTTTTCTCCTCCTAACGAGATGTGAAGGCAGGCAGGCCCTTTGCTGGTGCACGCAGCTATTTTTGGCTGCAGGAGGACTGACTGTAGCTCCTTCTAATTGCATAAGCATTTGTATAATTCATTGGCACTGGATTTCCTCACTGGGAGCCCGGGCACACGGAATGCAAAAGGAACTTGTGCGTTTCCTCTCCGTCCTTTCTTTCCTCTCCAGCAACTGTTCTGCAGGCAGTGGGTTTAGTGCCAGGTCAAATCCCCTCTGCTGGCAGGAGAGGCTCTGTTTCATCCCTTTCCCAGTTTCTTGAGGAGTTCAGGGCAAACCCAGGAGGATCTGAGAAAGAATTTCCTCCCACAGATTGCAGAGCACATGCCTGGGAGCGGCGGAGCGGGAGCTGGAAGCCGAGCAGCCGAACAAACTCCCAGGGAAGAGCTGCTGAAATGGCACGGGTGGGTTTGGTGCTGGGGATGACTCACACACCCCAGGCTTTGGGATCTCCAAACAACGCTGAAAAACAAACCTGGGGCCGCCCCTCCCCTCCTTGGTGGCACAGGGTGGGGACATGTGGTACCCATGGTGGCTCCAGGGAGACGTTTTTGTGGCCTTTCAAGACTTAAAGGGGGCTCCCAGGAGAGATGGGGACAAACTTTTAGTTGGTTCTGTAGCAACAGGACGAGGGTTGATGGTTTTCAACTAAAAAGAGGAGAGATTTAGGTGAGATATTAGGATGAAATTTTTTAGTGAGGATGTTAAAACATTGGTGCAAACTGCCCAGAGAAGTTTTCATCCATGGTTTGGATGAGGTTTGGAGCAACCTGGGATAGTGGAAGTTGCCCCTGCCCATGGACAGGGGGTGGAACAAGATGAGCTTTAAGTCTCTTCCAACTCAAACCACTCCACAACTCTATGATTTTATGATTCTGTGACTCTGTCACTGCTGGGCAGGATTTTGAGGAGGAAAATGTAAATCTTTGCCGGGGGAACACTAGGAACATGAATGCTCTTCACAACTTAGAGTCTGGCTCATGATGATCATCCCCTGTGAGTGGTGATGCCTGGAAGGGCTCTCATCTCCTTAAGATCATCCCTCTGCTGGATATTTTCACTCCATTCCATCACAAACTGGTCAACAGGTGGCGAAGATCAAAGCAGAGGAGTGGGGTGAGCAGGAGGGGGGTGACACAGACAGCTCTCCTTCCCTTAGGAGCCTGGGAAAAAAAAATAAAAAGATTAAATGATAATAAAACAGAGATTAGTGATCATTAGCCCTGCTGTCAGCACCCAGCAGGAGAGCCCCCAGTGTGGGCTGGAGGCATGCCTGGAGCTAAAACGAGCTCTGCAGCTGCTGCCACTGGGCTATTTTGGGTGACAAGCAGAGACTGTCTGTGAGTGCATCGAGATGTTTCATTAACGCGGGGGCTCCACTCTGCAAAGCCAAGGTTAACAAAAACTCGGATTTAACATCTCCAAAAGGCCTAAAACAATCCACAACAGACTTGAAACTGTGACAGGACTTTGGGATGGAGCTGAGACAAAATCCATGCAAGTGCTAACTTGCTTCATGACAAAAGAGTTCAGAGCGCTCGCTTTGTTTTGAAAAATAAAAGTTTTCCAAATCCCAGAGCACTGTATTTTTAGGCATCTGAGGCAAATAATTGCTGTGGAAGAGGAGACTTGCTGGCTTCGTGACAGGAAAAAAAAAAACCTGCCTGTCTTGCCAGCTGCCTCCTTCTAACAATGCTCCATGTCGTGCTGGGGGACCTGAGCCTCCTCCAACCCAAAGGATACTCATCAGTGCCTTGATTACACCTGGATCGTGGACATTTGTGTCCCTGGTTTTTCATACTTGAAACCTTGATGTCTGTTTTAATGTTTAAAATGTTAATTTTAATTTAATGCTAATTTTAAAAGTCCATTTGAAAATGTTTATATTTTATTTTTATTAAATCGCAGAGATCCCTGCTGCCTGTTTTCCCGTGCCTGCAGCCTGGGTGCAGGGGGCTCAGTCTCTTCCCTTTGGCAGTTTCATCCTTTGACTCTGGCTATCCCAAATTCCATTGGGATTCCCTCAGGATAAATAAAGCATTGTGCTTTCAGGATAGTTTTCAGACAAGCAAAAGTGTTAAAAGTCAGGTTTACCTGTCCAGAGGTGTCAAGGGGATGTTGAGACACCAACTGAGCTCAACTGAGAGGGGCTAAAACTCCAGGTGAATTTTTGGATGTCCCAGTGGATATAAACAGGCTGTCCTGGAATCTGAAGAAGGCGTAGACAAACCTATAGGTTTGTACAGGAAATTCCTGTGTACAGGAAAGTACAGGAAATCCCAGAGCAAAGATAAAACAACTCATGGGAGGAGCACATGGGGAGGAAAAATGAGTGGCCACTTTCTCCCTAGGGTAAGGTTTTATCCTCAATTCTTTTATTTGCAGCCTTGTGATAATTTCAAGGCCACTCGGTGAAATTTGTGGAGAAGATGAGAAAATCCTGGAAAGCACAGGAGCTGTTCTACCACATCTCAGCTTTGCTTTTACTTCAGTGAGTGCCACGTATTTTGGGAATACCCACTCTGGTGGATGTGCTGGGAGCCTCAAATTGGGTGGAAGGTGATGCAAATTGACACACTTCCACCTATGGAGAGCTCCTAAAAGCAGTGAAACCTCTGAGGGGTGAAGGGAGGGTGAAGATGCAGCTGCTGCTGAGCACAGTGGAGATGTTTTGATCTGCAGCAGAGCTCAGAGTCACAGTGGTGACATGAGGGAGCAGACACAGAGCACAGGACGGGCAGCACAAAGTCCTCTGCTCACCAAGGGGCAGCTTCACCTGGAATAATGCCACTTCCCATGGAAATGGGATTCAGAGGGACTGGAAAGGGCTTGTTCCTGGGTGGGTGTTACAGGAAGGGAGGCTGGAAATGAGATTTACTGTGCACAAAATCCCTATGATTTGGCCCAGCTCCTCAGGGGATACCTTGCAGTGACAGCCCTGTCCTGTATGTTTACACCAATCCTTGGCTTTTTTAAGGGTGATGAGATGTCCTGTTAACTTTGAGGCTCTTTGACTGTGAAGGGCTTTGTCTGTGGGCAGGTCAGCTAAAAAGTGGTGGCCTCTCTCCCTGTGGCCCCACTGTAGAATCAGAGAATTCCTTGGAAAAGAGCTTCAAAATCATCGAGTCCAACCATTCCCCAGCACTGCCAAGGCCAACACTGACCCATGTCCCCAAGTGCCACATCCACATGGCTCTTAAATCCATCCAGGGATGGGGAGTCCATCAGCTGCTCTGGGCAGCTGTGCCAGGGCTGGACACTCCTTTCCATGAAGAAATTTCCCTAAATATCCAATCTAAACCTCCCCTGGCACAACTTGAGGCCATTTCCTCCCATCCTGTCCCTGTTCCCTGGGAGCAGAGCCTGACTGATCCCCCCTGTCTCCACCCTCCTGTCAGGGAGTTGTGGACAGCAAGAAAACTCTTCCAGGGCTTTGAACACTTCCCAAGCCCTACCCAAAAGCATGGGGACATGGAAACACTCCAGCCTCTCCAGCAGCCAAGTCCTGTGTTCTCTGCAAACACAGGTAGGGTGTCAGCAGGACATGTTTTCACCAGCAGGTGGTCAACATTCCCTTTGTCTGTTTGATGTCCCTGCAGGAGAATGAACAAATATGTAGAAACCCTCCATGCTGGATGGCAGAGCCAAGAGGAGAAAATAAAAGAGATGTCCAAAGCCACTCTAACAAGCTTTCTAGGGCTGAGCTGAGGGGCAGTCAGAGATTATCCACCCAGGCAGGTTCTGATCTGGTTGTTTTACTAATAATACCTTTGCTAATTAACTGTGGTTCATTTCCCTGCCTTGTCTGTGGACAGATCTAACAGTGCATTAGCAAACTCTCTGGCTTAATTAATCCTTCTGTTTGAAGAGAGCAGAGCAAGCAAGGTTTGGCTGGCTCACCAGCCACAGGGGGAATGTGGTAAAGAGCATTATCCAAGAGCATGTCAGGGAAATGCTTCCATGGAAAGTCCTTCTATCCACCAGGTGCAAAGCTGACAGGGAGAGGTGCTCTTGCATCCAAAAAACACAGCATGATCCATGTCCAAACAGAGGCTTTATGCATATTTCACACAGAAGGATGTAGCTTCCAGGGAGGACAAGGTTTTATTAAGTGCTGGAGGCTTTGTTGTTGTTTCTGGGAAGCTGAATGCTCCCAGTTGTCAGGAGAAAAGCAGCGCTCCCAGCTCTGTGTCCCTTCTCCCTCCTCCTGTCCCTGCTCCCTTTCTCCCCGTGCTCTGTGAATTGCCATCTGCAGCCCGGGACAGCCTGGCCTCAGATGAACGCCAGGGAAAGACTCTTACATAAAACCTCTTCATCCATAATGGATGAACAGCATCAAAATTCAACAGCAGCCTCCGGAGCCTTTCCGGTGCCTCGCCTACAAATTTCTCCAAGAGGCTGGAAAAACCTCAATTTAGCACTGCACAGTGATTAGAGAGGAATCTGGGAATTCTGGCTCCCCCCTGCATAGGGAGTCTCCATCCTCAAAGGGTCTTTTAATGTAATCAAGGCCTTTTTAAGCAGGAAAATGATGTTTTGGCCTGGGAGTGCAGAAGTCCAGCGCTGGGCTCGTTCAGCCCTGGAGAGTTGGGGTGTGGGATGGCAGCTGGGAATGATGGTGCAAATAAAAGCACCAGTGGCAGGAGGTCCTGGCACCTTCCCCCTGGTTTTTCAGCTGCTGTCTGGTCACACAGAGGCACTTCCAGGCCTGAAATGTCCCTTTAAGCTTTATGGTGAGGTGTGGGAGTGGAGGAGGACGGGAATTTCAGTGCTTTCATCTTGAATTGCTCAGCTTTGACAGCAGCGTGGAGAGTCTCTGATTTTTCCCATCTTTTTAGGTCTCTCTCTGCTGGTCAAGGTTTGTAGGTAGAGATAGGAGCTTCTGTTAAACTACCTGGGAAGGAAATCAAACTGTTTTTAGGGTTAATGTTGGGATTTGAAATAGAACCAGCAGATCTCCATGCTGTTTGTCTGGGGAGAGGTTTGTGCCTCTGGAGGAGCAGGTCATGGGGATCAGTGGAGGAGAGCATGGAGGGGAAAGGGAAAAAAGGGATAATAGAGAAAAGAAAAAGGACAATATATAAAAAGGATAATAGAAAGGAGATTATAATGAAGGATAAACAGATGAGTTTGTAGCTTTTGGTTTCCAGAAGTTATGAATTTTAGTTCTCAGTTCCTTTGCACCAAGCAGGGAGTAGGGCAAGTATTTCCCTATAAAACCCATCAGGTGAAGACAGAGAATCATGGAAGGTTTGGGTTGGAAGGGATCCTTAAAGATCATCAAGTGCCACCCCCTGCCATGGGCAGGGACACCTTCCACCACCCCACGTTGCCCCAAGCCCCATCCAACCTGGCCTTGGACACTTCCAGGGATCCAGGGGCAGCCACAGCTCCTGTGGGCACCCTGTGCCAGGGTCTCCTCACCCTCACAGGGAATAATTCTTTCCAATATCCCATCCATCCCTAGTCTCTGTCAGTGGGAAGCCATTCCCTGTGTCCTGTCCCTCCATCCCTTGTCCCCAGTCCCTCTCCAGCTCTCCTGGAGCCCTTTTAGGCACTAGAAGGTGCTGGAATGTCTCCCTAAAGCCTTCTCTTCCCCAGGTTGAACCTCTGAGGGTTAGAGGACAGCATCTCTGGAGCTCCAGCATCTCTGTCTGAGCAAGCTCTGGTTGTTCTCAGTGCCCACCATGCAGGTTTGGGTATTTTCCATCCTTTCCATCCATCACAGCTCCTTGGGACACCACATTCCCTGCACTGAGCTTTGCTGGTCACAGACTCCCTCTCAACTCTGACAAATAAATGCACAAAAGGGCACAAGTCCCACGCTGGAGTGATGGGAGCCAAGTTTTGTCTCATCTCACCCAAAAAATCCGCTGCATTTGTCAGAGCAGCAGCTCAGATCTGTGGTGGAGCAGAACCTGACCCGCTCCCTCTGGAGCCAGGGCAGTGGGAGATGATACAGCCAAAAGAACTCTGGTTGTCAGAAACATTCCCTGAATTCCTGTTAATACACCCATCAATTCAGCTGGAAAGATGCACAAGCTGAAACATTTTGACAACTGAAACATTTCAGCAGTCTTGCATGAAAACGCTTCAATTTTCTCATTTAAAAGTTCCGTTTAATTTTTTTTTTCGGCTTACTTTGTTTTAAAAGATTCTCAAAACACCCTCTGGGAAAATAGAAAGTAAAATAAAATGAAATGAAATGAAATAAAATAAAATAAAATAAAATAAAATAAAATAAAATAAAATAAAATAAAATAAAATAAAATAAAATATAACATCTTTAGATCTCAGGTGCTTTTTAAGAACCTGATTCTCAGTGTCACAAGTGATCAATTATTTTATTTATTTTTTTTCCAAGTGTGGTTATAGGAATAGCTCTGATAAAGATGTTTAGACCAGAAGAAGCAACATATTTGGGCATCAGGAAGAATTCTGAACATCAGGAAGGATTTCTTCAGGGAAAGGGTTGATCAGGCATTGGAAATGCCTAGGGAGGTGTCCAAGGAAAACCTGGATGTGACACTCAGTGCTCTGGTAGGGATTTGTCACAGGTTGAACTTGATGATCTTGGAGGCCTTTTCCAGCCTAAATAATTCCATGATTGTGTGCAGAGGTTACGGTTGTTAAGGGTAGAGTTGGACCTTGGGAGGTGTCAGCCATGGATGGAGCCACCCCAGTTTATTCCTGGTATTTCCAAGGCACACAACAAAACTGTGATAAATGAGGTAGTAAATTTGTGTAAATAAAATATGTAACAAATGTAGTAGTCAATGTATTAGAAATGTATTAGAAATGTATAAAAAAAAAAATAGTAAGTCTTGTAACTCTGGGAATGTAAGCCGGACCCCTAACACCAAGATAAGCCTCCTGACCTGTGAAATGGAAGATCATCACTCCACTTTACACAAGAAAGGGAAGCAA
>JBBMKD010000170.1:69454038-69473882 GCA_037834095.1 Argya squamiceps
CCCTGCAGTGAGCCTGGATGGCCCATGGACAGCAGATATCCCCTGGAGGGAGGATGGGTGGTGGAAGAGATAAAGAAAACACCTCCCCAGCCAGTTTCAGCAGATGGCAATAGAATACATACTTTTGCTTACATCTTGCATTGCAACCTAAGACAATCCCACAGCTCAGCTCTTTGCAGTCCAGTAAAGAGAAAAACACGCTTCCAGTCACAGCTTGTGGCCATGCTCTGTAAAGCAGCAAAAACTTGAAATTTTGGGCTTAAAAATTTCTTAAATAACTGCTCTCAGACACACACGAGCAGCTGATACCTTGCTCCAGTAGCTCTAAAAATACCTGGCTTCTTGCTCCTTCAGCTCACAGGAAAATCAGCAATTTGTATGGCTGAGTAAATTCACTTTCACCTCTCCCAGAGCCCCTGTGATGGATGGTGGCACAGACAAGCAGCACCAGTAGCAGGATGGAGGGAGGGTCTCCCCAGGCTTTTGGCCAGGCTTCCTGTGCTGTTTTCCTTGGCATTTCTGCCGGAGTGAGACTGCTCCAGGGAAAGACTTGGCTGGCAGCTTTCCCAAACCAGGCCTGCTGGAACAGTTTCATGCAATCAGAGATTCATTCAGGGTGGGAAAGATCTGAGACCATCGAGTCCAACCCTTGACCCAGCACCACCGTGTTCCCAAGTGCCACATCCACACTCCAACACTTCCAGGGATGGTGTTTCCAGCAGTTCCCTGGGCAGCCTGTTGCTATTCCCTCATTCTGCCACGTGCAGTGATTTTCTGAGTCAGGGAGGCAGCTGGGTGATCCTCAGGTCCCCTTTTCCCCTGTTCTGGCCCATGGCTGAGCCCTGGAGTCACCAGGAATTCTCAGCTCAGCAGCAGAAAGGATCAAATCATCCCAAAGCCTTCCCAGACCTTACCCCTGGCTCTGTCTGCTGCTCTTCAGAAGCAGCTGAAGCCTGAGGCGTGGTTATCCCAGGCAGATCCTGCTCATCTCTCCCTAAGCCTCCTCTCCGAGCCCTTGGCAGCACTTTCCTCTTTCAAAAAGGGAGGGAAGCAAGGAAATGCAGGAAGTTCACAGCTTTGGGAGCACTGAGCCAGCTGGATGTGGGCTCTGCTCCATGCTCAGAGCAACAGCAACCCTCGTGTCTCACTGTCATCAGGACCATCCCTTTCTGCAAGCACTGAATTACACAAAGTCAGAGCTGGTGCCATCAGGAGCTCCAAAGGAAGCAACAATTTTCCCTTTCTGACCAGGTTTCCAAAGTGCTGAGCACTTCCCAAGGTTTTGAGCATCAGCAGGAGCTGCTGTTGTAAATGGGGCCCCCTTAACGTGACTTAATTGAAATACAAAATCAGCCTGAAAAGAAGGGATGAGTTGGAGGGTTTGAGCTGTTCTGCCTTGATATTAATTCTTGCCTGGATATTAATTCTTGCCTGGATATTAATACTTGCCTCGGTATCAATTCTGGCCCTGCATCTCCTTGCAAGGTTGCAGACGCTATTTTACAGCTTGTGCCAGGCACAGACACACACACACATCTAATTTTCACAGTAGTACAACTGGCAAAGGTAAAAGCTGGGTCATCCTGTCCCCCAAAAGCAAAGGTTGGCTTCCAGATGACTCAGGAATGTCCCAGAGATCAGCTTTGTCTATTTATATATTTATTCCGGCTGGCATCCATGAATCACTGCTAATAGCAAATGGTTGCATAATTTTAAGGAGGATGCTTTTGTGATGCCTCTGACCAGAGAAAATACATCTATTTTAGCTTGTGTCTATGAATAGATCCCCTGCTCTGACTCTGTGCATTCGCAAACCACAGATACTACTGAAAATAAGGCATGATTGGCAGGTACAGCCTGATTAGCATATACAAATTGCTGTGGCCTTTCTGCGAGCAATCATTTGTACAGATTGTTTCCTCTGGCTCCGAGCTGAAAAGAAACAGAGCTCTGAGGTGGCTTGAGACTCTGTAAGAGTCAGAACACGGCTAATGCTCACGCCAGCTCATTTCACACCCTTTGGAATGTTCAGCTTTTACTGAACCGTGTCTTTTTCCCTCCCTTCCTCAAGGAAAAGGCCAAACATGGGCTTTGGGTGAAGAGGCGTTTTTTTCCCCTGAAGAAAATCCTTGCTTTTCCTTTTTTTTTTTCCCCACAGCTTTTTTTTTTTTTTTCCCCTTAGAGCAACTTTTCCTAAAATATTTGCTCATTGTGGTTTTCAAACACATGAAAAATTGCTGTAACAGTTTAGATTATATGTTTTTTATTTTAAAATCTCATCAAAACGGAAACAGAGGCTTGCGAGAGAAAGAAAACCTCGCCTGATGAAAAGTGCTTGGGAGTGGGCTGGGATTATATTCCTCCCTCCATATTCCAGCCAGGAATAGGTTTTTTGAGATTTTTTGAACTCAGTATATTATTGCACACTCCTCCCTATGATGTTTGATAGCACCAATTATGGAGGTTCAAACCATGAGGCAAATCCACCAAGTGGCTCAGACTGGCCCCAAAGCCGTGGAATAATTTGGTTTTCTCCCCTTTTTTTTTGTGCACATTGAACCTGGAGATAGCATTGAACCCTCCCTGTGGTCAAGAGCACTCAGCTGTTGTTATTTTTGTGGTGCTGAAGTTTTCCAGAGGTTGAAGACCTCCAACAACTTCCTGCTCTCTGTAGGAAATACAGGGGTCAACTGGAGGGTCAGTGAGTCACTGAGTCCTTTCCAGGGAGGACATCCCTCCAGAAATTCAGTCCTACCCAGTTCAATTACCACAAGCAGCATCACTTTGCAGAACAGCCCATCCAGATTTCAGAACCTTTTGAATCCATAACGAGGCATCTCAACGTTGGTTAGGAGCGCCAGGCGGAGTTCTGGCTGCAACCTTCATTAAAAACATCTCACAGCAGGGTAAATAAATAATTCCCTTTTAAGTCTGAGGCCGTTTGGTGTTTCAGACCCTGCTGGGCTGGTGTGTGGGAGACTTGTGATAGCTCTGCCTGGGTGAGATAAGTGGTGGAGAAGCCGTTTGCACCCCCTGCAGTGTGGTCCCAACCACATCCTCAACCACGCCTCGCCCCTCGCTGGGCTCTGCAAACTCTCTGGCCACAACCACTTGGCTTTTTCCACCTTGTCTCAGAGATAATTTTCTGTTTCTCTCTCTCTCCATCCTGCTTGGTTCTCTGGGGGCTTAAATAAACCGAGTGTGAGTGGGTGTGTGGGTGAGAGGAGGAGGGATGTCAGGAAGGGAAGCTGAGCGTTTCACTTGGCGCAGGAATCTCGTGTGGTGCTGCCTGCCCAAAATCCGTGGGTCACTCTCCATCCCCAGCATGGAAAGGGATGGATCACAGCTTTGCTCCTTGCCTTCCTGGCCAAAATCAAGGCAGAGCTGGTGCTGAAGTAACACAAGGAATGTTGTGGCTTCTCTCTGTCCATCACATTTCTGCCAATGACCCAGCTGATGATACAAAATCACTGACAGTGCTGTTTGCAGCTGAGAAAAAGATTGCTGGTGTAATGTGCAGTGAGGCAGGACACAGACCATGGCAGGGAGCCACCGAAGTGAAGGTATTTTAGACTTTATTTTGGAAAGAAAAGAAGAGGTTTGAGAGACTGCAGTTTAAAACTCACTTGGAGCTGATGTGTTTATGTCAGTTCAGATCAAGCTGGGTGATGAGGGCAAAGCAGGACCCCAAAATGAGAAATTCCTTAAGGAGCAGCACTGAGAAATTCAAGTCAGTGAAGGTTTTCAAAATGCTTTAGCAAATGTTGGAAAATCTCTGAAAATGGGTACCTGGCTGACAGGTGACCTTTAAAGGTCATCTAGTCCAGTCCCCCTGCCATAGGCAGGGGCATCTTCAGCTGCACCAGAGCCCCATCCAAAGTGACCTTCAGTGTTTCCAGGGATGGGGCAGCCACAGCTTCTCTGGGCAACCTGTGCCAGTGTTTGTCAGCCTCATAACAAAAAGCTTCTTTCTTATTTTTAACCTAAATTGACTCTCTTTTAGTTTAAAACCATCACTCTTTATGTGCTGCAACAGGCCCTGCTGGAAGGTTTGTCCCCATCTTTCTTAAAGGCCTCCCTGTAAGCACTGAAAGGTCACAATAATAAATAATTTAAATAAATTTTTCATGCAGCCAAGTGATTTAGGGAAGCATTAGTGCAGATCCTGTGGAACAAATACAATCCAAGATCTGGGATCAGGCTCCATTTCACTCTCTGCTGGTGGAACCCACAAATTAAACACAAAATCTCCAACCTAAACAGGTTTTAGCTCCTGGGTCCATCAGTGTGAGACTCCAGGACAAGGATGGTTGAGAAGTGCTGAGGGAGGAATTTCCCAGTGTCCTGGGAGGATGAGAAAAGGATGATCCCTTTCTCCCCAACTCATCCCTCTGACACCTCACCCATGTTGGCCATCCATCTTTAAAGCCCCGGAAAACAAATAAAAATATATGTATATACCTGAAAATAGGGATTTCCCATCCTTGGCCTGCTGATTAATCATTCAGCAGAATATCTGTGTTTTAATTATGAAGCACAACGTGTTTGGTCAGCCATGGGATCACAGGGAGCTGGAACATCTCCTCCCCAGCAGCCAGAGGGACTGGCAAAATTTAGGAACAGGTCCTAGAGGAACCAGCATCATTCTAAACCTTTCTTGTGGATTGAATTGCACAAATTCTTCCCCTGCAATATTTAATACCTTGCTATGGATCCTGAGGAGTATCAGCCCTCTGGATCGTTGTAATTAATAATAACACCGCCCTGCAGGGAAAACGCCTCGTCTAAATGCTCTCAATTGTTAATGACTCAGACCTCGAGGTTTAATTCATCCTGTTCCCTCCTTGTTAATTAAAGGCATAGTGATGTCAGCTGGACTGGGAGCAGAGCAGCTGCCACTGCCACGACAGGGAAATTGCAGCAAAGTTATCCCAGCCTGGGACACCCTGGGACAGAGAACGGACAGGGGTTGGCTTTATCTGACAGCAAAGATGGAAAATGTGCAATGTGGTGATAAACTCGCTTCCCAACTCCCTGAAATCCTTTCCTTTACAACCCACAGATTGTGGCTGGGGCTGATTTCTGCTCCGATTCCTTGATAGTGAGGAATTATTCATTTTGCAGCTGTCAGGCCGTATTTGCCACACGCGGCGCTTTTCTATTTCGCCTCTCTCGGATGTCCTGGGGTTTTATAACTGAATTTGTGTCCTTTGTGGCTCTCTTAGAAATACAATGAAGCCAAAAATAATTGTGTTTATTGCAACTCAGATGGAAGATTTTTCTGCCAGGAGGTAGCAGATTTCAGGACCTGGTGGGATGATTTCCAGGCAGAACAAGGGTCAAGTGGTGAAAAAATCAATAGATTTTAGAAGCACAGGTCATTTATTTGCAGCAGTGCTGGATCAAGTAATAACTTCCCAAATTTAGGAAGAATCCTTCCTGAGATCCACTCGAAATTGCAAAATTAATATGAATAATTTTTTTAAAATAATAATAATTAATTTATTTAGCAAGATAGGGATGGAAGACAAAGTCACCTTCAGTCGACAGCAACTTCTCTACCCCCCCTTTCAGTATAACTTTATATATTTTAGTCCTCCAAGCCTTGTGGTGGTTTTGTGCAGGAGCCAAGATGCTGTGGAGTAATGGAAAGCTTAGTCAATCCCCTCCTGGGAATACATGTAAATAAGGAAGGTTTGGCACAAGGACAAGCTGACGACACATTTCTTGGGCAGTGCACAGAAAAGGGGGAAAAATAAAATCTCAAATACTTTTTCCTCACTTGCAAAAAATGGTGCTTTCATGTTAGGCTGAAAATATCCTCCTGGTACCTTCCTATCTCCAAAGTAGCTTGGAAATGAAAGCAGCTTTGCAGGAAGGGCTTCTGAGGAGAATTCGTAGCGGTCTGAATTTTCTCCCATGGTCCTGCCTGGATTCAGAGAAAAGTTGGAATTTTTTTTGCTGGAGGAGTTGGATTCTCCTCAGTGATTCGACCCTGCCTTCCTCTCCTCAGACCCCTCCTGCCATGGGAGAACCACATACCTTTTCCCCATTAAAAGCAATTTAAAAAAAAAAAAAAACCAAACCCAACAAAACCTACACAAAATAATTCAGCCTTTGGCACTGGGAGGATGCAGAGGAGTTTAAAACCTCTGCACGTTCCACAAGATGCCACTTCCCCAGTGTTACCTCCCTCCCTGCATCAATTGTTGCTTAGAACTAACTCCAAACAGCCAGAACCAAATTGTATCAGTGGTTAATCCTGTTAGAGGGACACGAGCTGGGGGATTAAGTGGGTTCTCTCCTCCAGCAGTGCCCACCAAGATCCAGAACCTGAGGGTTCTTCACCTTCCCTGGGATATTTTGTGGGAAACTTGGTGGTTCACCACATTCCCAAGTGCCAGGATTGACAAATAGACAGAGATTTCACCTAAAAGTCAGGCTGTCTTTTCTTGCTGAGAGGGGAAACACAAAATACTTGAGGTTTGTGCAGTTTTGGGGTGGTTTGAGCACACACAGCTGCAGTATTGTGATCCTACAACCAGCCAGGGCCTAGGAACCCACAGCTGGCTTTGCTTTGGGTTCATAATTCCACTTAAATGGCTTTGGCTCAGAGAAGAACTTTCTCCCCAAGAGCTCAACCATAACTTGATGTTCTACCACATTTTGAGCCCAGGCCAGCTTTCAAAATGTACATTTTGACAGGAATCTTGTCAGGCCTACTCAAGATCCTTTTCAGACCAGCATTTTCCAAATCATGGGCAAGGCAAATATGGAAATCCTTGGATCAAACAAGTGCTGAACATTCCCTGGGGACACCTAGAGAGACCAAGAAGTCCAGCAGAGCTGCTGTGGTGGAACTATAAGTGATTGGGACAGTGCTGGTCTTGTTGAAAAGCTTTTCTAATTGACCACGTGTCACAACAAAGCCCTTCCTCTGGAGGCTTGGAATCCAGGAAGAAAATCAGAAGGATTTTGGTTTTTTAAGATGGATGATGACCTACTTAACCTCCTGGCCCTGCACAGACACCCCAAAATTCCCACTTTGTGCATCCCTGGGAGTTTTGTCCAAACCTTCCTGGAGCCCTGGCAGCCTCAGGACTGTGACCATTCCCTGGGGGTCTGTCCAAGAGGGAATGTGCCAAACGAGAGAAAAAAATGTTAGAAAGCCCCTCTGGACTGAATCTCACCAGAGTTAAGTGTTACTGGCTTTTTTAAATGAAGACAGGGTGAGTTATCCTTTACTGAAATTTTTTGGATGCTTAAACAACTCACCCACAGGTGGAAGGCCACCTAAAACCCCAGGCTCAAAAGTGAGCAAAAGCAGCTTCTGTCTTCAAACTCCTCAACTCCTCTAATGTGGAGTTTTGGCAAATCCTGCCCTGTCCAGCTGCACACAGCATCCAGTGCTGGCACTCCTGTGCTTTTAGTGGGCCGTGAAAGGCAGATGTTACCATCAACCAGCCCCACTAAAGCCCTCAAGACTCCAGGATCTGAATCAGAGCCAGAATCAGAATCATTAGGTTGGAAGAGACCTCCAGGATCATCAAGTCCAGCCCAACTCTATCCTCAACTAAACCATGGCACCAAGTGCCACATCCAGTCTCTCCTTAAACACATCCAGGGATGGTGAATCCACCACCTCCCCAGGTAGACCATTCCAACACTTTATTACCCTTTCTGTAAAAAACTTTTTCCTGATATCCAGCTTGTATTTCCCTTGGCACAGTCCAAGACTGTGTCCTCTCATTCTGTCACCATCTGCAGCCATGCCAGCCCTGGGAATGCATTTGGCAGAGCTGTTTTAGTGTGTTACAGGGTGGAAAAGGGATTGAGGGGAGAGAAGGATTAATTAAGGGGATTGGTTTGGGTGCAAAGGAAAAGCAGAACTGGAGAGGTGAGCAAGGCACGTGCATGGGGGTGAGGAGGAGCTGCTGTCACTATGATGGGATGGGGAGTTGATCCCAGCAGCTCCTGGATGGAAAGAAGCCACCACTCCTGTCCTCAGGAACAGCAGCCTCTTCCTCCATTGTGCTGGGAATGCCTCAGGCTGTGCCAGAGGAGCTTCAGGATGGACATTGAGGAGGAATTTCTTCATGGTCAGGTGTTGGAAAGGGCTGTCCGGAGAGGTGGAGGAGTCCCTGACCCTGGAGGTGTCTGAGGACATGGCACTCAGTGCTCTGGGCTGGGTGACAAGGAGGTGATTGATCACAGGTTGATCTTGGAGGCTTTTTCCAACCTAAATGATTCCATGGTTCTGTGGGTCAGGCTGGTGAGAAGAGGAATTTGGACATGACAGTTTGGTTCGTGGTTGGTGGCTGCATGCTTGGAGGAGATTCAGGCCCAATATATTTATATTTTTATTTATATCTACATGGAGGACCTAGGGATGCTAAAGGCACACAGCAAGACAGTTCAGATCCTGCCTAAGCCTGTCAGAGGAGGCAATGCCCCTGAGGAGAGGGAAGAGATTCAATTTGTTAAATGAGCTCCCTAAGCTCTGGTTTGCTTTGCCACTGTGGCCCCAGGCTCCCAGAGATCCCCCAGGGCACTAAGAAGGGCAGGAGAAATCTCACCACCATTACCCAGTTCTCCCCAGGCCTCTGCTGCATCCAGCTTATTCTCCCCACTGTAAATATTCCCAGGAAAAGGAAAAAATGTCCCTCTCTGGGATAAACTTTCCTGCTGCAGGGCAGGAAATCCATGGGAAGAGCTGGATGCTACTGTGCCTGTAGGGAGCTCAGAGCACCTGGGGTGTTCAGAGGAGAGGAGGTTACACATAATTTTTGGGATTACTGAGCATCCCTTCCCCTTCTTTCAAAGGTCAGCAGCAGCACAGGATGGAGACTGCAATTTTTCCTGGGAAGTTCAGAGCAAGGTTTTGCTGTGGGAAGGCGAAAAGTAAAAATTTCCCCATGGAAGGATCATCCAGCTTGGAAATGCCTTTGAGCTGTTTCATTCTGATAGTGTCCAGCTGCCACTAACAGATAGGCCCTAATCTGATAACACTGGTGTCAAATGAGTGTGATAAGCCCCAGAAACAAGTAACTTCCATGCAGGGGCTGTCCCTCATTTTGTTTTACAGGGACAGACATTTCCAGGGAAAGCCGTCCTTTTCAATTTCCCTCCTCGCAACAAACATCTCTCCTGAAAAGTGATGAGCACAACCCATTCCCAAAGGGAAGCCACTTCAGGAAATACACTTCCAAGCAGCTGTAGCCAGGAAAAATGACCCAACTCAGCTCCATCTCATGCAGCCCCTGGCACTTGATCCACCCGGGGAGAGATCCCAGCTCTGGGTAATTAAGAGAACACATGCTGGAACTGAGCCCAGCGAAAGCAAACATGTGTTCCTTAAGTGCATTGACATTTATTATGGTAAAATTCCCTTTTCTTGTCGTTTTTTCCACGTTTCTGCTTCCCAGCATCATGGCCTGGAGGCAGGAAGGGCTTGCTGAGGCAGTTGGACTTTTTTAACGAGTTGAAAGAAGATGAGCTGTTATTTTATACATGAAGCTGCACCTACCTTCTCCGTGGTCCAGGAAAAGAAAAATAAGTGGAAATAAACTCTATCAGCAACTCATCCACAGGAGAAGGTTGTTTCAAGCATTCAAAAGGAAAAAAAAACAAAGGAGAGGCCAAGGGAAAATGGCATTGGTGGGCATTTCATCAGTTCCTGGATGAGGTAGCTGGTAGGACCAGCCCTTCTGTAGGGTCATCCTCTGGTGCTCTCTGAAGTTTCTAGCAGTGCTGATGTGCACTGGAGGTTATGTGGACATCAGCTGGTAAAACAAGCCAGGAGGACTGTGACAGAATCCTCCTCCCCAATCTCCAGGCCAGATGGTGAAGAATTGGATTGGTTGGTTTCTTCTCCCACAGGGTGAAAGTCAGGGGCTGGAGGATTCACACGGGCTCCACACTGGCCTTGGATGTGGTTTGGTGTCCACACTCAGGTCCTTTCCATCAGAAGGACCTTGAGAAGGTGGACAGTTCATCCAGGTGGGAAGAAGACTTAACACTCAGGCAGCACAAAGCATGAGGAATGTAAAACTGAGATAAAGGAGATAAGGAAAAGATCAGCTTCCCACAATTAGAGCATTGAGACCTGTAGGACTGACTGGATGTACTCACTGCCCACTAAGGATTAAGAATTTATTTTGGTAGTCAGGAAGGACTAACGGCTGGGAAAATGCTTGGAGCTTGCTGTGAACATTTCAAGCTCACTCTGGGAGCAGGGGTCAGAAATAGGCTTGGGGAAGACCTCCAGAAGAAGGTCTGAGGTTGGGCCCTGCTTCTGAGGAGATGCTGTAAATCTTTCTTGCAGCTCTCATGGTGGGCACAAGTTCTTCTGAGGTTTCCACAGGATCACCTGTTGTCATTATGTTGGTGCCTTTCCTCATCCTGCCCCATTTCCTTTTCAGCCACATGCAGCCCATGGGATCATCTTAGAATCATGGATGGTTTGGATGGGAAGGGACCTTAAAGATCATCTCATTCCAACCCCCTGCAGGGACACCTTTCACTGGGCCAGGTTGCTCCAAGCCCTGTCCAACCATGTCCATTTTAAACCCATGACAGTGGTGCTGCCCTCAGGATGGTGTTGCTCTCCTCAACCCTCCATAGAATCATTTAGGCTGGAAAAGATCTGTGAGATCATCGATTCACTGAGATCTCTGCCCCTGCCCATGTTCCAGACACATCCTGTTCCTGACCAAAGCAGATCCGTGCTGTGGGAGACCAGAACTGCAGGATAAACTCCACTGGCTCCTGTCTCCATTCCCAGCAAGGAGCCAGAGTGAACAGATGCCTCTTCTGAGCTGTCCAGATGGTTCAGAGGCTGCGAAAGGCATAAGAAGGATCATAGCCCACGGCGCCTTTCAAGTGGCCAAACGGATCTGGAGTGAGCAATGACCTTCATCAGCCTTCTTCATGGAAAATGTGTCCTTGCAGCAGCAGCAGGAGGAGGAGGAGGAAGAGAGGATGAGGAGGAGGATGAGGATGAGGAGGATGATGAGGAGGAGGAATCTCTTTCTCTGCATCTCTTACGCCACAGATATTCCGGCTGTGCAAACATTTTGAAGTGAGACCAGCATGCAGCTTGCTCTCACCACTGGAAAATCCACTTTTCCACCCCAATTTTTTGCTTTCTAGGCAGCTTGCCAGTGTGCACCTAATCACGTTAGAGGAAAAGCACTTCCTTGGGATGGAGGCAGGCATTGGAAATAAAGCAGAATGTGGGCTGATCTCTGCGAGGGAGGTGAGACAAAAGCTCCACCAGAGGATAGACTTGTGAAGCTCAGCACTGCAGGAATGGCATCTTTGGTGTCCAAATGGTTTTTGGATTGAGTAAAAGTTGGTCTGGAGACATTCAAAGAGGAGATGGATGAATGGGATGTCTGGGATGAATGGGATGTCTGGAAGCCTTGATTCTAAGCTGCTCAAAGCAGCACTTCAGGATCTCCAAAGCTGAGTGTTGAAATGCCTTCCCCACAAAATATTTCTCATTCCAAAATTATTTCAAGTCTAGTGGAAGGTGTCCCTGCCCAGGGCAAGTGGTTTGGAACCAGAATGGCTTTAAGGTCCTTTCCAACCCAAACCATTCTATGATTCTGTGATTTTCCATGGGAAAATCCAGGCATTTCAGTGAAAGGTCTCCAGCCATCTCCTGTGTCAAATCTCCTCTGAAAGGTTCATGTGCTCAGCTCCAGATACCTTAATCCACTTTTGCAGGACAGAAAGGACTGGTTGCTACACTGAAATTAAACTGCTTTATTTGAATGGCTCTTGACTACCAGAGTGAGGGTGCAGGTAAAGTTGCTCCCTGGGCAACAGCAAATGTTGGTTGTTTTTTTTTTTTCTGTGTTCCTAATTCAGATAAGGACAGGTCTAGCTAACATGACAATTTAGGATTCTTGCTCCCAAGAGGTTCTTAGAATGGCCAGGAGAGGGTTGTCCTCTATCAGGACCAGTGAAGGTCTGGGTCTGTAGAGTTTGTCCACTGGAAGTGCAGCTCCTGGGGGAGCCCCATCAGATCTGAGAGGATTTGTCCAACTGCTCGAAAAGCAGATGGAAAAACCTTCCTCTGGTCACTCCTATTTTAAATTATGCATCCTCCATCTGCTGCCTCAAGCACAGACGTGCTCACAGAGCTGCTGCCTTCCCAAAATAACCCAGAACTTTGGGAGAGGCTTTGCACACCCCTGCCTTGCCTGGCTCTCTCTCCTGTACTGGTGTCCTTGCAGGTGAAGGTTGGATGTCACCTGAAGGGAACAGAGTGATGCAGGTTTGACCAGCCCGGCCAAAATGCCACCATGCCAAGGGAAACTATTCCTTCTTTCAGCCCTTTATTGGGAATTTTATATCCTTTGCTTTGGCTTCTCCAAGAGACCTCACCTGCATGGAAAGGGTCTCAATGTGGCACCTCAAAATGTCACTGAGGGGCCACAACTGAGGTTTGAGCCCTGGATGGACTTTAAATTTGGAAAGCTCTGGGTCCCAGCACTCCTTAGGATGGGTGTTGGCACCCTCAGGAGGCTGCTCCTGCTTTCCCACCAGTTCAGAGCATCCCTGGGTGGAGGTGGAAATGTGTTGGCCCAGCACATGCCTGGAGCAGCACCAGGGTCCCTTCCCTCAGGTCCCCTCCATCCCTGCCAGCCCTGCTCCACCACACTGCACATGTTTCATCCTTTGCCTCTTTCCCCTGACTCTAAATCAGTCCTGTCAGCTCCTTAATTATTTTAATTTTTCTTCATTCTCCAAATCCCTCAAATATATTTTATATATAGGGTACAGGCTTAAAAAAGAAAGCTACCGCTGTGCCCTTGCCTCTGAAATATTACCAGAAAAATGTGTGTATTTCATCTCTGCCTTTCATTTTTCCAGACATTTTCTGCTTTGAAGAAGCTTGAAACAGTAATAGACTGATGGCTACACTCCAACTCTATTGATTAACAGTGAGTGGTCAAGCTCTTCAGTGCCTGAAAATACATCCAGAAACGGGGACAGGTGAATTATTGCATTTTCCCACAGATGCAAGGAGTAGGGGGAGGATAAAACCTACAAGGGGGACTTCAAAAGATCTGCCCTCCCCGTGCCCAAATCCCCACTGGTGTGAAGTTCTGGTGTGGGGGAGAACCAAATGATTCTTTCAGAGGCTTAGCACAGCCCAGGGCTAAATCATTTATAAATATTGCAGCTCCAAATTGCCTCTGTTTAACGAGAGGAGAGCAGAGAAGGGAAGCAAGTGGGAAATCTCTCCCACAGTTTTAAGCAAGAGCTCAGTGCTGAGAGCAGGAATCTCTTCCCAGCCATTCCAGTCCTCACCAAAGGTCACATTTTCAGTGCATTTTAGGACAAAAAAAGAGGAAGCATTGCAGGCTGCAGGATTTGCAGAAGCCCAAGGGCTGTAAAGAAATTGTGCTGATGGACAGTGGGACAGAGGGACTTCACCTTCCTTCCAGAAGGATTCCTCTTTGGAACCTTGGAAGCTCCTGGAGCTGCCAGGGATAACAGCCTGTGGATCCCTGTGGAGGCAAGGAAGAGGAGCAAATTTGGAAGCAGAGTGGAGCCCTCCCTTTCAGATTCCACATCCACATCCCCCCATTCCTCCACCTTCTGCATCATCTGTTGAGGTGTTAGGGCATGGGTTGGACTTGATGATCTTGGAGGTCTCTTCCAACCTAGTCAGTCTGTGATTCTGTGATTTGGGAGAGATGTGAGGTTGCACCAAACATCAGAGAATCCATTTTGCTTTCAGAAAGATGGAGATTTTTTTTGTTTTGTTTGTTTTTTGTTTGGTTTTGGTTTTGGTTTTGTTTTTTAAAAAAATCTGTGTTCTGCTGGCATGGGAAAGCATTTTCCTCTTCTAATTTGAATTCCAGTTTTCTGTGCTCAGGCTGAGGGGCAGGTGAGGGCAGGTGCCAGGGGGGATGATGAGCAATAGGTCACCACTTGCAGCTTGCAGAGTGAGTCAGGGAGAAGCCAGGAGAATTTGCAGCTCCTCTGCTGCACCTGCTGCAATATTTGGTGCACTTGAGACTGTTTCTAAACTCTCTTTCAACTGAGCAGCCAAGCAAAGTTTCCCCCTTGTATTTTAAGTATTGAAGCACCAACTCCCAAGGCCATTCAGGGCGTTCCAAAACTGCCATTTCCAATCTTTGTGCAGTTAACTCTGAGTGATGCTTGCTTGGCTGGAATAGATCACCAAACTCAGGTTCTGACAGGATTAATGCACTGGAAAAAGGCTCAAGCCCTTCAGTGAGGCTGGGTGCTCTGTGAACACAGCAGCTTTATGAGCCCCATGTGTGGCTGGCAAGTTTTGGAAGGACCAGAAATCCTCCAGTGGAAAGAAGTTGAGGGAAGAAAAATAGAGGCAGCAACAGAGTGGACAAGCAACTGTGGGAAGGAGAGATATGAAGGAAATGTTTTCATCTGCAAAAACACCTCAGTGAATAGCTGGGTGAGAGGCACTGATGTTAACACATGGCTGAAAGCTGGGGAGTTCAAAGGAGAATGGATCTTTGGGCACATAAACCAAAGGAAATTCAAAGGAGAATGGATCTTTGGGCACAATAAACTGAAGGAAGTTCAGAGGAGAATGGAACTTTGGGCACAATAAACTGAAGGAGGTGATGATACAGAAGTCCAGGCAGCTGAAACACTGCATGAAAATAAAGGAGTAAAGGCCCATTCTCCATCCTACTTATCTTTTAATAGAATGGGATTTAACTTGTGTTATCCCCATTGCATCCAAGAGACTTTGCTGAGGGGGTTTCATCTGCTCTGCAGAGCTCTCAGCCTCCCATTTCAGAACATTTCCCAAAGACTTTTAGCAGGAGGAAATTTCTTGGAGAGTTGGGCTCTGAGCATCCTTGTGACACAGAGTGATTCAGCCTTGCCAGCTGCTCTGACCCCAGTCTCACCTTGTTTCTCCCCAAGCCTGTATTTGCACATCTCTTTTCCTTTCTGCATGTTTGAATTCAATAGCTTTTTTCTGGGTTTTGTTTATTTTAAGGACTGGTAAGGGACTGTTTATTGGATGGTGACAAATCTGTTGTCTGAGCAGCTCTCCTAATAAACCAGATTATTTTTGTTGATGCTGATAGCTACAAAAACCAGTATCTGCCATGGATCTGCATCATCTGTTTTGACTCTACACTCCTCAGGAGAGTGTCTGCTTCTTTCCCACATTATGATCAGGAGCTGCAACACTCACACTGGGGAACTCTCCCCACTCCACTTCCATCCACTGATTTCCACATGGGTTGCTCCAAACCCTTGGGAATTCCCCCTGATGGATGTGGGACTGGGATCATATTAAAACAGATTAAGGGTAAGCAATAAGTAGCAATAAAATAAAACCACATCCATGCAGCTTTAATATCAGCAGTGGAGCAGCATCCCCGAGCACAATTTCATTGATTTTAGTGGAATTATGTCATGCATTCATTCGAGCCAGAACCACAATATATATTCCAGTGCTCCTGGAAACCCTCTTGGAATTTATTCTCCAGTGGAGGAGGTTCCATTAGAATAAAGAGACGCCAGTTTGAACCATTGATCAGAAAATATTACAGCAGAGCACAGCAGAGGGATTGCAGAGGACCTCACAGCAGACTGACCTTTTGCTGTGTGGCAGGGAGATTGCTGGAAAGAAGGGAACAATTAAGGAGTTATTTGCTGAGGGCACCCAGGGGCACTAAAACCCCTGCATTACAGCAGGCCTGGACTCTGGATGTGCCCTTTATATTCAGCTTGCAAAGGAGGCTCCTCTTGAGAAACAGATACAATATTTTTTGAAGCCAGTGACAGGAGAGCCTTGACAAATTTCAGATCAGCTCACTTGGAGGGAACAAAGGCTGCCCAAGTGAGTCAAGTTCACTCCTCAGTAGCCATGACAACACTTTCAAGAACTCACAGTTTAGGGAAGAAGGGAAATAAATTCTGATGGGCGACACAAAGTGATCCATTTCTGCTCCTCAGTGATCTGCAAGTGCCTGGACAGCTCCAAAGTTAGGATGGGCATGCTTGGTGACATCCTGGAGAGGAGGGAGGATGTGTTTTGTCCCAGATGATTTCAGAGCTCAGGGAAGGGCAGGATGGGATGCTGCAGACCCTTTGTGTGTGTCCTTGGAAAGCAAGGGAAGGAGGTGGGACCAATTCCCTCCAGATCCTCGCTTGGGTGCTTGTGGAAGATATTTTCACTCCCAGGACTGCCTCAGAGAAACAAAACAGGAACAGAATCTCCATGCTGAGGTGCTTCAGTGTCAATCCAGGGGGAAGCCTGAGATGCTGCACGAGTGGTTTAAGCAGAACAGTCAGACCTGAAAAGGACCCTGGGATTGTCCAGGGTTACAACCAGCTGCAGGTCAGGAACATCAGAGCACTGCAAATCCTTGCCCAATGGAAGTGGATCCCTGCAGGTGCTTGCCTTGCAAGTCACATCTGCTGTTTGAAAGTCTATTTCCCTTCTTTCCATTCCCTCAGGAAGTTTGCTACTGTTTTATTAGTGGTTTTGTCCTCTGTTATTTTTTCCCCCCTTCATCTTTTTGGCTGTAATAGCTGCCCTCCAGCTGTATCTCTTTCTTTGCTTCACATCCAGACAGCTTCTGCCAGTGTTAGTACCCATTTGTACTGTGGGAAACCAGAACCTTCACTGGTCAATAAAGGGTCAGTGGGAGCTTCAGAGTGTTCACAGCAGAGGAAAAAGGGATTAAGATCAATGGTTGCTCCCTCTGCCAGTCCCAAATGGGGTCAGCAGGGCAGGAGACAGGGTAATGTCCCCTGGGCTCTCCTGGAAATGTATCTGCTCCCAGCCAGAGGGTCAGGAACAGTAAATCCATTTTTCTGTCCTGTCCAGCTTCATTGAAGTAGGAAAAAACCCAAGAGTGACAAATATGGGATTGATGGGGACCACAGTGATCCAATGGCCTGTTCCTTAGGAGTGGAGCTGAAGCATCCACATCTATTCCAGGGCCTCCTAAAAGCCTCCTCAGATGGTTCCAGGAGGTCTGGAGACAGCCCTGTTCCACAGGGGGAAGAGACTGCAGCCCTGGCAGATGAAAATGTGGATTGAGCACATCCTGAGAGAGCTGGAGCTGTTTTCCCACCAGGGTGTGTTGGGAACCTCCACCTCTGCACCTCCAAAGTCTGGAATAGGTCACACACACAACACCACCCCCAAAAATTCTCCTCTCCTCTGCCCTGCCTCAGTGCAGCTCCAAAATCTCCTTTCCCTGCACTGAAAGCTCTCTGGACACAACTGCAATCCATCTAAAATGTGAAATTTTCACTAATTCTGGAATATTAGTGAACAAACCCCACCTCTCCTGAGGAAACGAAGCTGGCTGTGCATGGAGGTGACTCCCACCACCACATCAAGAGCTAAGGGGAGGATTTTTTTCCTTCAGCTGTGCAGGAATCTGTGATTCCACCACGGAGTTTTGTTCCAGGTGGGATCAGCTTTCCAAACTCACCCGTGAACAAAAATGTTTTCCATCAGGCCAACTAAAAATGCTTCCACTTCATTCAAATGAAAAAGGTTCATTTCAATTTCAGTCTTTTTTTTTTTTTTTAATAATTTGGTTTTTTATCACGCAGAAAGGAAACCTGGTGAGTGTTTGCAGTTCTATGGGGTTTAACATAATGAAATGCAGCAATAAGAAAAGAGCCTTTTAAAGGGAAGGAATCCTATTAAAGGACAGGCACAGTTTCAGGCTTTAGAAGAGTCAAACACCTCCAGAACCACTGTGTTTTCCAAGAAGTGGGGATTAATTGGGATTAATGGTAATTAGGAGCCCCACTGGAAGCATGGTCATGTCCTGCAGGGAGAGCAGGAGGTGGCTGGGGCAGTCACCAGCACTCTCAGGGTGACATTCAGGTTCCTGATCCATCCAGCAGCATTGGGGAGGTCTCATCAGTCAAACTTCCAGCAGCTCATCCTGAGGCATTGAGGCTGCAAATGCTTCAGGTGGAATCACTTTGTTGTGAGGAAAAGCTTCCACTCCGTGCCCCTGGATGGGCTGAGCTGCTCTCCCCACACTGGGGGCACAGCCACGACCTCCAGGGATCATCAGGGACCCCTCAGCAGGTGAGGGACAAGCAGGTGACAATGTGGAGACCCCCCTAAATGAAGGGGTTTTCAACTTGAGGTTTCTCCCACTCATCCAAGCCTGAAAATCATGGAATAGTTTAGGTTGGAAGGGACCTTTAAAGGTCTTTTAGCTCAACCCCTCTGCAGTGAGCAGGGATAGCTTTGGCAGGGTCAGGTTGTTCAAAGCCCAGTTCATCCTGGCCTGGAATGTTCCCAGGGATTCTGATTTTCAGGTAATTATGAAGGTTGGAAAAGCCCTCTAAGATAATCAAGTCCAGCATCCCCCAGCACTGCCAGGGCCACCACTGACCCACATCCCCACAGCTTTTAAATCTCCCCCAGGGATTCCACCACTGCCCTGGGCAGCTGTGCCAGTGGTTCATAACCCTTTCCATGAAGAAATTATCCCTGTTATATAAATTATAAGAACAAATTATTCTAAACCTTCCAGCAGCTGTGGCTTCCAACCTCAGTTGTCTCCAACACTTTCGGATACCTTTTTTCCCCTAGAAAAATAACATTACAGCCAGCCTGTAGGAACTCAGCTGCTTCAGAAACCAGACCCCTCCAGAACTCACAGCCTGTGGATTGGAAACCAACTCTTTAAAGAAAATACTCCCTGAAATCCCTCCCTGTGCCCGGGGCTTTGCAAACCTCCACTCACTCCTGGCATCCATCTCCAGATTGTGTCACTCGCCAGCTCAGTTAAGAAGTTGATTTGAATATTGTTTTATCACACTGTGCCTTGCAGACAGCATTGAGTCAGCTTAAAACCAGCGCAGTGTGTGCTGGCTCCCAGTTAATTATAGGCATAAAACATCATTTACTCCTCTGAAAGGAAATACTTGGAATCCAGAGGGCTCTTTGCTGCACACGCCGGTTCCTGCGCAGGGTTTTGTTCCCTCTCCGTTATCTCAGGGACAGTTTTGTGCCTGGGGAATTACAAATCTTTGAGGGCCATGTCCAGACTTCCCCCAGTGCAGGGGTGAGGGTGTTTTGCTGACAAGTTTTGTTCCAAAGAGTTTTTAATCCAACCCTCGGGAAAGAAAGGAGGAAATTGCACCCTTAGTAAATAATTCCCCGTCTCTCGCTTGGGGTTTCTTAGGTGCCTGTCCTTCCTTCAGCAGGGTCTGGCTTGGTCCCTAAAGAATTCCTTCCCTGGGTTGAAGCAAATGTGCTCTGGGATGGCCCTGCTGGAGCAGGGAGGTGGCACCAGGTGACCCCACTGTGGTCCCTTCCAACCTGAGCCATCCTGTGGTTCTGAGATTTACCTTGGCTGGATGGATGGATCCTTGGGAGGATGATGGATCCTCCCTAGGCTGATCCCATTATCCATCCCCCTTGGTTCCCTCCTTACTTCCTCCTGTTCCAGCTCTGCAGGCAGCAAACAGTCATGGTGTTAATGTCCTAACTGAGGATTTGTTTCCCCAAAAGCCCTATATTTGTACTATGTCCCCCTCTCAAACCATCCACAGGAGCTCCACCCTGGTCATTGCTGCCTGAACATTGCAGGAAAGGTTATTTCCACCAGGGGTTGGGTCACATCTTAAACCTATGTAATAAATCCATCTCATTAAATAAATCCTTCTCATTAAATCACCTGAGAGCTGAAGAGAGGCAAGAGCTGATCAGGGCCCTCCTCACTGTGGTTGTAGCACATGGACAACTGTCATTGTAGGACACAAAAGAAAGATGAGAGACTCCAAATATTTCAGAAGGCAAAGAGCATAGAAAAAAGGCTTTATTGTCTAAT
>JBBMKD010000170.1:69473982-69489694 GCA_037834095.1 Argya squamiceps
GAATTTTTTCCTTGGGGAAAAAGTTAGCAGCTGCTAGCAGGCTAAAATCTCTCAGACCCAGAAATATCAGGCCCACAGGCCCAAGAGCAAACTCAGAGTTATTCTGGGAGAGTTTCCACGTGTGGGAGTTTCTGGAGAAACTCTGGAGAGGCTTTGTGGCCACAGGGCAGCTCTGAGGTTTGCCCAGGATTTTCAGGATTGCCCAGGAGGTTCAGGGTTTCCCATGAGGTCCAGGGGTGCCAAGGAAGTTCAAGGCTGCCCAGGAGGTTCAGGGTTGCCCAGGAAGTCCAGGATTGCCCAGGATTTTCAGGGTTGCCCAGGATTTTCAGGGTTGCCCAGGAGGTTCAGGATTGCCCAGGATTTTCAGGGCTGCCCAGGAGGTTCAGGGTTTCCGAGGAGGTTCAGGTTTTCCCAGGAGGTTCAGGGTTTCCCAGGAGGTTCAGGGTTTCCCAGGAGGTTCAGGGGTGCCCAGGAGGTTCAGGATTTCCCAGGAGGTTCAGGGTAGCCCAGGATTTTCCAGGCTGCCCAGGAAGTTCAAGGTTGTCCAGGAGGTTCAGGGTTTCCCAGGAGGTTCAGGGTAGCCCAGGATTTTCAGGATTGCCCAGGAGGTTCAGGGTAGCCCAGGAGGTTCAGGGTTGCCCGGGATTTTCAGGGTTGCCCAGGAAGTTCAGGGTTGCCCAGGAGGTTCAGGATAGCCCAGAATTTTCAGGATTGCCCAGGAGGTTCAGGATTGCCCAGGAGGTTCAGGATTGCCCAGGAGGTTCAGGAGTGCCCAGGATTTTCAGGGTTGCCCAGGAGGTTCAGGGTAGCCCAGGAGGTTCAGGGTTGCCCAGGAGGTTCAGGGTAGCCCAGGAGGTTCAGGGTAGCCCAGGAGGTTCAGGGTTGCCCAGGAGGTTTAGGTTTGCCCAGGATTTTCAGGGTTCCCCAGGAAGTTCAGGGTTTCCCAGGAGGTTCAGGGTTGCCCAGGATTTTCAGGATTGCCCAGGAGGTTCAGGAGTGCCCAGGATTTTCAGGGTTGCCCAGGATTTTCAGGGTTGCCCAGGAGGTTCAGGGTAGCCCAGGAGGTTCAGGGTTGCCCAGGAGGTTCAGGGTTTCCCAGGAGGTTCAGGAGTGCCCAGGATTTTCAGGGTTTCCCAGGAGGTTCAGGGTTTCCCAGGAGGTTCAGGGTTTCCCAGGATTTTCAGGGTTGCCCAGGACGTTCAGGGTAGCCCAGGAGGTTCAGGGTTGCCCAGGAGATTCAGGGTTGCCCAGGAAGTTCAGGATTGCCCAGAATTTTCAGGGGTGCCCAAGAGGTTCAGGGGTGCCCAGGATTTTCAGGGCTGCCCAGGATTTTCAGGGCTGCCCAGGATTTTCAGGGCTGCCCAAGAGGTTCAGGGGTGCCCAGGATTTTCAGGGTTGCCTTGGCACAGGGAGGCAGCTGTGGAAGGAACGTGGCTGGGGACACACACAGCAGAGCTGCACCGGCAGCATCCCACCCTCTCCCTCAAGCTGTCAGGAGCACTTAAAATGGGTGGGAGAAGAGCAGGCACAAGCTGGAATATCTCAGGAAGCTCCAGCAATTGCTGGTGAGCACTGGGAGGGCTGATCTTGGAGGGGGGCACTGTTCCTGGCAGGGTTTGAGGCGTTTGGGAAGGAGTGAGGGGGAAATGCTTTGCTCGTGGAAGGGGCAGTAACCAAATCCTCTGCCCCACCTCCTGCTCCTGCCTGCTGAATGAAAAAGCAGCTGGTCCGTCTAACTGTGGAATTTAAGCGTTCTCAGGTTTCTCCCAACCACAGGAAGGGAGGCAAGGGAAGGATGTTTTAATTTGTCTGCCCAGATGCTCTCCTTGAGAGAGGCATGGCATTATGACAGTGAACTCGATCCTATCTAAACATTTCCCGGGATTTCCTCCCTGGATTTGCTCCAGCACTGATGCAGAGGGAGGACCAGGCTGATTGGAGGGATGGGGCAACTCTGCTGGGAGGAAAAGCTGAGAGAATTGGGATTGTTCAACCTGGAAAAGAGAAGGCTTTGGGGTGACCTGATTGTGGCCTACCTGAAGGGAGCTATGAGAAAGATGGAGAGAGACTGGAGAGACAGGACAAGGAGGAATGGCTTTAAACTGAAAGAGATTAGGGTTAGATGAAATATTAGGAAAAAAAATCTTTACTCTGAGGGTGATGAAGCACTGGAATAGGTTCTCCAGAGAAGCTGTGGCTGCCCCTGGGTCCTTGAAAGTGTCCAAGGCCACGTTGGACAGGGCTTGGAGTAACCTGGGCTAGTGGAAGACGTGGAATTAAATTATCTTTAAGGTTCCTTCCAAGCCAGACCATTCCATCATTCTGTGATTCTACGAATGGAACAGCCCAAATCTGATGAAGCTCAAACTTTCTTGGGGAAACTGAGGCACTGGGTGCACATGACCTCAAATGTCAGCAAACTTTTAAGCAGTCCCAAAGATAAACCAGCACTTGTGGCTCCAGCAAGCACTGCTAGCCACAAACCCATTTTAGGATTTATTTAAGTGATGACCAACCAGAAATTGGATCCTCTTCTTCCTCACCAGCACATCCTGAATCCCACAGCATCCCTCAGAGGAATTATCCTGTTCCAGCACTGCTGGAATGTTTTCTGGGTGTCTCCAATCAGCCTGACTGGGGACACAAGCAGCAGGACCAGCAGGGAAATAAAAGCTCTTAGAAGAGCCCATCACATCCTGTATTTTGTCGTGATTCCACTTCTCTTTTTTAATATGCTCTGAGGAGATGGGAAGCATTGCTCCAGGTCTGGGAAGAAAGAACCCCAAAGGGAAAGAGAATTTCCCACATGCCTTGTGAACCAGGGAAAAAACAAAGGCAGAAATAAATAAACAAACGGGGGAAAAAAATCAAAAACACCCTTAAAATGTTTTATTTCTGTTGTTTTGCTGCAGAGGAGTTTGAAGTTCTCCATTTCCTGGGTGTGCTACAGGAGCAGCAGAGTTGAGACACAGGCTTTTAATGAAGTTTATGTAAATTTGGTGATGTTTATACTTAGCAGAACAGATTTAGAAGTACTAATAAAGCAGCAGATGAGGCGTAGAAAAGAGCTGGTGAAGTTTTTCCACCACTGTTATTTTTTACCTTCCTCCCACCATTCCCAACAAAAAAGAGTCTGTTTCTGTTGCCAGTTTCTCTTCACAACAAGAGCTTCTGAAAAGCTGTTTATCCCTCAGTACTGCTGAAGCATCTCCCAGCTCAGTTTTGTCCCACTGCCTTCTTCCCTCCGGGAACAGCCGAGAGCAACCCAGTCCATGTTTGTTTTCCCTCCCAGCAAATCCATTTTTTTCCCAACTCCACTTTGGGATCTTTGTTCACTGCCAGGATTTTCCTTAGGCTGGAGTTGAAGCTGCCTTTTTCCTTTGGGAGGAGGTGAGGGTTTAACCTTGGGTTTGGAGTCGGGGATGTTGAGGAGGAGCAGGATGAGCTTCATCCCTGGGGAGGAGGAGGAGGAGGAGGAGGAGGAGGCAGAGCTGGCCCTGCCCAGAGGTGGGTGGTGATTTCTGGTGCTTGTGGCTCCAAGGAGAAGAGCAGGGGCCACCAGCAGAGAAAAGTGACCCAGAAGATCCTCAGAAGAAGGTGCTTGGCAGCCCCACCCCTCCTGTCACACCACCACTTTCAAATGTTTTCTGCTCACCCCAGGAATTTTTTTGTGAAGAAATGAAGCAGATGTGGGGCTTGCCAGCATTTGTCCAATGCAGTTCACTCAGGATAATCCCCACTAATTCCCCCCACATCAGACTCTCCCTGGGATGGGGTTTCCAAGGAGGGTTGGGGTGGGATCTCAGGGTCCCTTTGGAGCAAACCTGTCCTTATCTGTGTCCTTTGCACACTTGGGGAGTTTCCATGGAATAAAACACCCAGGAACTCAATGGGATGAACCCTCTGGACACAATCCTGAGCCCTGGGGTGCTCTGGGATGGCCCTGCTGGAGCAGGGAGGTGGCACCAAGTGATCCCACTATGCTCCCTTCCAACCTGATCCATCCTGGGATTCTGAGATTTACATTGGATGATGGATCCTCCCTGGGCTGATCCCATTATCCATCCCTCTTGCTTCCCTCCCTGCCCCTGGCACCCCACAAAACTGCTCCATCTGCTGAAGGAGAGCAATCCTTGATACCAGAGATATTTTGATTCATCAGAGGCCAACGTGAAATGGAAGGCTGTGCTAATTATTAAAAGCTACCAGGCACTGCTACAGAAATAACAAGAAATTTTTGCTATTTATGGCAGCTTCATGCTTTGCTTTTCATTAAGAAAAGGGACAAGGTCTAAATTTAGGACTGCCGTGGTCAAGGCTTAGCTTTGAGTTGAGGTTTCACCACATCTTTTCCTATAACAGAAAGAAAGTCCTGGAACACATGAGACCCCCATATATTAACAAGCAATCAAACATTATATTTAATTAATTTTTATGGAAACTGATAATCTGTTTTTTCAACATCCACTGGTGCTTTAATGCCCACCAGGGAGAAACCTTGCAGAGGTTTCATAGCAATAAATCAACACCACCCAGCTGAGCTGAATCATGTTCAGATTTTCATGGAATCCCAGAATTCCAGGTTGGAAGAGACCTCAAGGATCATCTGGTCCAACCTTTCTTGGCAAAAGCACTGTCCAGACAAGATGGTCCAGCACCATGTCCAGCAGAATCTTTTAAGTGGGAAAATCCCCCATTTCCCTGGGAAGATTATTCTTGGGGCTGATTGTTCTCCTTGTGGAAGTTTTTCCTCTTGTATCCAATCAGAACATCCCCATATCCCCAGGAGTGACTTTTTCACTATTTGTCATCTTCTCCATGTGACTTCCTATGAAAGGAAAATCCCAATCTCCTTTGCAGCCACTCTGGAAGCACTGGAACATGGGGATGAGGCTCCCAAAACCCAGTTTTCAGCTTTTCCTCACGTGGCAGCTTCCCAGCCCTTTGATTGTCCTTCTCCAGCCTGTCCACATCCCTTTGGAACAGCAGGGACCAAACCTGGACACACCTGGAATACTCCAGCTGTGGCCTGCCAAGTGCTGGGCAGGGTAGAATAATGAATTCTCCATCTCTGCTGGGTCTTTTTTGGCACAAGAAGCAAGGAATTGTGATCCACCAAGATCCTTTAATTAGGCAGAGCTGCTGATCAGGGAGTTTCATTCCTGGCAGGGTTTTGGTAGTTGTTGGGGACATCTGACACCACCCCCTGCAAGGGAGGACTCCAAAGACCCAGTTCAAAGCTGCAGAAGTGGCCCATTCATGGTTTTTATGTTTTCCTCCAGCTCATCTGGGAGAAACCAATAATCCACTGGATCAGTCACTGACATCCAGGAATCCCCAGGAGTGACTTCAGGGTATTCTCCTTGCCATGGGCATGAACTCATGGAATTTTCAGGCATCCCAGCATTTCCCTGGGGAAAAAGGGGCAGCACGAAGGAGTTGGGTGGGGAGATCCTTGAAATGGAGATGCTTCTCACATAATCAAAGATATATTTGGAAAAGATGAGCTTTTCCAGACTAAAATGTGCCTGGGGGATCCTGTTCCATGTGGTGACACAGGGATGGGAAAGCAGAAGCCACTGACGAGTGATGGATTTTCATCTGAATGATGAACTTTGCTTGAATTTTCAGCTGCAGCTTTCTTTTCTTTGCAACCTGTTATGAACCTGATCATCCCTGACTTAAGGTGCTGAAGGAGGAGGAGGAGGAGGAGGACACTGCTAGAAAAAAACTGTTCAGTCCAGGAACCAGCTGTGATTGCTAAATGAGAAGATTTAGGCATGTGGGGGGAAAAAATAAGAAAAGCAAAATGACTGAAAAGTTAAAAATACAGCCTGAAACGTGGGAGCTGCATTTCACCCTGCTTTACTATCAGATCCTATAAACCAGGGGAAAAGGGGATAGAGCAGACCCACAGGATTAAAACCTACAGGAAAGATAGGACAGGAGGAGATAAATCAGTCCAAATTTCTCCCCTTAATTATCACATAAAAGATTTTGCAGCATTACAAACATGACTTAATCACCTCTGGGGCAGAAGGTGCTTCCCAGAGAGGAGATGTTTTCCTGCTCTATTGGTCATCAATTTCAGGACAAGTTGATTATCCCACTAATTGCTGACCAGATACCAGTGTGGTGCTGAGCTACCAAAATTCCTCAGGGCTTCTCCTAAAGAAATCCCACCTGGACTCCTCTTCCAGCCAGTTGTGATGGTCCAGGAAGCAACTGGGGGAACTGGTGGTGAGCAGGGGATGTGCAGATCACAGCAGCCAGCTCCTGACATGTGGGTGAGTCTCCTTAATCTGAGTCCCCATTTTAAAGAGAGAGAAAAGGCACTTCCAGGCAGGAGGATTTATAGGCAAGGACTTCACAGTTAAATTTATTCATGGCTAAACTGAGGAGCCCAGAGTCATTAAAGCATGAAATTGTGCCAGTCAATTAAAGTGTCAATCACAGGCAGCCTCATTTAGGAGAGCTGCTTTAATCCCAAGAAAAGAACAAATTTTTTGGCCTAGTGAGAGAGCACAGTGACTTGAAGCTGGTTTTAGTGAAATAGCAGTTCCTCTGTTACCGTTCAGACGTTTGCCAGTGGTTGGGTTTTTTTATCTGGATAGATTATTTTCTGCTGTGCTCCTTCCAAGGTGACTCGTGTTTCTGCTCAAGTAGAAACACAGATGCAATTTGAGCTAGAGATGGAGTGACTGGAGTGGGTTACACAGCAAACAAAGAAGGGAGCTCATCAAAGAGACATTTAGGCCAGTGGAGTTCTAGGACATCACTTGCTTTTCAGCAGATGATGGATTTTCCTTTTGTTTTTTTAACACCCAGCAATTAGATTATTCTGCCTGTCACTTCATGCAACATGTGTTTATTTTATTGGCTTTTAAAGCATTTTTTTTCCCCAACATGTGTTTATTTTATTGGCTTTTAAAGCATTTTCCCCCACCTTTGGGTTGAATTCCTGGAATATCCATTGGTGATATTTAACAAATGGTGACTGTCATTTGCGGGCCTGGTCACACAGAACAGGTCACACACCTCATTGTAATGAAGGAGAAACATCTCCAGAGGGGATTCACTGGGAGCTGACTGGAAGTTTTGCAGTTGGATATGATCTTTTCCACCTTATCCACCAAAAATCAGGGAAAGGAGATCAAAGAGTCTCAGGTTTAGAGGAGAAGCAGGAGTTCAGGGACTGTAACAACTGCTCAGGGCGGTACTGTCATAAATGGAGCTTGGTAGAGAGCTGAGGTGACCTTCCCACTCCTTAGGGTGGGTATTTCACCAGCTGCAGGTGTGTCTGGAGGGATTTTGGAGCTGGGAGCAGCTTTGGGTTCTCTTTCCAGCAGTGAGGTTTGTGCTGGGGGAGGCAAGCAGGCTGGGCAGGGGAGGAGATGATGGCTGAGCTGCCTTTGCCCTCATGTTTCCTTTCCTGCAGAATTGCACATCCAGGAAGAATCCTGGCTGTGATGGGAAAGCCAAGAGAAAGCTTTGGGTGATTTTTTTGGTGAAGCTCAGGCTGTGGAGCAGCTCCAGACTCTTCTCTGGCTGCAGTGGGGCACACAAGCTTTGTTCCAGCACAGCTTCCCCTGGTGAAAACCCTTCTTGTGGGTTAGGACCTCTGTCTGAATCAAAACCCTCCTTAAAAACCTTTAAGGTGTGTGACTGGCTTACACCTCTCCTGAATTTCTCAGAGTCTGCAGCAGTGAGGAAGGAAAGGGGAAGGGGATTTTTCCAGATCTGCCTTGGAAAGTTTTCTTTTTGGGATCTCCCCTGTCCTGGAAGTGGGCACAGCCCAGCTGGTGAGGCAGCACCAACAGCAGTAGTATGCAGGACTAGACACACAGTAAATTTAGGTAGCTGGCCTTGAAATTCGAATTCCTGAGGGGAGGGAGGTCGAGGAAGTTGCTTTGGTATCTGCTGGAGGAGCAGGGCCTGTGGGTGCACCAGTCCCACCCACCTCCCTTTCCAGTTTGTTCCAGTGCCACAGACACCAGTTGCCCACATTAATGTGTCTCACAGGATGGTTTGGGTTTAAAGTGACTTCAAAAATCATCCACTTCCACCCATGGAGCAGGGACACCTTCCATTAATCCCAGGTTGCTCCAAGCCCCATCCAACCAGGCCTTGGACACTTGCAGGGATCCAGGGGCAGCCACAGCTTCTCTGGGCACCCTGTGCCAGAGCCTCATCACCCTCACAGGGGAAAATTCCATCCCAATATCCCAACTAACCCTATCCTCTGGCAGTTTAAAGCCATTTCCCCCTATTCCATCACAACATATCCTTGTAAAAACTCCCTCTGACCTCACAGGAAGGGCACATCTACTCGTGTCTGTGCTCTCCTGGTCACCTCTGTCCAGACAAAGGATCCAAACTGGAGCAGCTGAAGGGCAGAGGAACAAAGAGTTTTTTCTTCTGAGAGGAGACAAAAAGATTTTTGCCTCATCCTGCCTTGACAGTGAAATCTGAGGCATCGTATGATTGCTCTCTATAAATATCCTGAGCAGAGAGTGAAGGAAATCAGTGCCAGAAACAGAGAGACACCTCATGGAAAGGTCTTGCTGCCGAGCTGGAAACTGCCCACAGCTTCATCTGGAGGTGAAGCAATCCAGGCTGGGATGGAGAGGGGGCTGAAAAAGCTCCTGAAAGGGTAAAAAACCACAGGATAAAGCTCGATCTTGGTCTGCCCAGAAAGATGCTGTGTAACAAGGTGCCTGTGGGTTGCCCAGGACATCCCTCCAGTCCTCCCCCTCCTTTTCCTTCCTCTGGAATGGAGATAATGGCTCTGCATGCCTGGCAGAGGGATGAGGGACTGAGCACATGAGCGAGGGAAGAGCACTGAGGTGTGACAGGGATTGGAGCATTAGAAATACCTGAGACAGTCACATCTCACTGTCATTTGTGGTGTTAAAACCAAACCTAGTTAATTACCAGGCTACAGACTATTTTTTCCCCTTCCCACCTGCCGTGAGATATTGTGAGGTGGGAAAAAAATAGCACAAGTGCAAAGAAAAGCCTTAATAAAAGCTTTGGAGGGATATAAGTGGGTCTCATCTCTGTAGGTATCAAGGTAACTTTTCTCAGTGCTCAGAAGAAGTTTTTCCAAGGCTGGCTGTTTGATTTATTGTCCAGATCGTAAACTGGAACATTTCTGCCTTGGTTCTGCCAGTAAAGAACAAAAGTGCTAAGTGTGAGGTGTCCACATTGTGTTTCATTTCGCTGATGGATGTTTTGACAGCCAAGAGATTTCTCACTAGGCTCTCTTCTTTTTTTTCCCTTTTTTTTTTTTCTCCATCACTGATTTTTATAGGACATTGGGGGGTGGGGAGGGAACTGAACTTCCCATCAGCTGGTGGCATCGTGTCAGTCAGAGAGATGTTTTCTGGTTAAATCCCAAACAATGTCTTCTCAGCTTTCCAAAAGCTGTGATATTTTTGAAGTGTCACTGACTTAGTCCTGGTGGCGTGCGAGATGTTGTGAGCGTGTATTTTTATTTTAATCCCTGAATTAAAACAAAGATCTCTCCTGATGACCTCGTTTGAGGCTGCTTGGACCCTCCCGGGTCAGCCTTGACCCTGATTTGTCACATTAGTGAGGCTGAGTAAGCTAAATTTGCCAGTAATGAGCCAGAAAAGCCGAGGAGATGTTCCTTTTGGGTCACTTGAAGGAAGGCTGAGGTTCTCCCAGCCCCTGTGGGGAATTTTCCATGTCCAGCTGAGCATTTGTGCTCTTGTCACACTCAAATGAAAACCACGAGACTGCTCTAAAAGGCCACTTCAGCCCAAGGTGTGTGGGTGGGCAGAGGAGTGGAAAACCAAATACTGGGCCAAGAGCATCTCCTGACACATCCCCAGGAGACCCAGCTGGGGCAGGATGGACACTGGGATCTCCTGCATTGGATTCATCCCAGCTCTGGCCCTTGGAGAGCTTCCAGCAGACACTGAAATACTTAAAATTTTCCCTCAAATTGAAGAGCTGTATTACCATAGAAGCACAGACTGGTTTGGGTTGGAAGGGACTATAAATCCCATCTCATTCTGCCCCCCCACCATGGGCAGGAACACCTTCCACTGTCCCAGGTTGCTCCAAGCCACGTCCAACCTGGTCTTGGGCACTTCCAGGGATCCAGGGGCAGCCACAGCTTCTCTGGGCACCCTGTGCCAGGGCCTCCCCACCCTCACAGGGAACAATTCCTGCCCAATATCCCATCCACCCCTGTCTTCTGGCAGTTCAAAGCCATTCCCCCTTGTCCTGTCACTCCATTCCTTGTTTCAGGTCCCTCTCCAGATCTCCTGGAGCTCCTTTAGGCCCTGGAAGGGGCTCTGAGCTCTCCTTGGAGCCTTTTCTTCTCCAGGCTGAACTCTCTCAATCTGTCTCCATTCTTCTGAGCCTCCTCCTGATCATTATTTCCCCCTACTTTTCTGTGTCAGGAATTGAAAGGTTTCTAACCCATTTTGGGGTCTGATTTTAATGGTGTCACTCACACAGACCACAGCAATCCTTATCAGTGTGGGATTTCTGGGTCAAAGCCCTTGGCAGTCGTGCCAAATGTTTGGATTCAGCTTTCCAAGACACACAGCTCCAGCTTTGGTAGAGTTTTATACAGTAGAGGATTCAGATCAAATTGAGGTACCTCCAGCACTGCTGTCTCCTCTAAGCAAATCCCTCAGGGCTCTCTTTATTGTGCCTGGAGAGAAACAGCTCTTTATTGTGCCTGGAAAGAAACAGCTTGTTCAGGGTGAAATTAATCTCATCCCTACCAGACATCTCTGTTTGGTTAAGGAAATAACTTCCCAAGTTTATTTCTCCCCAGCAACTGCAATGAGGGCACTGTGCCATTACCCTGAGCATCAGCAGAGATCTAAAATTAAACATTTCCACCTGTTCCTGTGGTCCGTGGAGAATTGTGAATTCTGATGAAGTGTTTTGGTGACTCTGGAAATGAGTGGAGATAAGCTGTGTGCACAAACACTGCAAGGAATTGGGAATGCATCCCTGGCAGGGGCTATGAAAGGCAAAAGCAGCTAATTTTCTAGCCAGTCAGGTCCATATCCTTTTGAGGTGTTCCATGAAAGAAATTCAAGGAAACATCTGGCCTTTAATGTCTAGACACCATCCCTTGCAGAGTTTAGATCCTGAAGCTCTCCCTGGCAATGGGCTGTGGGAGGAGACGGTTCTGTCATGCTGTGATGTGACCCAGGAGAAGAAAGGGAGTGTGGCCACTTCAGCTCAGGCCTTTTAGCTCCTTTTCACTCCCCAAATCCTTTTGCTGTGCTGACAAAGCCCAGTGGGATGGCCTGAACCCCATTCCCAAATTCCTCAATCCAAGGGCAGAAGAGCTGTGGGTTGAAGGTTGGGCTGATCTCTGTGTGAGTTGTGGCAGGAGAAAAGTTAATTTTCACCAATTAACACAAATTCCTGCATGGGGATGCAGCCAAAGAATATTTCCCTAGGCCTGGCATGCCTGAAATATCCCCTGCTTTGGGAATATTTATGCCCAAATATACAAATTTTCCCTGTTTTGGATGGCAATCACATAGAGCAGTGACTGTGCCTTGCTCACCTCTAGGTCTGAGCTTTTCACTCATTGCAAAATATTACGGGAGTTTCTGCTCCAATTGCAGCTCTTTGAGGATTTAGGACTCTGGATAATAGAATTTAAACCTAAAAATGGGATGGTGTTGATGTATTGGTTTGCTGATGATTGAACTGGTTTATTCTCTTCTAGGCTCCAGTGTTACCAGCAGCTCATCTTTGCTGATATATTTTCCTTAAAGGCTTTTTAAAAAATATATCAGTGATTTTGATAAGAAGGATGTTTTTCTGTATTTTTTCCAGTGTTTTCCTGTATTTTATACAAAAATAAAACGTAAATGTATTTTCAATATAAAAAATATAAAGCTGTATAAAAAATAAAAGGCAGAGGTGGAAAGGCTCTACATCACTCTGATTTCAAAAAAATATCTGGAATTGCTGGATTTTTCTTCCCCTGATCTTTGGTTCTGGCAGCTTTTTCTCACTGGGATATTTTTGCTTTCTCTATTACATCTCTATTACTTCTACCATCATTTTTCTAACCACAGACACAACCCTAGATCCTTTCTCAGAAATGTATTGTGGGGTGTTTGCCTGCTAGAAAACAACCTTGCCTTGTGAACTAGTGGGAAATAACTGTTGAAGGGTTTGGGGGCTGAAAACTGATGGTGCCAGAGATTTTCTGACTAGGACCAATTTCCAGAGCAGTATTGGGTACCCAAGAGAAAAATGGTTTTTTTATTATTAAATTTTATTTCTATTGCCACTGGGCAGATTCTACAGCCCTGGCTTTGTGCTGACATGATCTTGAAGTCTCAAAGGGTCTTTTCATCCTTCTCCCAACAGTTTCCCACCACACCAGGGGGACGTTGTGTCCTGACCTGGCTCTGAGAGCCAAGACAGCTCCAGATCTTATCCCAAGAGCTGTTTGAGGTGTTTCCCCATGGATTGTTTTGCCAGAGAGGCCATGCCCAGGTCAGGAGGCAGGGCTGGGTGAGCCTGGGTGGTCCCCAGGGTGCTGAGCCTTCAGGCTGCATCCCAGGAACAAGATTTCTGAGAAACATCCCTCTGTTTCCACGCAGGATCTGTTCTTGCTCGGGGCTGTTGGCATTTTGATGTCTCTTGAAGATACAGCAGAGAAGTGGCTCTTGAGAAGTGACAGCACGAAACTCTGATTAATGTCTCCAAGGAGAGTCAACCAGAACAGTTTCCTTTGAGCTGCCTCCATTTCCATATGTAGCCCAGACTTTGCTTGACAATGCTATAGAAATGTGATGCTTGGGAAAAGCACGGCTTGTTAGCAGGAATATTTCCCCTTCAGTCTTTGAGGAGAGATGAAAAAAACCCTCCCAAAGCGCTCTATTAAAAATCCTGGAATGTTAATTCCCAAATTAACAGGTCCAATGCCCACGCCACCCCTACCTGAGGGTTTGAATTCTCATTTAGGAGACCTGCACACGGCCTTGGGATGGGAAGGAATGTGGAAATGTGAAGTTAAAAGACTGGTGGGAACCACAGATGATCCTAGGACCACACCCATGACCTCTTACTGCTTCTAATTTACCACAGAGCCACAGAATATTCTGAGCTGGAAGGGACCCACCAGGATCACTGATCCAGCTCCTGTTCCTGCACAGACACCCCAGCAATCCCAGCCTGTCCCTGGGAGTGTTGTCCAAACTCTCCTGGAGCTCTGGCAGATTTGGGGCTGTGCCCATTCCCTGGGGAGCCTGGGTAGTGCCCAGCACCTTCTGGGGGAAAAACCTTTCCCTGATATCCAAAATAAACCTCCCCTGGGACAGCTCCAGCCATTCCCTTGGGTCCTGTCACTGTCACAGAGAGCAGAGATTGGAGCTGTCCCTCAGGAGGAGCTGCAGACCCCGATGAATGTCCCCTCAGTCTCCTCCAGGCTAAACCAACCAAGGGACCTCAACCACTCCTGGTACAGCTTCCCCTTCAAACCATTCACCATTTTCACAGCCCTCCTTTGGACCCTCTCTAACAGCTTCGTATCCTCCTTTTTCTGTGGCATCAATTCCCCAGAGGTGGCTGCAGTTTGTCACCCCGGCACACGGCAGCAGCTGCTGCCCAAAGCTTTGTCCTGGCAGTGGAATGACCGAGGCATTCCACGGTCTGGAAGTGCACAGAGACATCCAGGTTGTCTGCACTGAGCAGAACAAATCCCAGGCTCCGGGCAGAGCCCTCCCGAGCCGCGCTCGCGATTTACGAGCTCACGGCTGCGTTGTCACACACTGTCACCAAGTGTCTGGCACTTGGCCACTCTCTGCCTCCCTCTTCTTCTAATTGCTGTGTTAACAGACTGCTGGTCACATTCAAAGGGTCGGAAATGTGAAGCTGAGAGTGGAAAAGAAGCTGGAAAAGCGGATCTAAATAAGGCAGCTTTTTCTTATCACCCACAAGGAGTTAATTTTCATTGTCTTGAGCGAGTGCTGGGAGATTCCAGCTACCCCCTGGCACAGCACACGCTGCAGCCTGTAAAGATTTTGCTTTTTTTAATTTCTAGAGGGCTGTTTGCCGAGTAGTGCAGCAGCAGAGTCGTGGTGCTGCTGTCCAAGGTCCGCGTGCTTGGTGGGAGGAGCACGAAAACACCCGGTGCATGTTGGCTGCCACAGCCCTGGAAATAGTCTGGGATTAGTGGTGGAAAAGTGTTGGGAGAAGGGTGAAAAGACCCTTGGAGACTTCAAGATCTTGTCAGTATAAAACCAGAATCTGCCCAGTGACAATAGAAATAAGATATGTGATTTAAGTAAATTAAGAGCAATTAGCATGGAGCTTGGGAAAAAAATTAAAAAGCATAAAAATAATAAATAAATAGTCTGCCCCCTCTTGGAGGGACAGGCTCAAGGTTTGGATTCAGCACTTGGATGCCAGAGCACAGCAGAGTTAGCACAGAAATCCTGGGAGCTTCCCTAGCTGTGGTGGTGTGAACATCTCCTGGCTCTGACAGGGACCATCTCCAGGATGGGTTTTCCTGCTCACCCAGGTGATGTTTTATCCAACATTCACAGGATGTGGAGCTCACCTTTATTTGTGTCATCCTCCCTCGGGTTGGATGTCTTGGGTGGGAGTTTAGGCTGCAGAGAGAGCTCCTCTCCCTCCTCTCTAGGACACCAATTCTCCTCCACCTTAGAGAATCCCAGAATGGTTTGTGTGGGAAGGGACCTTAAAGCTCACCCAGTTCCACACTTGTTTGTGAGGGAGGTCCAGCTCTTCACAGATTAAAGCATTTGTATAATATCATCTTTCAACTCCTGCTATCTTCTGAAATTGTGTGTTCTACATGGAAGATTTTGTCATTAAAAAAAAAAAAAAAAAAGAAGCGGAATTTCCAGAGCGGAGCTGTCTACTTCCTTCCCTGGGTGTCAGTGCTGAGAAGGGCTGGAAAGATTCCTTGGAAGTGCTCAAGGCTAGGTTGGATGGGGCTTGGAACAACCAGCTCTGGTGGAAGCTGTCCCTGCCTGTGGCAGGATGTGGAACTGGGTGATCTTTAAGGTCCTGCCAACATAAATCATTCTGTGATTCCATGAAATATCCACTTTTTGCCTTAATTTGATGGTTTTAGAGCAGTGACCTGCCCGTTCATCTGGTGGTGCTGGGGTTTTGCTTAAGCTCCATCTCAGAGTAATGCACAAGATAAAGAAAAGGAATAGTCAGGCTACTCAAGATCTTGCACAGCGAAGGTGAAACATTTCCAGATTAAAATGGCAATAAAATAAAGAATAAACCCCATTTCTTACCTATGGACACAGGTGGAAAAGGTCTTGTGGCTGCCTTTCAGTTTTATTGACACAGGACTCAAAATAGCAGGAGCTTTTTCACATGGCAGATTGGAGATCTGTAAATCATCTTGCCAAAAGAATCTGGATGATAAATCAAGTGGGAAATTAGACAAATCATCCAAATCCTAAAGCACTGAAGCTGGAAGGGCAGCCTGGAGGCTCCTGAATCTGTGCCAGGCTCAAAGCAAAGACAGGTTCAGAAGCAGGTCAGGTTCCTGAAGCTGAGGTTTGAACTTGGCCAAAATCCCCCTCAGTTGCCACCATCAACTTTTCTGCTTGCCAAGCTCAGCAGTGCCCTGGTGTCGTGGTTTCACGTTCGCCAAATCAAGTGTAGTGGTTTATTTCTCTGGGAGATAGGATCTTCGGGAGAAAAA
>JBBMKD010000170.1:69489794-69505593 GCA_037834095.1 Argya squamiceps
ACAAGCTGTCAGTATTTGCTACAACTTCCCTAAAGACTAAAAACCAAAAAAACTACCTGTGCTAAACCATCACACCTGGGCACCAGTCCCTGCTCACCCAGGGCTCTGATGTGGGGTTATCCAATCCCAGATGAAAGACTGGGCACTCCCTGTGGAAAAACAGGGGGTTACACTGAGCCTTGCACAGAAATCGTGGATAAACAGAGAATTTCCTGAACTAAATATGGTTTGATGCCTTGAACATAGCGAAGGGTGGGAAGGCACATGATCCAGGCTGTCCTTGGCCTAATATTTTCCCCAAAGTATCTCCTGCTGTTGAAAAAGGAACTATGGGTTGAACAGATTTTTATTTCAAAAGGAAGAATGTGGCAAAGGGCTGCAAGATCATAACTGGGCTGGAGAGGGTGAACAGGGGTGATCACTCATTCTCCTTGAGGCAGGGATCAGCCAGAGCCTAAAGAGCTCAGCAGGTGGTTTAAAACAGGGAAGGGAGACACTTCTTCACCTCCAAAGTAATTAAATTGTGGAACTTGTTACCTCGGGATGACAGAGTGGGAAAAAAAAAATTAAATAGAGTGGAAGGAGAGCAGGCTCTGGAGGTGATTAAACATTCCAAGAGCACTCCTGGCTCAGCAAGGTGCTGAACTTTTAATTGGTGAGACAAGGAAGGATTCCACAACATTATTTGTTGATCTGGCTCTGGAAGAGCCCAGCACTGGTCTGTGCTCCAGGTTGGATTATGGTCCAGTCTGATGTAGTTGAGATTCCTTTGTCCTCAGGAGATGGAGGAGGTGGCAGGACTCCCGTGGGAATGAGGAGCAGGGTGGGTTTGCTGAGCTGTCCCTGCAAATCTCCAGCTCTGCCTGTCAGCCCATGAGGTGCTGAGCTCAGAGTGGGGAGATTCAGGGTTTTTTTGGGGAGAAATATAGGATTTTACTGCCTGGGTTTTACACCTCTTGCCTGGCTTTGCTCAGAGTCATTATCAAAACCCTACAAACCCCCGTGGAGGATTTCTCAAAACTGCCTTTTCTCCCCAGATTTCCCTGCCTGTGTTCCTGTATTTCCCCTGCACAGAGAGTGGAATAAAAAGCTGACTTGAGACCTACTCATTTAATGCCTGAATTAGTTCAATTTTCTCTGCCCGAGGCTCCTCATTCTTTTCCACTCTCTTGCTGTTGGCCTGCTGGGAATCTCTCATTGTCCACAGAAGTTTCTCTTGTCCTCCTAAATTGATGATTTTCTCCCCGAGCTCAATTTTTTGCCTAAATATGGACTCTTTCAGAGCTAATTTCTCTTCATGGTTTGCTTAGGCACACGTGTGTGTGCGCTAAAATCAGTTTCAAAATGGCTCAGATTTATTTTTAAGCCAGGTTTTTTTTTGCAGATGCCAAAAGCATTGATTCCTGTCTGATTAAAAAAAAAATAAAACCCACGGAGTATTTTCAGCATGATTTAGCAGCTCATCTATAAGGATCTTGACTGGCTTAACTAAATGGTTGGTGCTCACTCGTGTGTGGAAAGGGCCCTGGTGTCTTTGGATGCACATTATTTTATTTAACCCAAACACGATTTAATCTTGGGGAGTTAAAAAGCCAGAGTTTAGGCTGATGTCTCAAAGCTTGAGTCAATCACTACTGGGAAAAGCAACCTATCTCATTTTTTTTTAGTACCAAAATGTTTTGTTTTAGTGGAGCTGTCGTCTTTAAATATTTTCTGATACAAACTTTCGGAATTGTTTCTGGGAAGAAAGCTTTCATTTTAGATTTTTTTTTTCATTCATATTTTCATTTTAAGCTGTAGAAGCATTTATCAGGTAAGATTTGAGTGCAACAAAACATTCAATTCCAAGTCAAGGGAAACACCGATTTTCTTTTGAGACAAATAAACCATTTTGCGCAATCCCTTGCTTAGAACAAGTTTGGGAGTTGGATCATCCAGAATCGTATTCTTTCCCTTATTCTTTTAATTCTGGAAGAACCATCAAACCAGAAAAAACACTTGTTTGTATGATTTCATTTAAAAAAATGAAACACTGTTTCACAGCTCTGTTGCAGAATAATTTTGAAGAGTGATAGAATTCCCATCAGAATAAGGATGTTAAGAGGAATTAAACAAAATTATGATTTTTTAAAGGCAGTTTAAAAACCCTTAACACAGAAAATAAATAAAACAATGACCTTAGGCACAGCAATAAACACACTGCAGCAGCACAACCAGTTTTTGTTATGTGCTGGATGTGAAAGGGGCTGTCTTGGGGCTCTCCACCCTGCCAAGACAGCCTGAATTAGCAGCTGGTCAGTTTTGATGCAGCCAGCTCTGTCAGAAGGGCAGGGAAGGAGCTGCAGGAGCCCAGGGAGGAAATCAGAGCCTGCAGGAGCTTCATGTCCCCGTGGCAGGGCAGAAGCAGTGACAGCTGCTGCCGAGATGTTGTGGCAGAGGAGGTGCTGGCCTGGAGTGTTTTCTGGGAGAAAAAAGGGGTTGGTTCTGTCAAGCAGGTCCTGAGATGGGCAGTCAGAGCGTGCCCTACAGACGTGGTGTGTGGGACTCCAGTTAAATCCTTTAGGATCACTCCTGATTAGGTTCTCCTTCAAATCTCTGCTCTGTCTTAAAACATCTCCTTCTGGAGACAGCAGCTGCAACCTCCCCTGCCCCTCTGTGCAATTCTGACTACGTCTGTGAGGAACACGAGCTCAGAGAACATCTGGGAACGTTGCTGTGTCCAACCTCACAGTTCCTCAAGACATTCCCAGTGGGCTCGAGCCGCTTTCCCTGCTGTCACCCACCAGTCCCAACTGGAAATCTCGTTGGACATCCCTAGAAAAAGCAGGTCTGAAATGAAACAGGATAGAAATGGCTGCTAAGAAGAGGCCAAATGAGAACATGAAACACATCAGAGGAGAAATATTGATTGCTAAGCCAAACCCTGCCAGCAGTCAGCCAGGACATCCAACATCCAGCTTGGATATGGATGAAGGCCTTGGAGTTCCTGATGGTGCCAGAGGTGGGACTACACCACTCATGCCAGATAAAGCAGATCTGGAGTAAAAAGAGCACTACAAACAACTTTCCCTGAGCCTCTGAGCACTCTGGCTTTGACAAAAAAACCCCAGAGATATTCAACAAGAACAGGAGCTGACAAACTACCCTGGAAGTGTCCAAGGCCTGGTTGGACAGGGTTTGGAGCAACCTGGGATAGTGGAAGGTGTCCCTGCCTATGGTTTTTAAGATGCTTTTTTAAGGTTCATTCCAACCCAAACCACACTGGGATTTTATGAGCCTATGATCAAACGGGCAAAGGTTTGTAGAGCTGCAAGTTTGATACTACAATGCTGATCATGAGAAGAAAACAACTGCAGGAAAACAAGGCCCACCACCACAAAAAAAGTGAAGAGACGCTTTGAAGTCAGAAAGACCAAAGATTTTACACCAGAATAAGGAAACCAAACCTTTTTTTTTTCTTTTTTTTCTTTTTAAGAAAAAGATAACATCATTCAGTGTATTTTTTCAAGCTTGCTGGACATCATACTGAAACACCGTAAAGCTGTCAGGGAAATTATATGCTTTTTTTCTGTTGTCAACCAAAGCGTGCTTTTATGGAGTCAATTAGCCACAAATGATGAACACACGTCACTTGTCTGGGAATGAATTACAGTACAACCCAATAAACACAACTGGCTTCTGTCTCTGATCATTGCCCTGGTGAGGAGGAGGCATCAAACTTCCCTATCCAACTATAAAGGAAAACTCCATGTTCGTTTGTGTTTCATCCTGTAAATCCATCTCCTTCGAGTGCTGTGGTGCTACAGTGTGGGGGAAAACGGGGTCATTGGTATTGCTGCTCTGACGTGCAAACCTGGACATGAGCTCGGGGGTGTGAAATGCAATTACATCAGGGAAAAGGGTTCGGATAAGCCGGGATGGCACTGGGGCTTGGAGCTGCTGTCAGATTCCACAGAGAAGTGCAGCCAATGTTGTCTTTACACAGAATTTTGTGTGCCCTCCACAGACTTTAGAGCCCTTTTTGAAGGTGGAGAGCCACAGTCTTATCAAGTTTTTTAGGGTTGTTTTTGTTTGGTTGGTTGGCTGGGAGGGTTTCTTTTCCCTTTTTTTTTTTTTTAAACTTTAATAACAGACGGGTAAACCGAGGCACAGAAAGGTGGCATGACTTGCCCGCAGTCGTTGGTAGACTTTGAGCCCCCCCCAGGTCTTGCTCCCACCTGGGGCAGAGTGAGAAGGAAGGGCTGTTCCCAAAGTTTCCTCCACTTGTTCCCAGGGTGAGGAAAACTGCGGCTCCTCACGGGGCGAGGGGAAGGGCCGTCACTCTCAGCGGCAATGTCTGGTGGGGCTGGGCAGTTCCTGCCAGCCCCTGGGAGGCCAGGAAAGCCAGGAAAGCCAGGAACCTGGCACGGAGAGGCAGGAGACAGTGTGTCAGGCACTACAGGATGCACTCGTGCCTCTCCGTGGCTTTCAGGGCCTCGTGCATGCTGGCGGCCGAGAGCCTCCTGTTGATGTTCCTGTACCTGCAGCGCAGCAGGTTCCAGAAAGTAGTCCTCAAATCCCGGTTGAAGAAGGCGTAGATGAGGGGGTTGATGAGGGAGTTGGTGTAGCCCAGCCAGAGCAGAGTCCTCTCCAGCCTCAGGGGCATGCAGCTGCAGCGGATGCCGCAGATGAACGGCCGCGCTGTGGACATCAGGAAGAAAGGCAGCCAGCAAAACGTGAAGGCCCCCACGATGATGCCGAGGGTCCTGGCGGCTTTCTGCTCCCTCTTGAAGATGGAAATGTTCTTGCGGTCTTGCCGGAGCAGCTTGGAGAGCGTGGCGCATTCCTCCACGGCCTTGGTGCGGCGGGAGCTGTGGTGGGCCCGGCCCGAGGCCTCCAGGCAGTAGACGCCTTCCTCCTCGTAGTGCTTGGGGAAGTTCATGAAGCGGTGCTTCTCGGCACTGACCTTCGCCGCCTTGTAGATGCGGCTGTACATGACCAGCATGACGGCCATGGGGATGTAGAAGGCCACCCCCGTGGAGTAGACGGTGTAGCCGAAGTCCTGGCTGATGAGGCACACCCGCTCCACCGTCACGTTCTGGGCCCAGCCGAAGAGCGGCGGGAGGGTGATGGAGGCCGACAGCAGCCACACGATGAAGACCATCTTGGCCATCAGCTTCCCGTTCTGCCTCACAGGGTAAGTCAGCGGCCGCGTGATGCCCAGGTATCTGTGGGGAGGAATTGTCAGGGATTAAGGGGTGGGTGCTGCTGGGTGGTTTTTGCTCCTAATCATTCCTAAATTCTCTCCTGCGAGAGGATTTTGGCCCTCAGAGGGGACGAGAAATTAATTCGCCAAATGAGAATCTCCCCCGGCACGTCATCTCTTGACTAAACACCCCAATTTATCCCCCACTTTCTTTTAATCAGAATCAGAATCATCAGGTTGGAAGAGACCTCCAGGATCATCAAGTCCAACCCAACCCTAACCTCAACTAAACGATGGCACCAAGTGCCACGTCCAGTCTTTCCTTAAACACATCCAGAGATGGTGAATCCACTACCTCCCCAGGCAGACCATTCCAATACTTTATTACCCTTTCTGTAAAAAACTTTTTTCTGATATCCAGCCTATATTTCCCTTGGCACAGCTTGAGACCATGTCCTCTCGTTCTCTCAGTTGCTGCCTGGAGAAAGAGACCAACCCGCACCTGACTACAGCCACCTTTCAGGCCATGCGTGGAATCACAGAATGGTTTGGGTTGGAAAGACCTTGAAGACCACCCCATTCCACCCCCTGCCATGAGCAGGAACACCTTCCACCATCCCAGGTTGCTCCAAGCCCTGACCAGCCTGGTCTTGGACACTTCCAGGGATGAAGAATGCATAGCACCAGGTGTCACTGAACTGCTGAGTGGAGTCTGAGCTCTTCATGGTCTCCTGGGGAATAAAAATGCTTTAAAAAGCTTCGTTTTCAGGAATTAAAAAATGCTTGAAGGATTTTATTTTTCGGCCAGAACTATTCTGTACAGAGGACATGCAACAGCTTCCAGCCACAGCACATAACTCACTGCAGAGTGTTGCCCTTCCCAAGGAGACACCCAGGAGTGGGGTGGGTGATGCTCATAGTGATGTGCCACAGGACTGATTCCAGATGAAAGGAATAACTCCTAGCAGTGTTTAATGGGAAGTGGGAAGCACAACAGCCTTCTCTTTTTTTGTTTGTGAAGAAATACAACCTGTAGCTAAGATGGCCTTGGGAGACCAAGAAATGATCTTGCCTTTGGGAAGACAAGACTTAAAGATGTGTCTGGATGAGCCCTGCAAGCAAACCTGGTGAAAGGATGATGCTGTTTGGGGGCAATTTTTGGGTTCCACATGACAAAAAAGTCATTAAGGGGCTGAAGAGTGTCCAGGGAGGGGAGCAGAGCTGGGGACGGGTCTGGAGCAGCAGGACTGACTGAGGAAGCTGGGAAAGGGGCTTGGCCTGGAGAAAAGGAGGCTCAGGGGGGACCTTCTGGCTCTGCACAACTCCCTGAAAGTTGTTGACCTCTGGAAATTCAAACAGGAATTATCCAAGCAGCTGGAGCCATCTGCTCGCTTGCACAGCCTGTAGCTGCCGAAGTGATGGACTCCAGCTCTCCCTCAAGAGGAAAATGAGTGGAGTTTGGAGTAAGAGATCCCAAAAACACCTGGTGACCCACAGATTCCCCAATCCTGACCCCTGGGGTTAGGAGTTACCTTGTTGTTTTGCCTGAAAGGAGCAGGAGGCTGCACCCACCATCAGCTCCTCGTTGTGCCACAGGGTGTAAACGTGAACCATCCTGTCTTCTGTTGGAGGGGTTTTGTGTGATAAAGAAATTGTGTCAACTGTCAGTAGATTAGAATTGTAAATCAATAAATCAGGGGGGGAGTTGGCCGCTGTCAGCCAGCGTTCCCCCTGGAAAACATCTGCCTGCTACTCAGCTCCAATCAATCCAGCAAAATCCTCGAGCCACTCATATGGATTTCTGTTCTATTACAGCCTTTTTGATTTCAATCTACTGCTGCCAGGAATTTTTAGGCAGGAGAACATCACCTCTTAATTGTTCTTGGATAAACGGTGTCACTCCAGAGGGGCAGTGAGAACAGCAGCTCTATGAGTACTTTATGCTGAAAGCTGAACCAAAAAAAGAAAATATCTGTGGAGAATTTTACCTCTGCTGTATCATTTTTTTTTCTGACAGTCAGTCTTACTGTGTTAGGAGATTTTCTCTTCCCTGATTATTTTGCTTTTCCAGATTGTCCCCCAAGATTAGAAGATGGAGATAAAATACAAAAAAAAATTTAATTTCTCCTCCCTTCCTGACTGCTAAATCAATTGAAAAACTAAAGTCTTCTCCCCTGCCTCCCTGATAAAATAGTTTTGAATTCATTCACTGAGTTGTTCTGTCCTTATTTTCCTCTGTATTCTTTTTTTGAGCTGGCCTCAGTCACAAGAACCAACCACAACTCTCTGTCACCATCTCTGTTCACAGAATTCCAGGATGGTTTGGGTTGAATGGAACCTTCAAGATGATCCATTTCCAGCCCCCTGCCATGGGCAGGGACACCTTCCACTACCCCAGGTGGCTCCAAGCCCATCCAACCTGGCCTTGGACCCTTCCAGGGATGGAGCATCCACAGCTTCTCTGGCCAACCCATTCCCTCCTGATGAGGTCAGGCTGGGAGAAAACCCTGCTCTGCTGCTGCAATCCCCAAACTAACACCCCAAAAAATCACCCCTCTGTGCATCCAAGCCAAGAACTTTCCCAATAAATCCATGCTGTGTTGTGTGCCGTCCTCTCTTTACGCTATTACTGCGTTTCTTTGGAAGCCGATCCGCCCGGGATTTGCTGAAACTTCAAGGAATTTACACGCCAGCCGAGGAAAACGCTCGCTGACAAGGGTTTAACAAGCAGGCAAAGCTGACACATTTCATCCACGGGTGCCTCGTGCAGCAGCTGCTGGAGGAAACGGGGCCGTTTTGAGGTCTTTGTAATAATTTTTGAAGCGAGCAGGGAGCCCTCAAAATAAGGCAGTGTTTACAGGAGGCGAGGTGGCACTGGCAGGAGGTGGAATTCGAGTGGAGTTCTCTCCCTTTGAATTTTTTTTAGTTTTGTTCTGTGTGTGTGTCGTGCTGCTAATCAAGCTCAGGGGTAATCAGGTAACAAAAGGCAATTCCCAGGATTTACAGGCACTCGGTGTGGATTTGCAGGGCCCCCGCCATGCTGAGCTGATGATGCAGCCGCTCATCCCAGGTGCAATAAATTTCTGCCACATCCCTGATCCTGCAGATCTCAGCCCCCTTGGCTGTGGGGTGGGAGACCTGCCCCAGGCTGGGCTGCACCAGCAAACCCCATGGATGAGGCAATTCAGAGTGTTTGTTCTACACTCAACAGGAATCATGGAATGGGTTGGGTTGGGTTGGATTTGGTTGGGTTTGGTTGGGTTGGGTTGGGTTGGAAGGGACTTAAAATCCCATCCACTTCCACCCCCAAGGCAGGGACACCTCCCACTATCCCAGGCTGCTCCAAGCCCCATCCAACCTGGCCTTGGGCACTTCCAGGGATCCAGAGGCAGCCACAGCTTCTCTGGGCAGCCTGTGCCAGGGTCTCACCACCCTTCCAGGGAACAATGCCTTCCCAATATCCCATCTAACCCTGCCCTTGTCCTGTCTTTACATTTCCTGATGAAAAGTCCCTCTCTGGCTTCCCTGTAAGGCCCCCTTCAATTATTGGATCATTATCTCAGGGGTTAAATAATAAAAACAACCCAAACCTCTCGAGAGATGCCCCATTCTCCATCCTGCAGCTTGTGAACTAGGAAAGGGTAAATCCACACTCACACAGGAGGACAAATGAGCCCAGAATTAGGGTTTCCTTGACCCCACAGTTTTACCACAATTCCGTGCTTCCCCTGCAGCCAAAATCAGCTCCTTCCCTGATTTCCAAGCTGATGCCATTCCTGCTGTAGGAGAGGAGGGAACAAAAGGCAGCTGGAGGCTGCTACACCTGCCCATGCCCTAAGTCAGAGCTGATGGAGCATCCCAGGGATCCATCCCAGAGATAGAGCAGGGATCTACCCATCCTGGGAAACATTTGGATGAAAGACATGGGAAAGGCAATCCAGCAAAATGCTGTGCAGTTTTCATCCCACTGACTTTTGGGAGGCATGCTTTTACTGAGGGTGACCCCAATTTGGAGAATATAATCTGATTTTGGGTGGAAAATACTTGCCAGGGAAAGGGGAGAGCCCCAGGAGAGCTGCCTGGGAAATGGAGGGAGAGTTTTTTCTCCACCAGGAATGCCAGAAGTGATGTGTGGGCTTTGGGGAAGCTCCTTTTGTCAGTTCCTTGGCATTTTTATGGAGAGTTTCATCAAAGCTGAGCAGCCAAAGGAGGGGAATTTTTTTTGTTGTTGGTTTGTTTTTGGTTTGTGACATTAAAAAATCTGCAACATTGGCAGGCTTTTACATAAGGAATATATAAGGGGAAGATGGATGTTTCCAGCATTTTTCTTCTCTGATTTGAAAGGAAATCAATCAAATCTTGCTTCAGACAAGATTAGTTCTACCAGCTTCAATCGAGAGGCTTTTAGGAAGCGCTCGGCATTAATAATCAATAACAGCAGCCTACATTTTAATAGTCCTCATCATCTTGGGCAAGCCAAGCAGCTTTTCCATCTAAGCTAAGCAAAATATTGAGGGCACTTCAGCCATCAATAAAAACAGGGCCTCCTCCTTGGCAGGAACAGGCCTGACAGTGCTGACCAAGTTGGATTCAAGACAGAACCAGAGGAAATATTTCTATTTCCGAGAAGCACCAGGGCTTTTCCTCTTCTTCCTCACAGGGCAGGAGGAAGAGCTGGTCCCCATCACTGAAGGAAGTTTGGTTTGATGCCTCATTGAGATAACAATTTAATCTCTTTTGGAGCAGGTTTTTCAGGGACTCTGCAAGCTCAGCTCTCCTTGTGCTTTTGGTTTTTGGTTGTATCAGCACAGAAATTGAGAATTGCGCTTTTGGAGACGTTTCCATCAAGAGTCAAACCAAAAATCCTGCCCATCCCAGGCTCAGGGGGGAAGTGGAGATCCAGACATGATCCTGGATCCTCAGTCCAGCTCCACACACTGCCTGAGGGTGCTGGGTGGATGTGGAGCAGTGATGCTGCATGGGATGCTCGAGACACTGCCCTGGGATGATTCACACAACTCCCAGGCCATTCCTGGGGATCCCTGAGGGGGAAAGTGGCAGGACAGTGCCCCAGTCACCTCCTCTTCTAATGTGCATCCCAATAATTCCCATTTCCTCCTCAAGTTCCAGCACAGATTGACCCCACAAGCCCCCTGAACTTGCAGGCTGTCCTTCCTCCCACCCAGAGCCAGGTGGGCACAGCTGGGGGGATGATCCAGTCCCTTCCCTCTGCTCGATCCTTGCTGTTTTTCTCCTTTCCCAGATGGAAATACATTCCAGGCAACTGCCCTGCAACCACTCAACTTCCCCTTCAGGTCTGTGGCGAGGAGAGGGTGAAGTTCTGGGAGCAAACTGATCCCAGTGCAGTTCCTGTGAGGAACAAGCCCATGCCAGAAAATTCAACCTTTGACAACCTCTTGGGACACAGCTTTTCCCTCTTTCCTTCCCAGGAAAGACAAAGTGACATCAAACTCAGGATCTGTCCTTGGATAAGGATCTGCTACCCAGAGCAGTGACACTGGATGGGAGGGACGTCATGAGGAGGGGAATCCATGGCAAGGATGTTTTTTGGGAAAGATCTCTCCTATTTGTGTGTGTGTTTGGAAAAGTCTTGCTCCAAGGGATGGGATGAGATGGGGTGGGATTGGTTGGTTGGGAAAGGAGGGGAAGGAAATGGGAAGAGAAGGGGGAGAGGAAAGAAAGAAGAAGGGAAGAAGGAGGAAAGGAAAAGGAAAGGAAAAAGAAAAGGATTGCATGTATTGGGTTTTGGGGATTTGGGATGGGGTGAGGAGAGTTGTTGAAATGCTTGGCCAAGGAAAAATGAAAGGGGGAAGGGAAAAAGAGAAAAGGGAAAAGAGGGAAAGGGGGAAAGGAAAAGGGAAGGCAAGGCAAAAGGAAAAGAGAGGAGAAGAAAGGAGAAGGAGAAGGAGAAGGAGAAGGAGAAGGAGAAGGAGAAGGAGAAGGAGAAGGAGAAGGAGAAGGAGAAGGAAAGGAAGAGGAAGAGGAAATTTTCAAGCAAAGCCAGTCTGGTTAGTGTGTAGCCACTTCCCTGCTCCTCACCCACCAGGAGGAAGCACTGACAATTTCATTCCTGCATTTCATCCCTTCCCTCTCACAGAGTCAGGCTCCTGCCAGCTCTGAGCACACCTGCTTCTTTTCTTCTTCTTTTTTTTTTTTTTTCCCAACAGGACGATTATTAAAATAAAGCAAGGTCAGCAGAAGAGCTGAACCTTGCCTGTGGCCTGGCAGGGTTTTTTCTCTCTGCCAGCAGCTCTGAGCTGCCCAGTGCTGTGGATCTGCAGCTCCCAGGGGAGCAGTGGCTGGTGGGGATGAAGCTTTTGGAGCAGGACTCGCTGCTGGCGTGCCCTGGGGGGGATGTCAAGCACCAGCAGGATTTTTCTCTGTCCTTTCTGCTTTGTCACCCGCTGTCACACCTGGGAGGTGGCACAGCTGAAAGGGCACATCTCAGAGGTGGGATGTGCCCCTTCCCTGAGCTGCTGCTCCCAGCCCAGCAGTGTCAGCTCAGCCCAAAGAGACCCCCCGAGAAGGCAGCACACGTCAGCCCCGGCCACCGGCTCGTCAGCGCGATGGCCCCGATGACGCAGCTGCTAAAATTAGAGCCACCAAGGTGCTGACTTGTCCAAGCCTGGCCACACTGCCAGGCAGGCACAGCTTTTTCCCTCTCCCAGCTCCAGGTGTGGGAGGTGAAGGCAGCAAAATCCTCACAAATGCGCTCACTGAGCTAAACCAGGGGGTTTGAGATTTTGGGATGGGGCGTGGGGAAGATGCTGCTCCTTAACCAAGGCATGAGTCCAGAGCAGCAGAGAATCCCATGGGAATGGCTCCAGAAGCTCTGGAACCTGGATTTCCAAAGTGCATCTGGGTTTGGTTGTTTTATTTTTATTTATTTCTTGAATGGTTTCATGGCCCAGGCACCTTCCACGAAGAAGGTCAGGTGCTGTTCCTCAAAAACAATGTGAGGCAGCTGCCAAAAGGGGGAAGACTAAGGAAGTAACTTAGGGAAGTTACTTGAGAAAACACCCTGAGCCCAGCTCTTCCAAAGGGACTAAGGCACTGAATCCCCACAGAAAACCCTCCTCACCTGGAAAAAAAATCACCTCCAGGAGCACTGATCCAACCAGGAACACAATTTTAACACCCCAAATATCGGAGCCCACCTGAGCGCGGGGCAGCAGCCCGGCCCTGCCCTTACCTGTCCACGCTGATGATGCACAAGGTCATGATGGAGGCCGTGCAGCACATCACGTCCATGGCGATGAACACGTTGCAAAACACCTTCCCAAAGAGCCACTCGCCCCCCACCAGGTCCGTGATGGTGACAAAGGGCATGACAGCGAAGGCCACCGAGAGGTCGGCGGCGGCCAGGGACACCACCAGGTAGTTGGAGGGCTGCCGGAGCTTCTTGACGATGCACACGGAGATGATGACCAGCCCGTTGCCGGCGATGGTGGTGAGGATGATGATGGAGAGCACGGCCCCGATGACGACCTTCTCGGTGTCCCCATAGAGCAGGATCTCCTCGCCGCAGTCGGTGGCGTTGGTGAGGTTGGCGGGCGGCAGCTCGGGCTCGGCTGGGGCGGGAGGTTCCTCAGTCATGAATGGATTCGGGAGCGGTTCCCGAGGCGGCCGCTGCTGCTGCTCTGAGCTCTCCACCAAGAGAAGGTGCTGCTCCAGAAACCTCCTGGGGCCGGCCCTCAGCAGCATGCTCCGAGCTCGGCACCAGCGCTCCCCCAGCAGTGACACCTCCAGTGACAAACCAGAACATCTTGTCAAAAACAGGGGCGAAGAAAAATTCGAATATCCTCTCATCCTCTCCCCCACCGTCACCACCACCCCCCCGTCCACCCCTCTCAGCTCTTGCCTCCCCACAGCTGCGGCTCCATCTCACGTGCTCGGCAGGAAGCCGCTTCCCGAGTCTCCTTAAGGACAAGCATTTTCCCGGGGGATGCTCGCAGGAAGCCGCTCTCCACTTGGGGAAAGGAGCACGGGCTGCCTGCACCATCTCCCTCATCATCCATGTGCTTTTCCAGGAGAGACAGAACGGGGCTTGTGGAATGTGTTTCCCTGCCGAGCTGTGCCCGCTGCTGTTGCACTTCTTCCTCTGCATCCATACATTTAAATCCCTTGCAGAGCCTCCTCTGTGGATACGGGAGCGGATGCGACAACACGAGCCACAGCCACCAGCGCGGGCACAGCCCCCGCCGCCTGCATCCCCCTGCCCGTGGCACAAAGCAAACTTCAAAGCCGGGACTGCAAATCCCTGCTCCCGGGCACTCAGTGGCCACACACGGGCTGTCGGCAGCCAGCGGGAGCGGATCCCTGGCATGCGGCACCCCGGGGTACCACGCACAGCCCAGGCATCCCAGCTCGTTCCCGGAGCCTGAGCATCAGCACCACGCACAGCCGAGAGGCTCCGAGAGCCGCGGCCGCGCTCCCACCCCCGGGATTCCACCCCTGCAAGTATTTCCCGGCCATCCAGGAGGAAAACTTCAGCGCAGGGCTCACCCCTGGATGCTCCGAGCATCATGCAAAATCCCTCATCCTCTTTGTTTTTTTAAAAATTGTTGTTTTGTTTCAAACCCCATTTTCCCCTTGAAGTTTTGTTTCAATCCAAGCCGGATTGAGGCCCCTTCCTCCCCTTTGCAGCATCCCCCCGGTTGCGGCCATGGGGTAGGGGGGGGTCCCGGAGTTACCTGTGCCGAGGGGGTGAGACATCCTCCAGGCGAGCCCCTGCGAGCTCCGGGCGGGCGAGGAAGCAAAGAGCCACCCCCGGAGCATCCTTCTTCCCTCCCCGCCTCGCCGGTCCCTCCTACCGCCCTCCCCTCGCCTCTGCCGGGCAGGGACCCAGATGGTCCCTCGGAGCCCCAGGGAGGAGCAAAGAGCGGGGCGGGGGGGTCCGGGCTGGATCCTGCAGCGATGGGAGGGAGCGGGGAGCGTGTGAGGATCTGGAAGTTGAGGAGATGCCTTTGGAGCGCCGAGAGGCAGGAGAAGCAGCCTGGAAAACCAGCAAGTAGGGCAGGAGCAGGGAAAGGCGCCCTTCCCCATGATTTTTTTTTTTTAAGGGTTATTTTACAGGAGAGGGTTTCTTTCTCCTTTTCATGCATTTTTTTCCAGCCCTCCTGGCTTGTAGCAGGTCCCGTGTTCTTTCAGCTCCGCACTGAGGAGCAGCAAACAGCCAGGGAGAGGCAGATCCATAAGGATGAGCCTTTCCTTATCCTAGGAAAACCGAAAAAGACACTATTAAAAAACCCAAAAAAACCCGGGAAAGAACATGGGCAGCTCCACATCCACTTCCCTCCCCACCAAATGTTCCGTGGGGACTTTGGAGCTGGGGTCACTCCGATGTTTCAACCCAGGGCAGCAGATGTCAGTCACAGTTTGCTCCTCCTGGGGTGGAAGATGAGGAGCAGACCCATTTCCTACATTCCCAAGGGTCATTCCCTGGGGAATTCGGCCCCTCTGCTGCCTGCCCGAGGGGATGGACAGTGCGGGGCCCACCCTGCATCCCTCGGGATGGAGGATTTCAGGGGGCGGAGGTGCGGGGATGTGACTGTGTTCGCTGGCTCGGGAAGAGATTCCCGACGCTCTGCCCCGAGCTCGGCGCTTCGGGAGTCCTGGAATCTCATCCCAGGACTGTGCCAGGACACCCAGGGGACAGCATGGAGGGCTAAATCTGGGAAAAAACACCTTTAATTCTCCGTGATGCCGAGCACTGCATTACCTCCGGGCAGAGCCGGCACCGATCCCCAGGGATTTTTTGGGGCAGATGTTCCTGGAAAAAAAAAATTTAAAAAAAAAAAAAAATAGGGTGCATCTGCAAGGAAATCGCCGGTGAGCTAAAGCAGGGCTGTTAAAGCTGCACTTAACGCTGGGGTTCCTCCTTTGCTGCTCGAGCATCGCAGCGTGTGTGGGAGGCTGGTGAAAATAGATTCCTCGCCAGGCCAGGACGTGCTGGAGGAGCTCCGGGATTTTTTTTTACCTTTTTTCCGTGACAGGTGGTTTTTTGGGCTTTTTTCTTTTTCCCGGCGCCTCCAGAGCAGTGACGAGCCAGGTTGGGATGGAGCTGATGCACAAACCCTGCACGGCCTGGGGAGTGGGGAGGTCACTGAGATTTGCCCAAACACACCCGGAATTTCCAAGGAGGGAAAAAAGGAATCTGCAGAACTCCCTGCTGTGGGAACCGCCGGATTCTGCAGTCTCCAAACCCAGAGGAACTCAGCCGAGGATGAAAACACCCCCTAAGGATCGGCTCAGGCAGGCTGTGGCCAGATGCCTGGAGAATTTCAGGGAAACAATCTGTGCCCGAGCTACAGATCTTCTCCCAGCCCTGGGAGAGGGGTTAGAGGAAGGATACGGGGTGGGAGAGGTTTTTCCAGCCTGGAAGGATTTTTCCAGCTTCTCTGGGGCTGCATTTGGGAGAACAACCCGGCAAGGAGCTCCTGTGCACTGAGACAAGGAGAGATTTTTTGCTGGGAAGCAGCTGGTTCACACACAGGGGTCGAGTTCATGTTGTGGCAGAGAGGAAGGAAGGAAGGAAGGAAGGAAGGAAGGAAGGAAGGAAGGAAGGAAGGAAGGAAGGAAGGAAGGAAGGAA
>JBBMKD010000170.1:69505664-69521440 GCA_037834095.1 Argya squamiceps
GGAAGGAAGGAAGGAAGGAAGGAAGGAAGGAAGGAAGGAAGGAAGGAAGGAAGGAAGGAAGGAAGGAAGGAGAGAGAGAAGAGCTGATTTTAGAGGTGAGGACCTTCCTGGGCACTTTGCTCTGGCTTTCCAGGACTTTTGGCAGAGCTTCAAAATCCTGCAAGAGCTCCAGGGAATTTACCCCACTCTGTCTCATCCCAGCCCCATTTCTGTAGGATACAACCCACAGCTTTTCCTTTTCAGACCTCCTGCAGGCCTGGGAGCCCCAGAGAGGAGTTTCCCCCCCATTTTTTTAGGGAAATGAGGTCTCATAACACGGGAACAATGAAATTCCTGCAAAAACAGGAGCAGAAAGTCACGCCCAGCTCATGGGACACTCACCCAGCAGCCAGAGGGCACATCCTTCGCTTGGGTTGATTTTGGGGAGGACCAGAAGGGGAAAACGCCAATTTCCATGTGAAGAAATAATTAAAATAATTATTCTTCTGGCTAAAAACTCTTGGTGCAGCGTTTCTCCAGCCCCAGCCCACGGTGACCTTGCTGAGACACTGCTTCTGGGGCGAGCTGGGAAGCGCTAATTGCATTTAATGGCAATTAGGGCAGGAAATGGCCAGCGTGCCTTAGCTCAGCACTCACTTGGAGCTTTCTGCCGTCGGCTGAGAGGACAGCACAGGTTTGGAGGAGCTGGGATGGTGCTGGAGGGAGGTGACACGAACCCCGAGGAAAATTAAACAAAGCCAAGAAGCAGAAAACACAAAATAAAAAGTTCCCCACTGCACCTGCAGCTGACCAAAATCCTCCCAGCACTTCAGGAAAGGCAGCACCCAGATCTATTATTCCATTTTCACGTGCAAACGGCCATGAAGGGGCTGTTTTATTAACAATTAATTGTTAATATGACGCCCTATTAAGTCTAATGGCGAGGTAATAAGCACGGTTATTAATATGCAAATTGGGAGAAATCTCATTAACTCCGAGGTCCTCAACCTCTCGGTGTTTCCAGGACCAGCATCCCCAGGCAATCTTCCCTCCAGCACAGATGTTGACATTTCTGCCTCTCAGCAGACAGAGCCTGCCCAGATGGATAAAATGAATCCCTTGGGACTCTCAGCTTTTAAGGAGCATCTCTAAAGTTGGATTTTACCTGCAGGAAAATTGGGGATGAGCCGGTCTGGGGTGTCCAAACCTTCTCTGCCACCTGCTGCCGTGGCTGTGGTCAGGAATAACAAAAGCTGAGGTGTTTCAGTGACCCAAATCCCATCCCCTTCTCCCCGTGGGATCTCCTGCTTTCCCTCTGAGGTTCTCCCACTTCCAAAAACAGCCCCTGGTGAGCACCAAGGAACATCTCCCCGGAATCACCCAGCAAAAAACCAAAAAAACCAGTGGTGGAACGTGGTACCCAAGAGAGAGTTGGATCTCCCAGAAATTAATCCCTTGCTTTGGGGTCCAATCCCATCCCTTGCTATGTAATTTAACGGTTTAGCTGTGATTTAAAACTCTGAGACAGGATTTTGGGGTGTTGTTTTCTTATTGGTGTTGCCTAAAAATAGAAAAAAATAATAAAATGAAACTTTTCAGTTGTTTTTAAAGGCTGCCGATGCATTTTGCTGTTTGAGCAGGTGGGGAAAAACTGGAAATGTCACGGGAAAACGCCATCCAAAGGAGACATCCTAATAATTCATCTCCAAAAGGTGGATTTGCTGAAGAGAGGAGCGTTTTAATCCTGTTCCGTGCAGCCTCACTCCCTCTGCTGGAGTCTGCAGAGACAACAGGCAGCTTTTAGTCACAATTTTAGAGATTTATAAATTCGGGTTACCTGGAGGGGCTCCGAGGAGCTGTTTGTTCTCCATCAGGGCAAGACGTGCCCACAGCCTCCTCCCTGCACGGCGGGGACTGCCCTGGGGACATGGGGATCAGCCGGAGGGGACATTTGGGGACCAGGTGGTGGAAGAGAAGCCCCTGAAGGCAAAATTTTGGCTGCAGCCCCTCCTGTTCCACCTGAAGCTGCCCATAGCAGGTGCCAAAAGGATTTCCAGGGGTGCTGATGAAGTTAGGGGGAAACCCCAAAAAAATGAAATAGAATAGAGGGAAGAAAAAGTGATTTAAGTGAGCACAGCAAACTTTTGGCTTCAGACCCTCCTATTCACCCTGAAGCTGCCCATGGTGGGTGCCAAAAGGATTTCCAGGGATGCTGATGAAGTTAGGGGAAAAACCCCAAAAACCTGAAATAGGAAAGACTGGAAAAAAACATTATTTAGGTGAAGTGTCCAACACAAACCCCTCCGCCCTGCAGCTCTGGCTCCAAGGCTGTACTCACAGATTTGCCAGATTCTTATTGGTGATTTTATTTATTATCCTCAGTCCTGGTGATTTATTCAAAGTGATGGAAGTGCAGCTTTTCCACCTGCTGCTCTCCCATCCACCTTTTCCAAAGGTTTGGGAAGAATCTGGTTGTAGGTGTGTGGGGTAAGATGATGGATTTATTTTGGGAGGTGCTCAGATAGAGTTATCCAGGAGAGAGAGCCTCCCTTTGGTGCCTGGGGAAAAACAACCTGGAGAAAAGGGGGATCAGGGGGGACCTTGTGGCTCTGCACAACTCCCTGACAGGAGGGAACAGCCAGGGGGAATTTGGGCTCTGCTCCCAGGGAACAGGGACAGGAGGAGAGGGAACGGCCTCAGGCTGGACCAGGGGCGGTTTATATTGGATATTTGGGAAAATTTCTTCACCAAAAGGGTTGTCCAGGCCTGGCACAGCTGCCCAGGGCAGTGGTGAAATCTTAAACCCTGGAGTGATTTAAAAACCGTGTGGATGTGGCACTTGGGGACATGGGTCAGTGCTGGGGGAATGGTTGGACTGGATGATCCCAGAGAGCTTTTCCACTCAAAATAATTCTGTGATCCTGTAGCACCTCTGGCCCCTCCCCAGCAGAGATGCAGAGCAAACCCTCCTGGCCAAACCCAAGGACAGCAGGAAGGTCCCTGTGGGGAGCAGCAGGAGGAGGGAACGTTGCTGCAGGACATCCAGGCCAACCCAGAGCTGGGACAGGGAGCTCACAGGGCTCTGTCACCCTTGGAGCAAACCACTCGAGGTGAAACTTTCCTGACAACATTTTTTTGGTGCCTGGTTTTGGGCAGAAGGTGCTGCTGGAAGTGTCCAAGGCCAGCCAGGACAGGGCTTGGAGCAACCTGGGATAGTGGGACGTGTCCCTGCCCTGAAGGGAGTGGAATGAGATGAGCTTTAAGGTCCTTTCCAATCCAACCCATTCCACAATTCCATGAAGATGTGAATCCCATAAAACCCTGCTGGTCCCAAATTTGAGAAATGTGATGCTCTGAACACCAGAGAGGTGCCAGCAGAGCTCCCGGGGAAGCAGCTCCCAGACAGGAGGGGACATGGCCTGAGCTCTGTCATTGCCATGACAGAGCCCACCCCCAGCTCTGGGGATGCTCAGGGCACCCAGGGGTGCACCTTCTGCTCCCACAGACACTGCAGAACCACCCAGATCATCCAGTCATGGAAAACTTACCTAAAACAAGTGTTGCAAGACACCAACTTTTGCTGTTGGGCAGATGAGAACTGCTCCCAGCCCTCCCAAAAGCCTCCCCAGCACTGAAATCCATCCCCTACATGTTGAATTTGATTCAAGGTTCTTCCAACCAAAACCATTCCATGATTTCTGCTTCCCACTCAGGATTTGGGGGCTGGTTGAGCTTGAGTCAAGCCCTGCACACACCAATTTCTCATTCTGAGCGCGGGGTTCTCTGTGCCCGGGTGATGAGGGGGGGTTGGGCTGAGGCTCTCCGGAGGTTGGAGCAGATTTTGGGGGTTTGGGAGTGAAACCCGTCCTGGCGTTCTGCTGCCTGTCCCCGTTCTCCTCTCTGTCCCCTAGATGGCACCGGCTCTCAGCACATCAAATCCCCGATGAAAACCAGCAGGTTTTGGTGCCTGGGAAGGTTCAGGGCCAGAAACAAACACAAAATCCACATCGAACATTCAAAAGGAAAAAACCCAAAAGCTACAATTAATTGCTTTTTTGGCTCGTACACGGAAAAATTCAGATTTCTGACCCTTGGCTGGCTGCAGCGTTTCTGCTGCTTTGTCTTCTGGTCCATCCCTGGGTTCTGCATCTCCCCAAAATTCAGGGGACAGGGAATAACTGGTTCTTCCCCCCCAGCTTTGCTGCAGTGGCACGTGGATATCTGGGGGCTGTGACAGACCCAGTCACACCTGGATCACTCCAGGAAGATATTTTAGTTCTTTATAGGACTGGGAATGCAGGGAGGAATATTCCAACTCCCCTTTTTAGTTAAAACCAAAGCAGGAGATCAAGGAGGGAAAATTACTGACAAAATTATCAGTTTAAAGATGCAGCCACCCTAAATAATCCCTTTTTCCATGCCCTCTGTGGCAGAGGGCAAACCCACACATCACATCCCTGGGGCCTGGCTCTTCCTTGGACAGTTTATCCATGAAATTTGGGGACCATCTCACATTTCAAGCCTCCTGCAAAGCTCCTGGCAGAGCACCACGTGTGTCCTGGTGGGGAAGGAAGGACAATGTGAGGGAAACGTGTCCCCACCTGACCCTCCCCAGCTCTGCACCAAATGCCACCAACATTTAAACCAAATATGATTTTAAAATCTGCTCTGAACAGAGGCATTTGGCACCTTGCAGAGGCTCATCCAGAAGAAATCCATGAAGTGGCATCAAGAAGGTGCCAAACACATCCCTCCCAACCTCCTTCCTGCTGCTCAGCACCATCTCCAGGGATCTGCAGGATCCCCACAGCTCCCAGAGGGCTCTGTTAGAGCACAACCACTCCTCACCCGTTTTTCTGCCCTGTTTTGGGGCTTTCCAGCCTGTACAGGAGGCAGCAGCCCTGGGCTGGGACAGGCTCAGTGCTCTGCTCTTGGCACATCCCAAAAATCAGAGACAACCCACACATTCGACAGCCCCCCCCAAATTAACACCACCCAAACTGCTCCCCCTTTTCCTGGGATGTTTTATTTAATTTCCCTGGGATTCTTTATTTAACTTTCCTGGGATTCTTTAGTCTATTTATGAATTGCCTTTAAAAAATATATATAATTATTATATATATAATTTATTACATATATAATATTATATATAATATATTATATATAACATGTACTGTATAATATTTTAATAATTATAATGTATATAATTATATATATAGTTTATATATATATTTATATATCTAAAATATATATATTTATATATCTAAAATATATATATTTTTATATATTTATATAAAGCATTGCTTTAGGGCAGCTGATGCTGATGAAGGCCAGAGCTGGAGGAGGAATCCCAGGGAACCTGGGGAGATGCAGTGGCTGCAGACCAGGGAGAAGTTTTCAGGCTCTGGGTTGTCCCAGATCCTGCTCTGAGACCCTCAGAGCCATTCCCAGCCTCACCTCAGTCTCGTGTCCTTGTGAGCTCCTCCAGGATCCTTCAGTTAAAGGAGGTTGGAGGGCAGCTGGATGCTGGATTCAAGCCTGGACCCTGTGGCAGGTGATAAATTCACTCCTTGGACAAGTGGATCATTCCCAGGCAATATTCACCAGGATTTGGGCTCATCTCTGGTTTGGGTGATGCCAAGGAAGTCAGAGCCGGCTCCAGATGCTCCCAGTGCACCAAATCAGGTAGAAGGTGCAGTTATTCCCCATTAAATGATGAAATAATCCAGTTTTTGGCTCCCCAGACTCTCACGTGTCAGACACGTGCTCTTACAGTCACAGCTGAGATGCTCAAGTGCTCCCAGTGCTGGGGATTACACAAATATCCCCAAGTCCCCAGAGAAACACCCTCAGCACTGGGAGAGAAACCCAGACTGTGCCAGGAATTTGGGATGAAAGAAAAAACAGGGATTGGGCAAAAAGTAGAAATATATAAACAGCATATTTCTTTTTTATTTCCATTTTAGAACAGGGATTCCTTATGCAACCAAGGAATTCCCTCTCCCTCCCTCCCTCCACAAGCAACTCTTATCAAAAGAAATCCTTCACTGGAAAATCAACACCAGATCAAGGACATGGGGTGGGAGAGCCTCTTTAGCAAGTGCAGGGCCAGAAATCCCTGAGCAGGGATCTCTCTCACTTCAAATCCTTTCTCAGAATCCTGGGACAAACCTCCTGCTCTCCCAGTGGAGGAGGATTTTACACAGCATGGGGGGAAATAAACCCAGCACTGCTGCACATCACTGGAAATCCACCCCACGCTGCAGGGAAAGGGGATGCAGGGCTGGAGATGAGCTGGATCTGCCCCGGGAATGTTTCTCCTCTTAAACAAAACTTATCCTGCATTTACACTCCCTCCAGGGAAAGCAGGAGGGGAAAATGAGGGAGTATTTAAGATATTTGTGTATTTAGGACACGCCTTTCTCAGGTGGGATCATGGGGAAGGGGTTGGTTTGCATTGAGGGTGTACTTTGGATAAAGTTTGGGGGTTTTTAGCAGCTGAACTGTTGCCATTTTTAGTAACAGAATTTCTGTTTTCTGGGGTGACATCTCATAGGATCATGGAATGTCCTGACTTGGAAGGGACCCACAAGGATCATTGACTCCAATCTTTCCTTTGTGAGGGAAAAGGTACAAACACCAACAGAGAGGACAGGGAAAGGAGGGGATAAACACCTCCAGAAATAGCAGAGCCCTCAGTCACTGATTAAACCTGTGTGGCCCCACCAGACACTGCAGGCTAAACCCTCCCAGGCTCAATCAGCAGCTCCTCACTCCCCATGGCTGGATCATCCCTTCTCCCATGGGAACAGATCCACTTGGACCTGCTGGGCACCTCAGAGCACAGCCCAGCTCCAAAGGCACAGATCCAACACATCCCAGTGGCTGCAGCTTCCAGACTTGGCCACTAAATGCCAGCACCATAATTAATTTTTAATATCAGAAGTGGCGGAGATGGGAGGAAGCTGCCAACACCTGGGCAGGCAAGGGAAGCTCTGCAGTGAAGGGCCTGGAGGAGAGGACATAGGGATGGATGGGATACTGGGGAGAAGTTCTTTCCTGTGAGGGTGCTGAGCCCTGGCACAGGGTGCCCAGAGGAGCTGTGGCTGCCCCTGGATCCCTGGAAGTGTCCAAGGCCAGCCAGGACAGGGCTTGGAGCAACCTGGGATAGTGGGACGTGTCCCTGCCCTGAAGGGAGTGGAATGAGATGAGCTTTAAGGTCCTTTCCAATCCAACCCATTCCACAATTCCATGAAGATGTGAATCCCATAAAACCCTGCTGGTCCCAAATTTGAGAAATGTGATGCTCTGAACACCAGAGAGGTGCCAGCAGAGCTCCCGGGGAAGCAGCTCCCAGACAGGAGGGGACATGGCCTGAGCTCTGTCATTGCCATGACAGAGCCCACCCCCAGCTCTGGGGATGCTCAGGGCACCCAGGGGTGCACCTTCTGCTCCCACAGACACTGCAGAACCACCCAGATCATCCAGTCATGGAAAACTTACCTAAAACAAGTGTTGCAAGACACCAACTTTTGCTGTTGGGCAGATGAGAACTGCTCCCAGCCCTCCCAAAAGCCTCCCCAGCACTGAAATCCATCCCCTACATGTTGAATTTGATTGAGAGGATTTCCTTCAGGCCCCTGATCCCACCACAAACACATCACTGCTGCAGAGCTCCTGGTTCTCCCCATATGTTAAAAAGTGCCAGCATCACTCTGATCAGGAGGGAGAGACTTTATTTTCAAGCTGTTTTCCCCAACTCTTTGCCATTTTGCTCCCCTTCTGCGGCTGCAGCAGCAGGAATTTGTCTCCTGGATGAGGAGCAGGCTCTCCAAGTGAGCAGCTCTTTGCAGGAGAGGCAGATGGGGAGCAGAAGGGAGCAGCTCCCCCAGGACAGGCTCTTCAATATTTAATGTGACATCAGAGCAGAGCCAAGTGATCTGAGCTCATGCAGAGTTTTGTACAAGGCAAAGAAAGACACAGCCAGGGAAGTGTGAAAGGAAAACACTCAAAAAGCCAAAGAGGGAAGTGGTAATTTGTGATTCTAAAGCTTGTGCTGCAACAACTCCCTCCCCTCTGCTCTGCCCACAGCATTGGTGGTTTGCTCTTTGCAAGCAGCCACGAGTGGAGTGGGCAGGGTTTGGTCCTTCAGTGCCTTAATTAGACAGGAAAACAATTAGAGAAGATGATTCTCTTCTAACATTCACAGGCCTCAATACAGAAAACAACCCAACCCCATCCCATGATGTCTATTTAGGTTGTTTTGGAAGCTTGGCAGATGAAAGGAGGACATCCCAAGTGGAACAGGGACCATAAAGGAGATTTCTGAAGAGATGGGGACAGTTATGAACCCTTCATCATTGCTGATCTGCCAAAGGAGCCCCAGGCAGCAGTCACTGCCAGACAGACTCAGGTTCTGCAGGAAAAATTCCCACTCAGCACCTGGGCAGCATTTCCACAGTAGAAATTCCAGAGCCAGGTCCTAGAATGGGCTGGGGAAGCAGAGAGCTGGGTCAGGGGATGACAGCAAACAGCTTGCACTGAGTTTTGGGGGAACAGACACCACAGAGGTGCTTGAGCCACCCCTGGATCTGACCATCAACATTCCAGGCAGGTAAAAACCCTGCAAAGAACAGATCCAGAATGCAACAAACAACAAAAACAAAAAAGGTTGGGAAGGAGTAACATGAATGTGTGACAATGGTGTAGATGCCTGGTGGGACACACTGGAAAACAGGTGATGTGACATCTCAGGTCCCCCTTTCTTGTAGTTGAGAACTCAACAAAAAAAAGAAAAAAAACCCAACAAAACCCAAATCAACCCCTTCCCTCCCACCTCTGAACATTCTCCAGCTCAATCCAACTTTGGGGGAACTTCCTGCTCCTCCCAGGAGTGTCCAGCAGCAGCTCCTAAAGCAGCCAAACACCACGAGCAGAAGTTTGCAAATCTCAGTCTCAGGGTGCAGCTGGGGATATGGAATTTTGGGGAAGAACCTACCTAAGTGTGGCCATCTACCCTGTTTCTTTCCAGAGCATCCCAGTTCCCTGGATCCTCAGGAAGCTCATGTTGTGTCCCACAGCCCTGGGGTTCATCTTGGACCACTGCACCAGCAGCAGCTTTGAGCCAAACTAGCTGAATTCCCTTTTCTCCATCCCCCTCCTTTTGCAGCACTGATGCACATCCAAGCAGAGCTTGACATTTATTAAATAACTTCAAATGTTGGTGCCAGGGAGTTTGGGGGCTGCTGCAGTGCAGTTTTCAGCTGTGCTTCCTAAGCAATCCCCAAAGTGCTGCTTGTTCAGCAAGTTCCACCTTTCCACCAACTTCCCTTCATTTGCATGGACAAACACATCAAACCCCACACACAGCACGTCAAGGGCGTCTTGAAAAGCAACAAAATAAAAGTCTCAGACCAACAAAACCAGTCAGGTACAAATCCAATTTTAATTTAATGTCAAGCTCACTTCTAGCTCCTACATTCAACACAAGGATCAAAAACCACAAGTTTGAGAGTAGAATTTCATTCCATCCCCAGTTTCTGATCGTTGTGGCAGCTGTCAAATGGCAACTTCCAAAATCCACTCGTTTCAGAAGCTTTTTCCCTACCTTGCAATGCCAGGTGAACCCCCACGGACTCTCCCAACAGCTCTTGACACCTTTCAGACTCAGTTCTTTGGCAACAGTTATACAGAGCATTGTGCGTATATAAAGAGCTTATAAGAAAACTTCTTTTACATTCTAATTGTCTTAAACCTTCACAGAAGTATTAAAGTGCTCAATCAACTCTGAACAAACCCTCCTTCCCTAGTCAGCTACTTCCTGGAAACGCCTGCACTTAAAAAGTCAGCAAAACCAGAAGCAAACAAGAAGAGAAAAGGCATGGAAAAAATAAACCCTCTGCAGGATCATGAAAACCCCTTTGGAGACAAGAGGCCTCGAGTCTCACATCTCCCTTCTGCCCAAATATTGAGACACAGGTCCAAATGTTCAACCAGTCCAAGCCAGCACAGCTTTTTTTTTCCCCCCCTCAAGCTGTGCTGATTTCCCATCAGTTGATTCTTTGGCCCCTGACTTCTTAAAGAACAAAAACCCTGCAGAACAGAACCCTAGTGATGCTACAAAGAAAATACAAACACTGAAGTCACACCGGTGGAGGAAAAGAAAAGATACAAACAAGAGATGGGGTGGATAGTTAACCCTCCCTGCTGCCTGGATTTTCAATTCTCTCTGCAACATCTGACACTATCTGAAATTGATCTTTCAAAAAGGCTTTAAATGGGGACATTTTTTGGCTCTTCTAACTGGGGGATGGAGGGTGCATCTCAAAATTATTTTGTCTGGCAAGAGCTGCAGGCCAGTCCACCTCACTATGGCTCTGTGCCCGAGGAAATCCCACCCAGAGCCTCCAAGAGGACCAAAGCCACATTCCTGTCCTTCCTGCAGCCACAGCACCCAAAAATATCACTTAAACCACCCCACAAGGTGACTTTTTTCCTGTGGAGACACCAGGAATTCACCCACAGGACATACGTGTGTCAGCCAGAGGATGACACCTCTGATTGCAGCTTTGCTGAAATCTTCTGACATCTGTGGGAAAAACATGTTATTTCAGCCTCAGCAGCCCTCTGCACTCCCTGGCTTCCAGCAGGTCCTGAACTGCTGCCTGTCACCTGCCCTTTAGCTGCTGACTGAAGATCAGACAGAGTTCTGCCACCTCTGAAATCCTGTCTGCCCCTGTTCCTACACGCAGCCCTTGAAAACAGCTCAGTGATCCTGGCACAGAAATGACTCAAAAGCCAGGAAGTCTTGGGGAAAGTGGTCAGAAACCACGCTCAGGTTTGTACCTGCTCTTCTCAGCTACCCCTGCTGCCCCCAAGGCTGCTGAAAGCCAAATTCCCTGCCCTGATGCACTCACCCTGACCCTGAGACTTCTCAGATCAGCTTGGTGCCACATGAAGGTCGTGGTTTTGGTATCTATGATACTGTTTTTCTTGCTAAGCTGAAGGGTTTTCCCCTACAATTCCCTCAGGGATATAAAACCACAGATATAGGAACTCTCACTGCTCTACTCCCTCGAGCCTCAATACAAAGGGTTTCGTAAGAAAATGAAAGAATTAGTTCTGCATACGTGTTTGAGAGCCGTGGGCAGCCCCACAAAGATTAAATACCTTCTGATCTTTAGTGCAAATACACCAAATCTGCAGTGGCTTGAGCCTGGCTTACTGTCAGCACAGGAGCTTTGCACCCAAAACCTTCCTCCCTCACGGCTGGGTTGGTCTCCCTCACCATGCTGGGGTGGGAGGAAAAAACTCTGCACCATTTACTGGGCAAGCAACTGGTAAGAAACACTGCTCTGTGCTGATAAATTCATATTTTACATTCCTCTTCTTCCCTCATTTCTATTCTTTTGAAAGTTCATCACCGAGGTGCACAATTTTCTGAACGTTTTTAGTTCTGACCTGTGATGTGCCAAGCACTGAACTAAAGGGCAGCTTGTTTCACAGTACTCCAAAGAAGAAAACTGACCATAGTACAAGCAAAATTAAATAAACTGAAATATAAAAGACAGCAGAAGTTAAGATTCATCCAGAAATATAATATAACGTTTGGGAGTGGGGTGAAACTGGAAATCAGCTACACAACAGAAACAATGAAATGACCAACAAATATTGATTAGGAGAAAAGAGGAAAACTTTCATTGCATTCTGTACATCAAAATTAAATGAAAAATTCACATGTTGGAGCCACGAGACAGAATGATGAAGGTCTCAAGCCATAAGGAAGGAGAAAGCAAAGAAAACACCTTGAATAAAGCAACACGTGAACAAAACCAGTAACTGAGCAGCTTCCAAAGGAATAAAAGTGACCATCTCTCAAATGAGAAAAAGCAGCACTGAAGCAGAGAACAAGGATATGGTCAGGACATGGTGGGTTAACACTGACTGCACAAAACACTTGTGATATTTGGAAAGAACCAGGCCTATTTGTATATCTATGCAAAATATATACACAACTCCATATGTATATATGTACACATAGGCACTACTGTACATATGTATATGCAACCTCGACACAACTGCCCTCTGGGTGCAAGCAAAAAAATCCTGCAGTTGTGCAAAAAACTGCAAAAAATTCTGTGTTTGATTACCCAGGAGAAATGGGAGAAAGATCCAAACTAATTCCCAACCAGCTCAAACCCAGATGGGGTTTCGTCCACAGGGCCAGCTTCTGAATGTTCCCAGCTCGTTTGCAGGAATTAAAAATTCATCCAAAGGCTGTGGATTGTAGCAGTACACATTGCAACTGTTTCCAAACTCATTAATCTGTGAAAACAGCCACAATCTCTCCTGACAGCAGTGGTTTAGCACGAGGCCATCCCACCCAAAACACCAATTTGGGAATACTGGGTGCCCAGGGAATTGGATTCCAAGGCCAGGCCAGGGCTTTTGCTCTACAAAACAAGGGTCAGTTGCTGTTCTTAGTGTTGGGGAAGAGAAGGATGTGGTGCATTAAAAAAATCCCCCCCACCCTCGAACAAGGGAAACACAGGACAGCTCTGGATGCTCCAAATCGTGCAGCCAGGCTGATCTTTGGGGTTGGTGTGGGTTGGGGATGTGGAAAAGGAGCATTTTCCATAAAGCTTGTTGGCCTCACAGCTCCAGAGAGCATCGTCCTCTCAAGTCCAAGGCTCCCTTGGCCTGGCCCAGGCCCCTGGAGCTGTGACAGGAGTGCATTGCCAACATCAGAGCACGAAGAGAGTGGTGAGAGAAATCTGCAGGAGATGGTCCCACGCCTTTTCCAGCCCCTAAGGAGTTGTCCCTGCTGCCTTCAGTACTCTGCATCCATGGCATCCAGGTACTTGGCCTCGATGATCCTGGGGAGCAGGTTGTACCTAGGGCAGAGCAGAGACAGGGAGTCAGTCCTTGTTCACGCAGCGTTTTTTGTCCCAAAGCTCCTGGGTGAGTGACACTCACCCAGCTGAGGGGGACACAAAGATGGGGACAGCAAAACCAACCAATCCTGCAAACAAACACAGCTCTCCCTCTGGAAGAGCCTCCTCCTTTCAGGTGGAAAGGAAAGAGAACATCCTCATTTCTCACAGGAAGAAAGTTGCTTTCCCAGAGCTCTGTCACCACCAACTCCTCAGGGTGACAAAAATACCAAAGTGAATTTTTGTGTTTTTGACTCCAAACAAGACCATCCCAACCTGGTGTCTGCCTTCTCCACGTGGAGACAGGGATTCCCTTACTTTTAGATTTTTTTAAATTAGATTTTTTGCAAGAACATCCTCACAAATTAATGTATTTGGGTGAGAAAGGCACTGTGAAGTAAATCCCAGTGCACATTTATGTGGCATTTTCCCTTGTTTAACAAGGAAGTGACTCTTCACCTGTTAAAATAACTTGAAAAGCATAAAAAAAAATCAGTTTCAGATTTCAACAGCCGTGCAAGAGATCCCAAACATCACTTATTAATGAGAAATAACCAGGATCTCCTTAAAAAGACTCATCATAGAATAAATGCTTGAGAGCCACGGGAGCCCAGGTAAGAGACAACTTGGAGAGAAGATTCTTCTGTGGGCAACCAAAAACTCATCATCCCAAAGTTCTGAATCTAAGCCAGGAACTGGGAACACCCAAAGAGATCAAGTTTTCCTCCAGCAGGCTGTTTTCCACTGCAATAATGGATTTCAGTGGCTTCTCAGTATCTGTCTAAGACCACAGCAGTGATCCCTCACTAATGACAACACAAATCATGTTTCTACAGCTGTTGGATGGATGGAAATGTGGCTTTGGCACGTGGCTGGTGTGTTGGATGGGACACCAAGACATGCCTCACTCATTTGTGTTTGATTCTTGAATTTGCCCCCTGGCTACTGTCCCATCTCCTCTTTCTCCCTTCACTTTTTTAAAAAAATAAAAAAAGAGAGAAGATATTAAATTTCTTCAACTGCCTCATCTATTTAGAGTGCCAAATCTTTGGGAGAAAGTCATTAACTACAGAGCTCATGGATCATGGTGCTGCCTTCTTGGCTGGAGGCCACAGGAACTACATGAAGGTAAAAGGAATCAGAGGAAGGAAAGCCAAGGGCAAATTTCCATGCTGTGCCAGGCAGCAGCATCCTCCCCTTGGCAGCAGGGCTGATCATCCAGCTGCTGGGAAAAAACCTGCCCTGGAAAGAGAAATGAGTTAGCAACACAGAGGGTATAAAGTGACAGCATCTTATTTACTGAAAAGAAGATATATTTGCATATTAGTATCTAACTTTTAGTACAAAACCAGGTTTTTTTGACTGCATTCTCTCCACACTGATTGAGGTTTTTTGTACCATGTCCAATACCTGAATTTGGCTGAGTGTGGCCCAGGTTTTCTGCTCAGCACTGAGCTGCCCTGTGTGCAAAGCTGCAATTCCCACAAGAGCCACTCAACCAGCACTGCTCACAGGTGGAATATTTCCCAGCCACTCATGCAGGCACCCCAAGTGCCAGCAGTGTGAAGGGCAGGTGAGGAACAATAATTTCAGTGTTTTCTGAACCTGTTTATCTTTTAAACTCCAGCCCAAATGGCTCTGACATGATCCTGCTGAAAGCCACGGTAGCTCTGACTTGCTTTTGTTTCAGAAAGGACTGGACCCATCTTTATCAGCCAAGGAAAACATCACAGCAGGTGGTGCAGAGCAGCAAATTGGCAGCCCTGGACGTTGGGATCAGAGGGAAGATCTCTGGGACTGCAAGCTCAAAGTCAAGCAGGTATCACTGGTACCATGCTGGCCTAAAAATAATCAAGTGGACTGGAAACTTGATCTGTTCCTTCCAAGATCTTATTATGGCCTCTCATTATATCCAAAGGACTGAGAGCATGAATGATTTAACTGGAAAATGAAGGGCAGTGGCTGCTAATGAACCCCGAGGAAGAAATCAGTGAAATTCTTAACAATTCTCTCTCAAGACTAAGATATTGTGGGATCCTCCCAGCTTTAAACACATATTTTAAGTCTAAATGTGGTCAACTGATCATGGACAGGGGCATCCAGCAGTGCAGGAGGTCTGTGAGGTCACACAGCACTGGGTAAGAGAGAAGGATTCCTCTTAGGAAAAGTTTCCAGCTCCCCTATGAGCACTGGCCTGAGGAAATCAAATGGCAAAGTGATAAGGAACATTATCAAATACCACCTAGAGGTTTGGACTATGACTTCTCAGGAAGATCAGGCATCTCACAGGCACTAAAAAAGGAGAGTTTTTACCTCCTGGGAAGATGGAAGAAGAGCACTTGCCAGCCCAGAACCCTTTACACAACTCCCAGCAGCAGAGAAATCCTGATTCCTCCTCAGGCTTGAGCAGCTGGTAAAAAACCCTCATTTGCTACCCACTTCCAGGAGCTGGTTGGTCTGGAAAATGCAGAAAACCCTCCTGAACCACTCAGATCTCCTGCAATAGTTGGGATTGGAAGGGACCTCTGGAGATCAGCCAGTCCGATCCCCTTGGAGCAGCTGACACAGGAATGTGTCCAGGTGGGTTTGGAATGTCTCCAGAGAGGGAGATTCCATGGCTTCCCTGGGCAGCTGGTCCAGTGCTCTGCCATCCTCAACATAAATAAGTTCTTCATCATGTTGAGGTGAAACTTCTTGGGTTTTAGTTTATGGCCTTAACTCCTTGTCCTGTTGCTGGGCACCACTGGAAAGAGTCTGGCACCATCCTGGAGATGTTTGTATGGATTGGTGAGATTTCTCTTCTCTTCTCTTCTCTTCTCTTCTCTTCTCTTCTCTTCTCTTCTCTTCTCTTCTCTTCTCTTCTCT
>JBBMKD010000170.1:69521540-69531572 GCA_037834095.1 Argya squamiceps
CTCTTCTCTTCTCTTCTCTTCTCTTCTCTTCTCTTCTCTTCTCTTCTCTTCTCTTCTCTCTTCTCTTCTCTTCTCTTCTCTTCTCTCCTCCCTCCTCTCTCCTCTCCAGACTAAACAAGCCCAGTTCCCAGTTTCTCCTCTCCTCAGGCTTCCAGTAATCCAAGCCTGAAGACACACAAGGCACAGGAGACAGGGAAAAAAGACAAGCTTCCTTACCTGATGGGAATCATCCCTATCATGATGAGGGGGAAGATCATCTTCATGTAAGGCAGGGGTGACATTCCAAAGCCACAGAGGATGAGGAGCTGCAGGACCTGCAGGCCTGTGAAATAGTGGATCTTCCTCTGGGGAACTCTGCGGATGTAATGGGTCGGAGGATAAGCAGTCTGGGAAGAGAAGAAGCACAGGTTAGACATGCCTGGACACGTGTCAGAACACACCTGGACTTGGGACAGCACAGTGGGGCTTTGGGACACACAGGGTGTGAGGGAAGTCATCAATTTGTACAAGCACTGCATCAACATCAGGGTCCTTAAAAGGTTCAGCAGCTGAACATGGGATTTGTAGGGTTAAATCCAGTGCCTGAAACCACAGCACTGGCAGCAAGACCCAGAGGGTGACTGGGCACTGGGAGCCTGGAGAGAAGACAGGACACCCCCCAGGGCCAGCACTGCCTCTGGGAACATCTGGAGTGCAATGTGACACCTTGGGAAGTGCAGTGATCAGATTCCCTGAGGAGGACTGGGATGGTCAGGGCTCCACAGCCAGAGATGCCTGTGGGGGTGTGCAGGGGGAAGGAGAGCAGATGCATCCAGGTGCTGTTCCTGTTGGTGGTTCCTCCACCTGACACCCACCTCCTCATTAATTTAGAGCCTCCCAGGGCTCCAGGCGTGCCCCTGGTGCTCCCATCTCTTGGCTGAACCCCATTAGGGGAAGATCAGGAGATGAGGGAAGTGTGGGAAGAGGCTGTGCTCAGACTGCAGGGATTTTCTCAGCTCCTCTAAGCCACCCATTTTTGAGAAATGAGGGGGAAAAAAATGACATTAATAGGCTAAATATGGTGGTTTCTTTTGACAGTTCCTTGCTCATGTCTGAGCACAGGCTTTGACTCACTGTCTATACATCAATGAAGAGGATGAGCGACTGTCTGCTGGCAGCAGCACAGCCTCAGTGGCTTTCAGATTGTGCCACGACCCATTAAAAGGTTTCCACAAAAGGGAGTTTTCCATATTTGAGAATGCTTTTTCATTTTCCATGCCAAAGCCTGGAAGATTCCACACATAATTCCTACTGAAACCAGAAGTAATAAGTCACATACATCAGTAGCTGTTCAACCCTCATTCAAAAACTGACATGACAAATGTAATCTTTACCTGAATTTTAGCAGAGTTTTAACCTCTAGGATGTAATATAGGAGATCAAGACAGATTAACAGAGATGCAGAGCCAAATGTTGGGCTTATTAAACCCTTGACCCTTGTTATATAAGAGAAGGTGAGCTGGAGATTGCTCCAGGTACCACCTACACTGCCAAGCAACACCTTTATAGCACCTGTAACAGAGACAGATTTAAAAAAACATCTTCCAGGTTTGTTTTCAGCCCACATCACAGAGGTTTCAATAACACAAATAATTTCATTTCGAGTTTAAAATCCCATCTTGAGGTGTTTCACACAAAATGAAACTGTAAAACAGCACAAAAAAAATTACCAGCCTGAAGCTTTGTGGGAGAAATCAAAGATCATAATTTCCTGATGCTGTGCTTTTTCTCTTTTACATTATTACTTTTTTTAAAATGCATTTTAAAACTCTGCAGATGAGACGACAGCACAGGGGGGTTGAAAACTTGCCAGAAAAATCCCTCACAAAAAAAATCCCAGACTGAGAGAGCAATAATTTCACCAGTTGTGTGCTCAGGCTGCAAACACAACTGCAGGTACCTGCTCCTTGAGCAGCAGAGCCACCCTTTCAAAGAGCTGGTTGCCATCGATGGAGGTCAGGGCGATGTAGAGGAAGAGGCCAAACAGAACTGGCTTTGGGATCCACTGCAGAGGGAAGGGCAGGAGCAGCAGAGACAGCCCCACCAGGAAATGTGCCACCAGACTTGTCAGCCGGGTCTCCTTCACACTGACGATCCTGGAAGCAGGAAAAAGAAGGGGTTAGGAGCTGGGGTAACACCCCAAGGCCCATCAGTGTTTATCCTGCTCCGTGGAGGAGCAGGAAAAGGGAACGTGTCACTGGGGAAAGGGAAACTCATCCCCACCGCAATGAAATCAGCACTTGTGGCCCCGTGCTGACACTGAGGAGGCAGAGCCTGGCTGGAGCCAGGCCAGGCACTTAATCCACAGCTCAAACAGAGCAGCTGGAGAAGTGCCAAATTCTCCTTCTGTAAAGCTCTACAGATCCTATCCTGAACTAAACTGCCCTCGAAACTGATTCTGTTTCAGCACAACGCAGGGGGAAAAAAAAACAAAACAAACCAGCCAAGAATCCTCTTTCTCGACAGTAATCCTTCCCTTGCTTTACCCTGGACTGGCTTCTGTCCCAAAGAAAACTCATTGGCTTCTCCAGGAACTACGGAACGTCTTGGGGAAAAAAAAAAAAAAAAACAAAAAAAACAAACAGAAAGTCAGCACTCTCCTGACAGCGAGTCAGCATTTCTGATGGATATGAGGATCTCCCTGTTTACATGGAAGGGAATGCTGAGAGTACCACACAGGGATTCAGTCCTGCTGTGGGCAATTGCCTATTACCATGCAAAACATGTCATTAATTAATGCAAATTTTCCAGAGCTGACAGGCCACAAATGGAGCTTTTTTTGAGGGGAAGACTGACAGGAAAGCAGGCAGCAGTTTAGCAACCCACTTGAGGGAAGCCTGCTGGGTTTTCTTTGCACTTCAGCTAAACCTGTGAGCATCTCCTCCCAGTATGAAAAAAATGGGAGGAAAGAAAACCCACATCTGTCAAGACTACTCACAAAGAGAGAAAAAGAGGATTCCTAACTTTTTTTTTTTTTTTTTTTTTTTTTTAGGAAGATAAATCCATCAATTCAGTGGATAAATCAGTGAATAAATCCCCCTATTATGAGGAAAATTTTTTGTCCATAGGCTGTTTTGGTTTCATTAAGTGACCTCATTCCCTGGATGAGACCCCTCAAATTGTGAATTAACCCTCTGAGGATTAACACCAATTATCTATCAAAACATACTTTGCACATGCACTGCTGGGACTTCATAATCCCTTCTTTCCTAAAGAAGATTGAATTATTGCAATATTAAGTTGGAGAGTTTTGCTTAGGAAGTAAGGTCAGGCTGAATTTCAAATCTGTTTATACCTTCAAGGAGCAAAATGAAGCTGAGGGGATGAAGGAGCATTGCACACCTGTATTTGGAGAGGGAGGGAAAGGGTGACAGCCCAAAGCTTGTTCTGAGCATTTGGACAACAAGGCAGAGTTAACACCAGCAGTCATGAGACCTAAGGAACTACAGGTACCACAGAGAGCACACACCAAGTCCTGAGAACAACACTGGAATTCTTCTGTGAGTCGTGGGGCAGGATCATCCAGGATTACTTTAAGTAACCTTCCAACAGGTTTAAACCACAGCTTTTCTCCTTCCAAACAGAATTTGTTGGATCCTCTTGCAAGTCTCCCACACCCAAGGGGTCCCTGCCAGTGCCTAGAGAAGCTGAGGGAGAGCTCCACTCGTGCCAGCTCTGGTGGAACTGGGACATCACCTAAATGGACAGAGTTTGGCACCTTTCCCACTGCCTCCAGGTCTGGATCACCACAGAAGTCCTGGAGATGAGCAGAGCCAGGCAGCTTAAAGAGCAACTGGAAGTGCTGTGCCAGAGTAATTCCAGAGTAAATCCAGCTCTGGCTGCTCCAGAGCTGCCAGAACCACGATGAGCCTCCCTGGTGGCTCAGAGAAGCAGGAGTTTAGGGATGCACTGATTTAACCTCACCCAGGTACAGCAAGAGTTCCTCCAGCTGTGGGTCAGCCCCAGAGGAAGAATTTCTGCTGTTTCAGACAGAGATCTCCCCTCCTGCTGGGGAGGCTCCTGCCCTGCAAGCACACACAAGTCTGCAAGGGAAGTCATGCAAATGGAAGGGCTCAGCAACAAAACGAGCCAGAAAACCACATTTCAGTCAGAGGCAAGGCTGTAAGCACAAGCTCAGAGTGGCAGCCCTTTGGTAGGAGATTTCTGAAATTCATGGAATTTTCTGCAGCCATCTCTTAGGGATGCAGCAGTCACAGCACTGTGTTTGATCACAGACAAGATGTACTGCAATTGCTGCCACCTCCTGCTAATGCCACTCAGTAGTTTGGAATATTTTATCAGAACATAGCTAAAATTGTTCATAATTGGCCAAACATGATATGTTTAAAACTGCTGTTCCCAGCCTTAGATTGGTCTTCTGTTAATTCTACCACCTCATTTCCAGAGTAAGAACATCCCAGTCACATTAAGTCAACACAGGAATCCTTGATTTCCATGTGCTCAGAATCTGGTTTGGCCCTTGAGGAAGCAGCTCCAGAAAGTCTGTGCTGTGATGGAAATAAAGTAATTAATGGAGATTAAAGAGCATAATCCAGGCTCATTTCCCCAAAATCCTCTAAATATGGCTAGCATGGGATTAGCCATTGCTGAACTTCTCCAAGTAAGCAAAGAGAGGCTGTTTGCAGATTGCCACAGGAAACTTAAATCGTTTCTCTACAGGGAAGAAGAAAATTTTGCTTTCACTGTGACAGATCTTTATCCTTGTTTATATCATCATCCTGTGGGAGCTTTGATTTGAGTGCAGGGGAAGGAGCCTGCCAAGGGAGACAGAGCTGATTTTCTAATTGAGCTTCATTTCTTTTTCAGCAGAGCTGGCTAAGAGGGAAAAAAAAAAGAAAAGAAAAAAAAAGAAGCAAAAAGATGACTACATTGCTTGGAGCCTCCTGTTCTAGCCCCAGTGCTTTATAGAGAACAAAAAGCTTTGGTCTCAAAGGGAGTTCAAGGCACTAGGAAATCCTCATTCCCATTTTCACTCCCAATATCCCAGCACCAATTTTCCTCCAGCAGGGCAGAGCTGTGCCATGAGGGAACACACTCAGGGAGATCAGGGCAGCCCTCAGCCCTTCCAGGATAATCACTGGAGCTGTATCTAGGTCAGACAGAGGCCAAAAAGGCTTCTCAAGTGGCTTTTTTTGGGGCAGCTGGGTGAAGGAGCAGAGGACAAGTGCAGGAATTAGTCCTTAGTTCAGGCAGGGGAATTGCCTTTGTCAAGGCAAAGCCAGAACACAGAATCATGACAGTGGAAAAACAGGAAAAAGAGGTATTTCGATATTAAAAGTGACAACAGGAGACATAGGAGGGAGGTTTGGTACAAGGGTTTCAAAGTGTTGAGCTCTGCATCTCTCAAAGAAACAGAGAGTGGAGGTATCCCAGAGCACATCATGGACACGAGGAGCAAGGCATGGATTAAAACCCTACAGAATTCAAATTTCAAAGTTGATTTTTTCTTTAAATAGGGTTTAGCATTTATTCAAGAGAGATAATAGATGTGGAAACAACAGATAGCAAACATATCCTAATGGGAATACAAACCCAAGGGACTGATCTCCCAGGAAAAGATCTGTAGAAGAGTTACAGGGAGCAGCAGAACTCAGCAATTTCCAGATCTGGAAGGTGAAATCTGTCCATCCCTGACCCAAAATATCACCTGTGCCTGGCTAGGCTGGGCCATTTGGCACCAAAACAAGCATGAAGGCAAGACTGAGCTTAAGAGACCCACTCCATCCCCCAAAGTCAATGATCACTTAGCCTCACTTTTGATAAGTGGCAACTCAGAAAATGGAAACCGAGGCAGGATAATTAAAACTAATGGTATGTGAGTGGAAATTACCACTCCTGTGGTAAAAGCACTCAACTGTAACAGACTGAGATCAAACGGGCCAGATCTGCTCCACAGCAGAGATTGTTCCATGAGAAAAAGGTTTTTAATTTGTTTTTAATAGGTCTGTGATAAGAATGTGTTGCTCAACTCAGAGCAGCAGAAGAGCTGGTCATAAATAGAAACCCATGACCCAGCCACGGCTTCACACTTGTTTTTGTTTAAAACCCAGAGAATTTAAGCATCTCTTTCCCAAAATGTGGTGGGAGATGTTATGGGAGCTCTGAAATAATGGTGCATTTTTCCTCCCCTTCGTAATAACCACCAGACAGGTTTCAGGCAGTGAATCAGCTTTGGATTCCTTCTGAGGAAAGCATCTGGAGACATCCAGCCAAATCATCTCCTCAGCTTCCCACAAGGCTGAAACTGAAAATGGCCTTGGGCTGGCTTTTTTGGAGGAGAATTTGCAACGGGGTGGGTGGGATCCCTATGAGATGCTGCCACTGGCCCAGAGCATCAATTTGAGTGCTTGAATGAAGGGGATGAAGCCAAATCAAGACCCATTGTGTGCATCCTCCCATCACCTCCATATCCGGAATACAACAGCCAACACCCCACCCACCATTCCCAAAAAGATTGGGAAGCCACAAACAAAATCCAAAGCGATCTACTTACGTCTCATAGATGTGTCCACTCTCCACCCTCTCCTCCACGTAGGCCAGGGCCCGGACGTGCATGGGGGAATGCGGGAAGGCCGCGTGGATCCAGGGCAGGCCGAACACCGACAGCCCCGTGTTGATCAGCGCCACCAGCAGCAGGTCCCAGTGATAGGCCGTGCCCTTCACCAGCCTGGAACGAGGGGTTGGATGTGTCTCACACTGAGAACTCTTTGCCATTTTGAGATTCACCCAAATGTTGGTCAAAAAGACTGTAATTATATATGTAGGCCGTGGTTGTGTATGCTTAAGAACCACTTCATTGTTTCTAGAGGTGGTTGGATATAGACTAACACCTGGCCAGAGGGTTATAAACCGTCTGTAAATGTATCATTCTCTGAGGGTGCAGCCCTTACAGATTGGTTTAAAATAATTTCAGCCAGACTGCTCTTCAGAGGTGTTTTGTATGAAAAATAACAAATGTTACAGAAAACAAAAGAAAAGCTGCACACAGGTGTCTGAGAAAACCTCTGACACCCTGCTAGAAACACTCCAAAATGCCCCTTTACTTCCCTTGTGCTCCTTCCTAAATACCTAATATTTTAGGAGGGACAATTTGGCTTTGAAGAACGGTGACAAGGTCCAAGGTCCAAGGTCCAAGAGGCTCTTCTCTCTTGGCACTGAGTCAATCACTGTCAGAAGGGTATGGGAAGTTCTAGGTAAACTTCCTAAAATGTCTAAAGGTAAACTGAAATTCTTTTCTTATACAGAGATGCCTACTTGGGGGTGATAGGCTGTGCCCTTCACCAGCCTGGAACGAGGGGTTGGGTGAGACAGGTTAACACCTGGCCAGAGGGTTATAAGCCATCTGTAAATGTATCAATCTCTGAGGGTGCAGCCCTTGCAGATTGGCTTAAAATAATTTCAGCCAGACTGCTCTTCAGAGGTGTTTTGTAAAGCAAAAGGTTTAATGTTGCCCTGAATTTTCCTGCTTTTCAGTGTCTGCATTTTAATCTCATGCAGCTTCATGTAAATTATGTATTTTTAGAACTTATCTATTTTGTTTACATATTTCTCCTCTGAGAGGAGAAATATGATTGATGGTGATATTCACCAACCAGATCAGAAAGGTGGCAACCTGTGTAGCCAATCTTTTGCCTTCTGATCAAAATGTATAAAAGATGGAGTCAGAAAATTAAAATAGAAGCTTTCCTGCCTGATCTTCTGGTGTCTGCCTTGTCCTTCATGTGTCTGAAACTGGCACAGTTTAATAAATGAAAAATAACAAATGTTACAGAAAACAAAAGAAAAGCCACACACAGGTATCCGAGAAAACCTCTGACACCATGCTGGAAACATTCCAAAAAGCCCCTTTACTTCCTTTGTGCTCCTTCCTAAATACTGAATGTTTTAGGAGGGACAATTTGGCTTTGAAGAACGGTGACAAGGCTCAACAGGCTCTTCTCTCTTGGCACTGAGCCAGTCACTGTCAGAAGGATATGGAAAGTTCTAGGTAAAGGTTCTAAAATGTCTAAAGGTAAACTGAAATTCTTTTCTTATACAGAGATGCCTACTCGGGGGTGGGGGATACTTTACTACAGCTGGGGACAGCAGTTACACCTGGTGCAAAACCTACAGGCTGCCTTTGTTCAACACTCAAGTGCTCTCTCACAGACACACAGAGATTTCACACCTCTGGATTTACCATATGTATGGTACAGTACTACATGTGAACACTAAAGGTAGTGAAATGTGATGGTTTGCTCGCAAAGGTGTTGTCATCTGGGAAGAACCACTCTGAGCAGAAAGGCAGCCCACGAAAGTAACAGCCCATGAAAATTCCATCAGTGTTTTTCTCCTACATTTATTGCAGAGTCTACACAAAATCCATGTGTGTGTTTGCTCTCAGAGTCCACACAGGGAGTGGGTAAAATCCTGAGTATTTGCTGTCAAATACCAACACTGAAGTCTCTTGTTTGTAACCCTGATCTCCCTCCTCCCCACGAGCAGAACACGTGCTCGGTATGCTGCAGTAATCCCCTAATTATGTAATTGCTAGTGCACGATAAGAAAATGGGACAGGAATTCATTAAACTTCAGCTCCTCCTTGGTAGTCACAGAATCATGGAATGGATCACAGAATGGTTTGGGCTGGAAGGAACCTTAAAGATCAGCCAGTTCCAACCCCCTGCCATGGGAAGGGACACTTTTCACTATCCCTGGTTGCTCCAAACCCCTGTTCTTGGACACTTCCAGGGATGGGACAGCCACAGTCTCTGGTAACAATTCCAAAATGTTGGTAGCCAATCAAGGAGATATGCTCCTAAGCTCATCAAATGCTGCAGAGCCTCCCTGTTTTAATTTTTAGGGCATGGGGAATCTGACAGCCTTCACTGAGGAATCTGAGCACACCCACTTTGCCAGGACTGTGCAGAAAGCAGCACCAAGACTGAACTCACATCTACTTTAACCTTGCCATTTTTTTGCAAGGTCTGTCCCTTTGCTGAATATTCCCATCTTGTACCAGCTGCTGAGGTATTATGAGTGTAAAGTTTAGAAAAAAGGCTGGGGAAGGATTCAGCTCTAAGACTTTAAACCCTCACTCAAAGGTCTAAGGCTGTATCTCTGCCACTGGAGCACTTGACATCCTCACACAATGTGAGGGATCAGCTGAATTCTCTCTGGACACCACCAGCTGGAAAGGGAGCATCATTCAGATGTGTCAATGCCACCCAAACAAGCTCCACTGAACACCTCAGCACAGACTTGGAGCCACCCAAGACACTCCTGGACATGAGGCACATGGAGCTGGTAGAGCTGACCCAGCACACCAAGATCAAAGCCATTGTTTGGGCAGCAGAAATCTTGGGTGGGGCTCAGTTTTGGGACAAAAGCCTGGTCCCTCTGGGAGTATCCCCTTCCACTGACTGAGGAGGCCGTGGGGTGAGTGGGTCAGGTAGGTGTCTACCCTGCAATGCCTCTGCAAGGTGCTGGCAGGAAGGGTGGGATTGCAAACGTGTTTCCTGCGTTGGCTCAAGCTTTGGAAACACAGCCCCTGCTCACGTGCTGCTTTCTCTGAGCAAAGGCACCTTCAGCACCCTCAGGGTCATTGTTTGCTGTCCTCCCCATTCTTTTCAGAAGGCTTTAAGGACATCAACCTGTTGGAATGAATCCAGAGGAGGCCACTGAGATTATCAGAGGGATGGAGCACCTCTGCTGTGAGGAAAGGCTGAGACAATTGGGATTGTTCAACCTGGAGAAGAAAAGGCTTGGGGGTGACCTAATTGCAGCCCTCCAGGACCTGAAGGGAGCTCCAAGAATGATGGGGAAAGATTTTACAAGGGCCTGGAGTGACAGGACAAGGGGGAATGGACTCAAATGGACAAAGAGTAGGTTTAGATGAGATATTAGAAAATAATCCTTCCCTGTGAGGGTGGGGAGGCCCTGGCACAGGGTGCCCAGAGAAGCTGTGACTGCCCCTGGATCCCTGGAAGTGTC
>JBBMKD010000170.1:69531672-69552743 GCA_037834095.1 Argya squamiceps
TTCCCTGTGAGGGTGGGGAGGCCCTGGCACAGGGTGCCCAGAGAAGCTGTGACTGCCCCTGGATCCCTGGAAGTGTCCAAGGCCAGGTTGGATGGGGCTTGGAGCAACCTGGCATAGAAGGAGTTGTCTGTCATGGCACCACAAACAGATGGTGTCAAGTCCTAATTTTTACATCTCTAAAAATCCCTGCCCTGTTTTTCCATCTTTAAAAATCCCTGCCCCAACACCTGATCAGCATCAGCTCGGCCCTGTACCTAGGCACTCTGAAAAACTCCAAAGAACATTTTACATTCCCTAAAGACATTCTAGTGGAAAATACCAAAAGTTTAGATGACATTCATATTAGTCAATAGATGACCCACTTACATACAGATTTATGCAACACTTAAAGGGATATAATAGAGATAAGAGCTGGTCAAAGGAAACTAAATTAGTATAGCTGAATTTGAGCTTGTCTCCTCTCTCCTAATACTGTCACTCCAGCTACAACATGGAGAATGCTAATGGATATTATGCAAAGAGAGAACCCTCCCACGCACCACATTAGCAAAAAATCCTCAGAGACGTGGTAGTTTCCCTGGAAAAAAAAGTCCTCCACGTTCATTCTTGACATCACATCTGATTGCAGTTGGCACAAAAACATCAGAGGGAATATTTTAATAGTGCAACATCTCAAGTTTGCACATAAGTGAGACCTATCAGACATTGGACATACTGTTTTTTTGCACTTCCACCTCTTTTTCAGTTGGAATGTACCAGCTCCAAACACTCCTGATGCTCAGCTGCAGTATGTTGTGCTACAATATTTATGTAGGTCATTGACTTCTCATTTTCAACAAATTCTCTGTACTGCAAGAGCAGTGCAAGTGTCCACATGTGTCAGACACTCCCTAAATATCTTGAGGTGCATCCAAAGACCTCAAAGCACTGACAAAATATCCACTTCACCTTCACTACACCACCTCTTGGCTCCCAAAACTCTTCCTGAAAAATGCCTTGAGAGTTTTAGGGGACCAACAATTGTGTTGAGTAGAGAGTAAAGAAGAAATAGGTTGAGGTGATGAGCTGGTTGAGGATTTGTGGTTTTGGCTCACTGCCACAACAGTGAGCGTTGGGGATGGTGAGGAGTTAAGCAGCACAGCTACCTCCATCTGTGACAACAGGAATTATTAAAAACACACCCTGAATACACTTTCTGATGCTCAGACAAGCTTTGGGCAAGCAGTGGTGGTGACAGACTCAGGGACATCCCTCCACAGAGGGAAGAGCAGCCCCAGAGGCGTTACCTGTTCTCTGGAGCGTTGGTGAGGGACGCGACGATGTTCTGCTCGATGAAGAAGAGCATGGAGAGGAGGAATCCCAGTCCCATGGCACTCATCACCGACCCTATGGACAGGGACTGCACAGGGGCCAGCACAAACAAGCTGTCAGAGGCGTTGTAGTTGAATTTGGACACTGCAAAGAAGAGAGGAAGGATGTTAGGAATCACCTTCTTGTCCAACCATCAACATTTTATCCACACCATGAAATACTGGGAAGCAAGCAGGAAAGCAGGCGTGATGCTCTGGCATGTGGGAGCCTGGAGGCCATGGAAGATGGGTCCCTCTGGCTGGTTTGGTTTATTATTTTCCTCCATCCACTTAGGATTTGGCTGCCATCCTGATGGGACAGACCACTGCTAGTCCTAGCAAGGCATTACAGATATTGGAGCAAAATGAAAGAGGGAAATTTGTTTCTCACAGATGCAAGGTGTTTTCAGATGAGGAAGCCTTATTTCTAACCAGCACCATAATGCTCAGCTCATCAACCCACAGAGGCAATTTGAAAACTTCCTCATCCCCAACAAGCTGTGCTAGGCATTTTAGTATAAAATCTAAATCAAAACTCTGCTGCCATTGGAAGCAATCCATGGCTAGGGATAAATCACACATGGCCACGGATCATTTTGCAATCCAACTGGATGGAATGGCCATCACAGTAAAAAAAAAGGCCATTTCTTTTTTGTTTCCATACATTTCCTCACATCACCCGCTCACGTCACTGCAGGACAATGCAATTCCTGTCCCCATTATCACTTCCTGATACGGAAAAGTTGATCTATCTGGCCAATGAATGGTGTCTCATTTTTAGATTTCCTTGTGTAACTTAGAGCTGCCCAGATGCTCTGCACCATTTCACCTAAATTAGGAAAACAAACTGGAGACAAAGAGGACAAACTGGGATGACCAACTCCATGTTGATATGACTGGCAACAACCCTTCCTGCCTGCTGATTATTCTGCCTTTTGTTCTTTGCCAGAAATTGTTCATCTCCCTTACTGTGACACACACCTCCAACTCATTGAAAAGACACATCTGGATAATTTTTCTTGCCCCAGCCTCATTTAATCAGGGTTTTGAATGACATAAAACTTATGGTGAGGAAATCTGAGCTCTTGATGGGAAGTACACGCAGGATTTGTGAAATTACATGGAAGAACTTTATTTTTTAGCAAAACTTTTCTAGGATTTCACTTCTTTCTTTCATAAGCCCCAGTATTTCAGAGACCAAAATCAGAACTTACTTTCAATTTCCTTGAAGATATAGGAACCCACAACAGAGAAGGTCAGGACTGAAATGGGTAAGGCACAGTCGGACAGAATTTCACGTACCCTCGCATGCAAATATGGGCTGCAAAAGAGACAAGAAATTCCCATCAACATCTCACTGTTGGGATAATCATTCAATCCAGACAACATTTAATGCTTTAGAAGTTGAAAATTCAGTCACATGTTGCAATTTTGAAGAGATACTTTGAGTGACAAATTAGTCTTTCACTCAGCCCTAAATCTTCTGGAACCTACAGCCTTTGAAGGCTGATGTATGCAGAAGCAAAACACAAAGAAACAAGAAAATAAGATGCAAGCTAGAAAAAAAAAAAAGGCCTTCAAGCACCAATTTGTGTCTCATTTCCACTTTACTTTAATTGCTTCCTGCATTGCAAATGAAGAGTTTTAAGAGCAATAAGAGCAAACCCCAAATCAGAGCTTGTGTTTGACTCCCAAGAGCACACTGAAGGTGCATTACCAGTAGACCTTCCCACACCATCAGGAATTTTTGCCCAGAAAAATGGCTCAATGCCTGTTTGGAGGGAGATACAAGGACCCCAACGTGAACTGGGAACTCAAAGCTTTTTTAGACAGTCATTTGTGAGGCCAAACTGAAGATGGACAGGCATCATCCACTGAGTGAACATTTTGCTCTGCTGGGAATATTTTCCAGGTGCCTTTGGCTTGCACCTGATTTTCCTGGGTTGCAGAATTAAGATCTAAGCTGTTAATGACCCCCTCAGAGAGAAGATGAAACAATCAGCAGCCTGAGCTCTGAACAACTCACCTTTTCTTGAACTGGTAGAGCGTGTGGCCGAGCCAAAGGGTTCCCAGCATCAACATGAGGCTGAGGACGGCGGTCTCACGCCCGTAGTGCCCGTCGTGAGTGCAGGTCTGGTTCTCACTCACTGAGGAGTTCATCAAGAAGGTGGTGTTGATGCCAAGGCCTGGGATGGCATCAGCCTGTGATTTTACACCTCCTGTGTGGTCGTGGTGGTAATATTTCTTAAAAACTGCATAAACAATCAACAGGTAAGCGTTAGGAGAGGAGTGTGACAATCAAAGCAAGTAAAAATCAAGTGGGTTTTCTTGCTTGATCATGAAGTATTAATGTCATGCTTCACCAGCTCTGCCTCTCAAGCCTGCAGAAAGAAATCAGAGCTGTTGCTCTTAGCAAGCCAGTGCTTCACAAATTGATTTTTTCACTTATTTTAACAGGTAATAGTTAAATCAATCTATAAAGCAACACTGTAAGGACTTCCAGTGCTAATTATGTGGTTTTGTTCCCAACACTGGAAGCACTGCTCTTAGATATACATATAAATATTTCTATCTAGACACCTGCTTTCAGCAGCCTGGTGAACAAATTCCATTAGGATTCTCTGGAAACACTAGGAGCAGCCAGGCTGCACAGATCCTTAAGTGGATTACACAGTGTGCAGTAATTACTTTTCTTCCAAGGCTAGTCCAGATTTTAGAGATAAGTGTGGATGACATGCAAAACCTGGCAGAACATTTAAATTTACAATGCAAATTAGAGCTACAGGGCACCTGAAGTAAACCTGCACAAGCAAAAACACCCAGTAATGCCCCTGGAACTGTACATAAATGTTTTAAATCAGCTCAAAGGCATTTATATAAGGAATGGACAGCTGTAAAGACCCTCTTGCTCTTGAGCATTTACTGTGTTCCCATTTCTATGTCACTGGCTGGCTCCAAGTGTATAAATATGGTTTTGGGATCATTTAACCTCTTTGGGAAAGAATAGACTGAACGAGCAAGTGAAACCAGAAGATGGAAATTGGGCTTTGCAGCCTCAGTGTTCCCACAGTATCTGCTCAAATGGCAACATGCAGCATCCACACTTCCCTGTACCCATGGGAAATGCAGGAGCATGGAAACCACCACACCAGAGCTCTGCAGTTCCACTACCTTTCTTCATTTTAGTCAAAAACCCCCTTCAAACTCTGCATAGAGAACTTCAGGGCAAGACCATCCTCTCTAGGCAAAAACATGACCACCTGAAGCTTAGGCTAAAATGCACCTTCTAACAATTCCCAAACCCTCAAATAATAATCCAGGTTCTGAAAGCCCCAAATATTTCAGCTTTTCCATCTGCAGCGGCCACAGGGAAAGCAGGGAAGACAAATTAATTCTGAATATTTGAAAAGAAACTTTGAATGTTCTTGTGCGGCACAACCAATATTTGCAACCACCATGAGTCTGGCTGAAGTCCAGGTTGTGTTACTGCTGGTTTGGAGCTCACCCCAGTGTAAAATGCCCCAAGTTCAACCAAGAAGCCATTTGAAATTCAGTAATGATCTTTCTTGCACTATTTAAAGGTGCTTTCAAAGGAGTCTGGGCATTCCACAAGTCGATGAGGTGAACGTGGCACGTAGGCCACAAGAGGTAAGACTGTCATATTCAGCACATCTGTACCCAAATTTAAACATCACAGAAGGTTTACAGTTCAAAATTTAACCTCTCAAACTGCACCAAGAGCAGGGAGGACCGAGGACATCACCTTATAAAGCTCCAGAAAGGTTCCCCCAGTGAGGAGCAATCCCATCCCGACCCTGGTCAGCGCCGCGCGTTCCCCATCGCGTGCTACGGAAGAGGCTCTGCTCTCCTTTATTTCCTCCCTCTGTGCTCCAGCTGCCTCAGCCCCAGCAGGACACACACACACCTGCTCTGCAAACAGGTAAAACTGGAGCCCAGGGCACTGCCATGACCCACAGCCTGGCACAGAACAGGTTGTTGGAAGATTTGCACTTTCCGGCTCTGAACACCGAAGGACGCTTTTGTCCTGACAAAAATAATTCTGGCAGCGTTTCCTGGGAATACACAGCTGGTCAGGGAGAAAAGCCTGCTCACCCTAAGTGTTACTGAGTCCTAGAGACACATCTGAGCATCATAGAGACCAGCAGCACAAACATCCCAGGAACTAAAGAGAATCTATTTGCATTCTTCTGGATTAGGATTTGGACTGGAATGAGTAACAAACAAGGGAGTTTGTTTTGGGTCTTGTAAATTTTCTCAAGCTCCCACAGATGGCTATATTGCAATACTATATTTAGGGCTGGGATATATTGCAATAATATATTTGGGGCTGATCTTTGGTGCCCTGTGCTCAGCTTGACTACATCACTCCATGCTCCATCTCTGAGGCTCCAATTCAATTTATATGCACCAACCCAGGCAGGATTGCTCCAGCCCCTCCTGGATGGAGGAAAAAACCTTGCTTTACCCTTGTATTTTAATTAAAGCAACAAGCACATACTAAGATAGAGAGTGGAGGCCTTCATCCCATACCACCTTGCTGGGAAGGATTTGATTCCTGAACATTTCCAGTTTGTTTTCACACCAGAGCTCAGCAAACCTCATTGCCAACATCCAGAGAGAGCAGCAGAGCTGGGGGTGCCCTGGCTGAAGCTGAGCCCTTCTCCAGCCTCCAACAACACGAGCTGGCTTTGTTTTCCTCTGCCTGCTCACCACCATTTCCTGCCCAGTGCAGATGTCAAGATCAAACAAACACAGCCTCGGTGGCCGGGCCAGGCAGAGAAAACAAAGTGTCACCGGGACCGCCTGAACGCTCAGGGCTTTGGTTCCTCTGCAGGGCAGGGCCCTCCCCCTCCTTTCCTGCATGTGTACCTTGAAAAAAATTCTGGTTCTGAACAGGCTGGGAAAACATCTGGGCACAGGTGGCATTGTCTCCTGGCATTCAGGAAGCCCAGAGTTGGTGCCAGCTGGATAAGGCACTACCAGGACACATTTAGACAGCATGGGGAAAATACCAGCTTGCATTTCCTACTGAGCTGCTCAACCAAAATTTTGAGTGAGGGGAGGAGGTGGCAGCAGCAGCAAACCATCAGCTCCTCAAAAACAGGAGGGGAAGAACAAAGATGAGCCCACAGCCATGAGTTGCACTGGTGTCATGTTTTTAAATATGGGCTCTAAGAGGGTTAAGGATGAATTCTGTGCCTGCCAGCACTGGTCCCTCTTGTGTCTGGAAACAGCTTTGGTCCCACCTGTGGATGCCCTGAACACTCCCAGGTGCAGCTTAAACCAACGTGAGCTGGCAAAGGAGTGTTGGTGTGACTTTATTACCATCATTCCTACAAATTCATCCCTTCACAAGTACAAAGAGAATTCAGCTGGTTCTCTATTCACATCTGAAAACACAGAATGTGTTGGGTTGGAAAGGACCTTTAACATGATCTTGTTCCATGGCAGGGACACCTTCCACTATCCCAGCTTGCTTCAAGCCCTGTCCAACTGTTGCAGATAGGTAAAAGAAGCTATAAAAGAAAAGTCTTATACTTTAGTTAAGTGCAGACAACTTGCAAGTTCTCATATGAAACAATCTTGGGTATGAAAAGCCTGTTAGCACAACAATCTATTCTTGGTGAGAAAAATAAGTGCATCTACACAAACATTAGATCTGTTCCATGAGAACCCACAAGGGAAAAATGTAAACAACCTGAACCTTAACACACACACACAAATCACCTTCTGACCAATAAATAAAGTAGTGAGAAAACTACCAAACAACAGGCAGTGCACACGAGGTATATGTGATAATTTATAAAATGAGATATGTGAATAAAGAATTAGCTTTTCTACATGAAGAAAATGGAGTCATGACTAATTTATTTCAACATCCAACCTGGCCTTGGACACTTCCAGGGATCCAGGGGCAGCCACACCTGCTCTGGGCACTCTGTGCCAGGGCCTCACCACCTCACAGGGAAGAATTTGTCCCTAATATCCAATCTAAACCTGTTTTCTATCAGCAAGGCCACTGTTCTCTGTCTTACAGGATCTTTTCCTGTTCCCACTGCAATACTCTGAGGATTTACTTGCATATTCCTGAAAGTGTGGCAGACAAGACCAGTGGATGCTTCCTGCATTTTTAACCTGCACTCCACACCTCTGCTCTGGGAGATCAGCTCTGGGCTACAGAAACTTTGTGGATATTTGTTAATTTTTAAAGAGCAGCTGAATGTTCTGTTGAGGACCACCTGGAGACTGTCCCATACCTTCAGGACAGGGCACTGACAGCAAACACTCAGCAAAGCTCACAGACTCAACAACTATCCCAGAAAAAACTTCTCCCTCACCAAGCTCTAAGCAGGATATTTAAAAGATGCAGGTGTTGTGCAGAGAAAAAAACAAACCACTGATTGCACAATCAAAGCACACAAGGCAAATTAAGGATTCCCAGTGAAGCGAGAAAGTATCTCACTTCAAATTGCTCTGCAGTGTCAAATCTCTTGGAAAGCACTCCCTTGCAAGCCTGAGTGTCCTAAAAACAAGGAGTGTGCTTGGGTGTGTCCTGAAGGATTTTAAAGCATAGCCCAAACTTTGGGATGTTGGACAAGAGGTCATAAAAATCAAGGAATGGGGTATTGTCTGACTCCTCACTGGGATGAACAGAAATGCTGCCACTCATGAGGTATTTCTGCTACTGTGATTTACCTGCTCAAACACCTCCTGCCAATCCCTGTGGGGAGGGACAGAAGTGTCAGAGGAATCTGTTAAACCCCAAGGCTCTCCATGGAGACTTAGAATTGAGCCCAGAAATGGGAAAACCAAGAGTCTGGGAAGGGCAGTGGAGCTTTAGGAACTGCAGTCCTTGTACTGCCTTTGAAGAAGGGTCTCAGGAACTCTCAACCCATCTTTCAGCTCCCCTCCACAGAGTCTGAATAATGTGTCAAAGAATAAGGACTCCATACACAGCATTTAAATTGGACTATTTTTTTTTGCCAGGACCATTCAAAACCAAATTGGAATCAGGAGAAGGCTCTCACATCAATAACATCATGGTTTCTCCATTTGGTGAAAGTTTAGAAACCAATTCTGTCTCAACCAACTGAAATGAAAGCTGCTAAAAATTCTGCACGCCCAGGTAAACTGGTGACAGAGGGCTGCTTCCATCTCACACACACTGATTTTCTTTTATTCCCTGAAGGCTTTGAATGAACACAGAACAAGCAAACATCACATATTTTTGCAGCCTTGTGCTTGCCTTTGACAAGGCAGCAAAGCAGAGATCTGCTCTGAAAAACACTGCTGCAAGACTTACCTTTATAAATGCCTTTGATGGCATCAAGCACAAATGTGATGGATATAAAAAGTGCAATTATTTCTTCTGTTGACCTGTGGAAAAAGCCCAGGAATTAATAGAGCTGCATTCAACTCTGTTCAAAGAAAAATCTGCATATTCATCAATTTACATGAAAATATACCAATTTGAGTTAGGCTCCAGCTTAGAAACAAAACCCAGTAAATCAGAGAACTTCTTTCAAGCTGGAACAATAAACCAAAATGGTACTTTGCTCATCTCACAAAATACATTTTGCAGCAAGTTCGTAATTAAGGAGCTTGCAGAATGTGTAATTTTTCCATTTGAAAAATAATCTGATCAAAATATGACTTCTTGAAAATAGCTACCTTTTAAAGAGCTTCATCAGGAGGCTGAAATTAAAGAGGGAGTAGATCACAAGGAAAAAGCTGTTCCAGAGTCCAATCCAGGCATAGAAAGCACTGAAATCCAAGTTGTAGTCGTCACAGATTCCTCGGATGACTGCAAAAAGTGAAGCATTCATGTGTCACCATCAACTCCTGTCACTGCCACCCAGTGATTCCCATCTGCTCCAAGTCAAAAAGAACCAATTTCAAGACTTCAGCCCAATGAATTTATTACAGACACCATTAAATCCATATTTACTTCCAGAGGGACACTGGATCAACACAAACTGTTCTCCCCTTCCATCACAAGAAATGGAGAGAGAAACTTGGGAAAATAATAAAAAATATTTCCCCCCACCAGTGCTGAAAGCATTTTTCCTAGGGATTGAGGCTGGAAAAGCAGCTGGAATTTGCTCTTGCTGACATTTTGGGATGCTGTTGAGCAAGGGGTCTCACAGCTGCTCTTTCCAGCTGGTCACAGCCCATCCTCTGATTATCCCCACAGATACTGAGCTTGTTCCTTTGGTTGATCTCTGGTTCATTGAGATCAGTTTGCAGTGCTTGGAAAGCTGCTGATCATACTTTAAAACATCAATTAAAAAAACCAAAAAAAACCAGAACTCAACAAACCCAAAAAACTTTCTCTCAAGCTGGTTAAACGCAGCCACATGAGAAAACCAATACTGAAACAGATTTCCTCACTGAAACTGAAGAAATGCTTATTTTCATGAAGTTTTTTCTCTGCAAAATGATTTCTTTAGAAAAACAATTTGAACTAAAGCAGGAGTTGGTCTCGATGATCCCTGTGGGTCCCTTCCAACTTAGGATAATCTGATTGTGATGGTGATGGAAAGGGAAGGAACTTGATTCACGTTTTGCAGAATCCCAGAACATCCTGAGCTGGAAGGGACCCCCCAGGATCAATGATCCAACTCCTGCCCCCACACAGGACACCCCAAAAATCCCATGACATGCCTGAGAGCCTTGTCCAAGTATTCCTTGACTTTGTGACTTGTAACTTCCCAGGGGAGCTGTTCCCATGCCCCTGGCAGAAGAAAAATAATTTCCTTGACAAATTAAATACCAATTTATCACACAAACACAACTCAAGCTCTATAGAGCTCTCCCCCAAAGTTCCAACCCCTCAATCCTCTGGTGCAGAGCTGTGGCAGACTCACCATTGATGTAGATGGCCAGGGGAGCTGTGGTCAGCAGCACAACCAGGGGCTGCCCCGAGAAGAGGGAGTAGAGCAGCCCTCCAATGCACTGCCCGAAAATTGTCTTCCTCACATCTGCAATTGGGGAGGATGGAAACAACAAAAGGGATTTGGGTCAATCCCTCCCTCATCCAGGAGAATTCACAGGGCAGAGAAACAAAGCACTAAGGAGTAGAAGAAATGTTTAAAGAGTGCAGAGGTAACACACTCATAAATCAAAAACGTGACCCTTTATTTGGACCCATAATTTACGCTTCCAGATGTTCAGCTAATTGGTGGGCTCTGGGATTTTTTCTGTGAATTTTTATATTTTATATATACATTTTAAATATATTTATTTTATTTTAACACCTATAACACATAACCAGTGCTTGCTTGAACTGTGACTGCAGCACAAACTGCTTCTACAACTGGGATAAAGCATGATGTTTAGCTCTGTCCCAGGGGTTTCAATACTGGCAACCAAATCCAGGTCAAAAGCACAGGAGCTTGTACCAAGAAAAAATGGGCAAATAATTGCATTAAGTCAGCATAATTCAAAATTACAGTAGCATACATCTGTATCAGTCCAAGTCACATGATAACACCCAAAGCAGTTTTCAATTTTTCTGGTTTTCTACAAAAGTCATGAACTTAATTAGGAAAAAAAATCCTTTAGTCGTGGTTTTGGGATTGTTTTCCCCCATACAGAATATGGGGAATACAGGGAATATAGATTATAGAATCTATAATATATAGATTACAGAATCCAATATATAGAATATATATATAGAATACAGGGAATCCAATGCACAAAACTGATCAATTTAAGAAGCACAAAAGTGATGAACTCACCAATAGCTCCTCGGGTATTTTCATCATTGAGGGATCCAAAGGCAATGGATGGAAGGAGGCAGGCAAAGTACAGAAAGATCATGGTCGTGATGAATTTTCCTATAGCTTTGTTGTTCCCAATAATCCCTGGGACAAACCACAACAAAAATCGTGTTGCCAAAGCATTGAAAACCTTCTCACATCAGCCACAGGCACTGTTAGTTCATCTTGAGAAGCAGAAATTCAGTCCACACTTTAAACATGCAACCAAATTGTTAATATTTGATTCTGCAACAACCCACATCCTTCTGTTCACTGGGACCAGAAGTAGCACCAGAATTGCCACCAGACATTTCTGACTTCATCAAAACAGGAAATACAAGAAGCTTTTTGCTCAGTTTTGCCAGTCCCCAAAGCTTGGAAGAGGATCAAGGCAGAAACTGTAAGTTTAGGGTTCATAAACCCCCCACCCCCTGCTTTTTTAACACCAACTTTTCAGGCATTCTGGACTGTGTCCCTAATGAGCTTCATACAGATCTTCCCTACTCTTGGGCAGGAAAACATGAAGCACTTCATTTTTCCCTAGACAGAAATCTAAGGCTGTAGGAACCAATAATAGGCGACCCTGAGCCAAAAACCAGCAGCAGGACACAAAACCAAACAGCCCCAGAGGTCAGGAATGGCTACACTGAGATTTGCTTTAACAGGCCCTGCTGAAAGAACAGCCTCTCTCTTTTCCATCCACTCACACCTCTCATCTCCATCGGAAAAAATCACACCAGGCCAAAACACAACGCAGCCAGAAAGAGAATTAAAGTGTCAGAATATGAATTTAAGAGCCTCTGAAGTAGCTTCCCTTCCCCTTCCTGTTTTCAGGCTGATGTTGATATGAGCTCACTGGGGATGCACAGGAGAAAGGATGAGATGACAGCAGCTGATATTGCTCCAGGAGAACATAAGTTTTTCCACAGAGCAGAGAGGATGCACTGGAGAGAGTCTCCTCAGCCTCCAGCCTGCTTGTGCCACCATCCTTGATGGTGCTCTTCCTCTGAGCTGGAAGAGCTTGGAGCTGACCAATTCCTCTTTCTGGAAGGCTCCAGAGCAGAGAATTCCCACACAGGAATATGGTCTGAGCACCCAAATGCCCACCCCTAAGCTTTTGCAGCATCAGTTCCTTGCAGAAAGAAGTAAAATCCAATGAGCTGGATCAGATAAAGGAGGGCTTGGCCTTAGAGGTTATTGGTGCCACACTGAAAATCTTTATCACCAAAATGAAAAGAACAAAAATCTCTCAATGGCTTTGGGATCTTATCTAACATCTGCACCGTTTGCAGGGCAGAGATAAGCATGGGAGGGGGATGTAAAAACCCAAAAATCAAAGGTGAGGTTTAATGAACAGGCAGCCACATGAATAAAGGACACCTTGTGAGGTGCCTGCTTGCAAGGCAGGAGAGGAACAGACACAAAAACAGCACTTTTGGTGCTCAGCATCCTCAAACTCCAGGCTAAAACCTGACAAGAGACACCTCAAGCATGCAAATATGAGTTTGACCTTTTGGGAGTCATCAGACCAGCTATTCCCAGACAAATTCCTTTCCATTTATTGGGAAGATCCAGAAACCACAGGTCACATTCCTGACCACTCCTGGCAACCCAAAGGGCCTGGAAGTTAATTCTCACAGATGAAGACTTCCCCTGATCCTGAGTCCAACAGCTGCAGGCTCCTACCTCACACTCTAAACTGCTCAAGACCTTTAGAGAAAAGGAAGGATTTGGCAGGACAAACAGGACTGAGGGGTGGTTCCATGGGTAGACACAGTCACACCCTGGTTCAGAGGATTCTCTGTCACTCCAAAACATTCCTTTTTGGACAAGGGAGTCTTTCCAATATGAAAGGTCAGGGGCAACAATGACTGGAAGCTTTAAAATCACTCCTGAAAGGACAACCAGGTCCAGAGAAACAAGTAATATCCTTTTTTTTTTTAAAGGTTGAGGTAGTTAAACCATAGTATGAGAAGGCAGAAGGAAGAAACCTTGAAGAGCATCACAAAAGCTCATTTTCAGTTTCAGTCCTGGCAAAGGAACTCTTGCTGGTCATGGAGGTCCTTATATATAAGGACATAGCCTCAGGCTGCACCCAGGGAGGTTCAGTTGGACATCAGGAGGAATTTCCTCATGGAAAGGGTTGTTAAACACTGGAATGGGCTGTCCAGGGAGGCAGTGAGTGCCCACCCCTGGAGCAGTCCAAGGAAGGACTGGAGGTGGCACTCAGTGCTCTGGGCTGGTGACAAGGTGGGGATTTGGCACAGCTTGGACTCAATATTGAAGGTTTTTTCCAACTTTAGTGATTCTGTGATTCATCCTGGCTGGGTCCAAGCACTTTCTTTAATCCATATTCAGCTAGATAAGATTCTAGGATCAAGAATCCTTCTGGTGGGCAGCAAAATTCACTTTGTAATGGAGACAATAATTACACCAGATGAAACACACTCTTTCCCAAAGCTAATTGCTCACTCTTTAATTGCAGTCATGACCAAACACTGCCTCTCCTTGCACAGATCCACCTGTCACAGGCACTGAAATCCAGCATTAACCACAATTTATCTTTCTGCCTTTTTTAAAGCCAACATCTGGTGAAACATTTTCAGGATGTTCTGCAGCCCATGGAGTGCCATGGCTTCACTGAGAAGAAGGTGAGCTGCATTATGATGGCATTTCATCTGTGACAGGTTCATAAAGCCACTGAAAAATGTGTCACTCCACCTGCAACATGGGAATTTATAGCAGAAAAACCAACTCTTGGTCCAACTGTGGAATTTGAGCAGCTGATTATTACAGGAGCATTCCCCTGAAATTAAGGTATAGCTACACACTGGAATGGGGAGCAATTATGTTCATCAACGTGACAGTTCCATTTTACCTGCCTGGATTTCTGAAATGTCCCAGTTTGCAGAGACAAGGTTACAGTTTCAGGGGAAACTGCAGCAATTCTGGCCTCACTTTGCTTGGGATTCCACAGCAGTAAGTTAATGACCAGCAGCCCTAAAAACTGGGTTTACAGCTCCTGAAGGCTATTAATTGTACATTCACTAAATCAAAAGCACAACTGATGGACATTCTCTGAACTGCCTGCAAATGTTTCTTCCCAATTCTCTGAGATATCCCATGCAAAGGAAGTTTAATTACACTGACCTGCAGCACAGCAGCAAGGATGTGGTTATTAAAGCCTTAATTTTTTTTTAAAAATCACTTTTTAATATTTAAAACACTGTAAAACTCAGAATTACAAACTTCTCCCAATACCCTCAAGCTGGGCTTTCATTTATGTGATGACTGCTGGACTCTGCCCAATGTTGTGGAGGTGAATCTTCCCTGAAGTCCTGTGAAGAGTAGATCACTGAACAAGTGGGACTAAGAACTCAGCTGGAACAGGAAATCCACTCAGGGGGTTTGGAGCAGAAGCCAAGCATGTGCTGAGAGCAGAGAGGCAAGAAAAATCAGATGAAGGCTCAGACCTTTCCCTTTCTATCTCACTTCCTTCAGCCCATTTCCCAGGAAATCCTGGGTCTCTTGGAAGGAAACATCCATAGACAAAGCACGATGCTTTTATGCATCTTCAGAACATTCCCATCCCCCAGTGACACAAAGAGATCCCAAACCAACCCAGGTTGGATGTTTTGGGGAATCATTCCAAGTTCAGGATGTTAAACTTTGGTACCCAGGTGAGATTTAGGGATGAAGGGCTGCAGAGTGATGCAGGAGCTCTCTTGTATCTGATCCAGGGCAGGAGAGGCACAGAAGAGAAGGGGAAAAGCCTCTCTGCAATCCCTTTATTTCCCCTCCTTCCTCAGGAATGGAATCCTGACAGACAAGGTGGCCAAGGCAACCAGGCAGGAAAGCTGATGAGGATTTGGCACATGTCAAAGCCAGTCAACATTTCAGCTCTGGGTTCAGATCAAGATTTAAGCTCTGAGCTGCTTGAGACAGCCAGCAAAACAGAAGTTCTCTCTGAAATCCCATTTCTCCAATGTTTTCAAGCCTTCCATCTCAGCATGCCCACACTGCAGGGAGCTTTGGAGATCTCCTTCCTGCAAAACACCACAGCAAATCCCAAGGATGCTGCCAGCAGACCTCAGGAGCTGGTTAGGGACCCTCTGCAGGACCAAGGACAGGGAGAAATCCACACTTCCAGCAGAATTATCCACTCACCACAGCCAGGTATCAAAGGCACAGGCCCAGAAAAAGTGGGAGAAAGAGAATAAACCTCAGTGCTCCTCTTCTTCCTTCATTTTCCCTCCCCAGGAGGTGAAGGGATATGGATAAGTAAGAACACAGCATCAAAGCTCACCATAAAAATCTCCAGCACCTCAAATTTCCCACTGGATGCTTCAGGCACTGTAATTGTGTTTGTTCCTCTGTGTAGCACCAGGAAATAACACTGAAGAATGAGGACAGCAGCTTTCAGGAGTCTCAGAAATCTTATATCTGAGTTCAGGCAGAATCCCCTTTCACTCAAACCAGCCTCCAATATAAAGAAACTTCTGGAAGCTTCTACAGTTTGAGGCTTAAAGAGTAATAAAATTGACACACGAGTGCTCTGAGGCAATTTGACAGGATCAGGATGAAGTTCACACTGTTTTTTGAGACAGAATCCTACACACAAAGGTCACAGTCACATGCCAAATGGAGTAAATTCCAGTTTAAAGGAAAACTACAGGAGTTCTCAGGCTCAGCATGACCCAACTGTTCATCTTCAGATGCTCCTGCTGGGAGACATCTATTCCAAGCCATCCTTATCACCAAAATCCTGAAGCAAAAGTTTAGGAAACCCTTTCTTGATCCTTTGACCCATTCAGTAAAAATGCACAAGACTTTGCCACAAAACAAAGTTGACAAGTTCCTAATTGGGAGTAAAAGGGGAAAAAAAAGAGAAAGACTTTTCCTTTAAGGATGATTTGTGCAGTGTGTGAAGAGGACCAACCCCACAAAAGTCCAACTGGCCAAAGATTTGCTGGTCCTACAAAAGGCTCATTATTTATCACCCTGCTCCTGATGGGTTTATCCATCTAACCCCAAACCCCAGGATGCTTCTCAGATTGAGGATTTAGAGACTCCAACCATTCAAAACCCAGCATCTTTGTAATTCAGAGCCCTTTGATGGTGCACATGTGGCTGTCTGGAGTGCAGATACTCGGATAGCTCAAATCCCTCATGGTTCTGATGCACCACTGCTTTGAGATGCTCCAGGAATTTCACATTCCTGATCACCTTCAGTCTCAGTGGTTTATGGCAGATGCTTCATGCTCCATCTGCTTTTCATTTCAAGCAATTCCTTAAAGAATTCATCCTAATTTCTGGCTTCTGGGAAGAAAAGGCCATACTAATATACAGTGGTTTTTTAAAAATCCCCTTTTCCCTGTTTCCCATTGAAAGGGCACAACTGCTCCTAAGGTGAGAACCCTCCATTTGAGTTGAAGTAATTCTGGAGTTTCACTGGGGTCTTTTCCACTCCCCAGAAGCTGTATAACAAAACACTGACACTTTTTAACCTGTAGTTGCATTTTATCCCAATTTTATGCCTATTTTGTACATCAGTGTGTGCAAAGCTTGCAGAGCCTGGAACAACCACAGCCAAGAGCCCAGGGCTGATGCAGCACTCACAGGGTCATTTGGATGCAGTCAGAGCCACAATATGGACCCTGAAGGGGGTTTCCAAGTCTGCTGACAGCCAGAATTGGCTGCAGGACCAAAATCCAATGGTTTTGTGCCTGTTGTGCTCAGACAGACACAGCAGACACTGCTCTGTCTTGAGGGGAACATGGGTCCCCACAAGATGCTTCTGCAGCAGTTCCCTTCTCAAGTGCTTCATTGTCCCTCTGTAATGAAAAAAGAGCCTTTGACAGCTCTAGAAAGCAACAGCCAAAGGGATGAAGTGTCCAGATTAAGAGCTGAAGTCTCCTGCCAGACCCGATGCCAGTGATGCACATCCCAAAAATGAATGTTTCTGTTTCATCCAAATCTTTGCTGCTCCCCTGAAAATCATTTTATATCCCCCATCCTCCTGAAAAAACCCTCAAATCCCCAGAGAAATCAGCATTAGCCCTCCCATCACACCAAGTCTCCTGAAAATAGCTTCAAAGCACCTGGAAAAAGCACCCAGCACTCAACCCCTGTGCTAAGCCAACATCTCATTCACGTTCCTCTGCTGGTTGGAAGGGAGGGAGGAATCCACACATCCACAGCCTTGGCCAGGCCTCTCTGAAGCTTAAGCTGCCTGTGGAAGGTGGCTTTGCAAGAGAAGACTCTGAAAATTGAGGTTTGGGTGGGCATCTTGGTGTTTTTATGTCTAATCTAAAGAAGATCACCCTCATCTCATGAGCCTTCACAGCACTGAGGAGGGCTTGGGCACATGCTTGAGCTGAGGTGGATTTAACAGCAGGAAGGGATAAATTCCTGATTTATCTGATAAATCTCTGAGGTTCTCCCTGCCTACACTTTAATTCTCTGTTTTATCCAAACTTTCTGGGTATGATTTTGAATACATTAACCAGCTCCCCAACAAGCTGCAAGAAACACGTTTTTGATGTCAGCCTGGGGCTCTGTTATCCCGCTCTGCCCTGAAGATTCCTCCCAGCCTTCCAGAAAGTGAAAGTCTGCGAGTGAAAAGGGAGAAAACAACTCTTAAAAACCTCAAGGCCACTGTGGGAGCTGCATCAAGCCTGAAAGCTGAGGCTCACTATAAACACTGAGTGCTGCTCCTGTGATCTGGCGGCAGCGGACGAGCCGTATCCTGTTTTTCACAACACCGGGCTGAAGTTACTGCAGCTCACATTTTGTTCAGGCATTCTCAACTCCCACAGCATCACTATAATTAGTGTGGAGCTGGCCTGCAGAGGCAGCAGAAAGGGCCTATCAGGCCAGTGCTGAGTAATTAGATTGCAAGGAGTTGATCTGAGTCTACACATGGGCAATACTCGATCCATTTAATCACTGCTTAATCAAAATTAAAATCCTCATCCGCGCGCAGCCAGCGCCTTCATTAAGGAAACGCTGCAGGAGCCTCATCTCCACGCTGCCCATTCACAGGCTTTTGCCAAAACACCCTTTTCAACAAGGGCCAGGAGAGCTGTTACACATATCAAAAGCACACCCTGAATGCACACTGTAAACAGGACATCACATCACAAAAAAATAATTTCCCCACTCGGGGCAGCGCTTCCATAAACACTGGCCAACGTACCGTCGGTGAAGTCCAGCGCATACACTGGGAATCTTCGTGCAATGTCATCAGAAATCCCCTTGCCAATATTGAGAAAGTCGTGCAGCTGAGGAAAGGAAGGAAGTGCTGTGTCAGTGTAAAGGCTCATGCATTGTTAAAGAGATTAAGCTCCTTATTCGACCCTGATAGGAGCGAGAGGGCTCGTTTTGAATAGGGCATTCAAATCCCATCTTGTCATGATAATAAAAATAAACTCGCCGGGGTTCAATTTATATCCCCATAGCATTGTAAAAGAGAAAAAATCCCCCAGACCACCCTGTTTTCCTCCCTTCCTTCCCTTTTCCCCCTCCCATTTCTATCTGCATCTCTGTTTTGCAGGTAAGGGAGGTGAAGACCCACTGGAAGGATCAGACCTTGGGTGCTGTGGGGTTAAACGCATCTGAGGTGCCTTCCCCATCCCTCCACACAACTCTTCCTTTAGATGCCAGCATAAAAATCCCCCTAAATCCACATGAAACCTCTGAAAGAGGATCCCCAGCAAGTGCTTTTTCCCTGGCATTGCCATCTCAAAGAGATGTGAGGGAATTCAGGCTGTCAGCACCTCAAACTCCATCAACAGGGAAAACCTTGAATAAATCCACACAACCAAGCCATAATTTCTGCCCATTAAAACACAATAAAAACACTTTTGTGGGTAAGGGTTCCAAAAATCCAACGTGTTCCCTTTTATTCCTGGTTTGGGGGCCTGCAAGGTGCAGTGGGATTGCTGATTGGATCTGCTGCTCACCACAGGCAACGAGGAGCTTATCAGGAATATGTGACAGCTGCTATTGACTCTCAGCCTCCCAATCTCACAATTCCTTCCTTATGGAAAGCACATGGAAAGTGTCAGGGTAGGCAACACTTACAGATGAGGCACCTGTCAGGTTTTTTCCTGTCAGAGCACACAAACTACTCTGAAAATCAAATGCACCTTTATGCAGAGACAACAACCCCAGCTGCCTCAGCTAAAATATTTCACGTATTTGTTGCAGAATCAGGCCCAGAAGACTCATAACCTCTGCTAGGGAGTGTAAGGGGGGGAAATAAAAATCACAGACACAAAATTTACACCAACAGATCATCCCAAAGCAGCAGGGAGCTCTTCCTTCAGCTGGTTCATGTGGAAACTGATAAAAATGACTGCTTTAGAAAGGACTTGACACTACAGTGCTCATTTAATGGACTGCACACAGCTCTGCCTTCTCTCCTGGGACTCACCTGTTTGCAGCACCTGGAAAATCAGAACCACAAACAAAATAAGGAAGGGAATCTTCTCCTTCAGAAGGAATACACTGAGCACAGCCATCAATGGGTTTGAGGTGCAAAAGAGGACCAGCTCCTTTTTCAGTTGACTGTATCATCTCAGATTTCAGCTACTTTTCAGTCAATTCTGCTGCAATTTTCCAGTACACCTGTAGGACTCTTCAAACTTTAGGACAGTTTCAACTCTAACCTGAACAACCAGGATGAGCAGACAGATTTGCTGCCAGCAGACACCAGCAAAACATCTGCATCTGAAGCGTTTCCGAAAAATCTCCGCGCTTCAGCCACATTTGGAGGCAGAGTTGGACATCAAAGCCAGATGCACTCGAAAAAGCAATTTAATTTTCCCCCCCAGAAAGAGATTCCTGAAGGCATGAGTCAGCCAGAGAATCACAATGGCCTCAGACTGGGATGTTTACTTATCATGCTGCAGTGAGCACAGGGGAAAAGGATGCTTGGGGTGTCTCATCTTCCAGGGCAGGAGGAGCACGGCTGCTCCTGGCCTGGGGCAGCAGGGAGGAGGCTCTGGGGCACACAAAGCCTGTTCCAGGCAGCTGGGAGTGTGGGGAGGAAGAAAGCACTGCCTAACTCATCCCACAAGGCATGAGGGTTGTGTTTAAGACCCACCCTGATTCCTTCATGCACTTATTTCTTGTGTGTCTGACTGTGAAATGAGGGTAGGGGGTGTCAGTGGAACCTCACCAGTAGGAAAAGCTGTTCCTTCTGTTGGGCTGATCCTCCTGGGAGCTTTCCTCCCTGCTCTCCTACCCTCAGACTCAACCAGGGCTGCACTAGAGATAGCACAGAATGGTTTGGGCTGGAAGGGATCTCAAAGCCCACCCAGTTCCACCCCCTGCCACGGACAGGGACACCTTCCACTAGCCCAGGTTGTTCCAGGCCTTGTCCAGCCTGGCCTTGGACATTTCCAGGGATCCAGGGGCAGCCACAGCTTCTCTGGGCACCCTGTGCCAGGGCTCCACCACCCTCACAGGGAAGTATTTCTTCACAATATCCCATCTAAATCTACCTCTTTCAGCTTAATGCCATTCCCCCTTCTCTTGTCTCTCCATGCCCTTGCAAGTCCCTCTCCACCCCTCCTTCCAACAGAAGGCTGCTAAAAGACTGAGTTACAAAAGGTGAAAAAAACACAAAAAGACTAAGTTTACTGGCCTCCAAAGTTACAGCCCCTTTTGGTTTCACTTTTATCCCCCAACCTATCCAAGGAGATGAAGTTCATGAATTTTTCCACTTTCCACTCTACAAATCCCTCCCAGCTTCTTGCCATTATTTGGATTAGACAAGAGGCTAAGCCAGCACTTCACAGCTACAAAACCAAACAGAAAAAATCTGCTCCAACAACTCTGACCCTTCCTCAGCCCTCCCAAAAGTGCTGGGGGGCTGCAGGAGTGTTTTACAGAGATCAGGGACACAAGTCTGTGCAAAAATACTGCATCCTCT
>JBBMKD010000170.1:69552843-69607076 GCA_037834095.1 Argya squamiceps
CCAAAAGTGCTGGGGGGCTGCAGGAGTGTTTTACAGAGATCAGGGACACAAGTCTGTGCAAAAATACTGCATCCTCTCTCCTGCTGATGATGAGCACACACCCCCCTCAGCAAAGCCACACAGGACACAAAATCACAGCCAGAAAAACATCACAGCTGTTAGGGGCTCCTCCATGAACAAAATCACAATTAGATGCCTCAGTAAACAAGAGGATTTCAGGCTGACTTAATTATGATTGAGTACATAGCCTTGCCTAAATAATCCTGTGAGATGAGCCAAGGCAAAGTGGCAGTGCTGTAGGCACAGCAGGGAATGTGACTGTCACATCCCCCTCAGTATTTCAGCAGAGGTAAAAACAAGCATTTGCAAAAAAACCCACTCACACACACACACAGAATTTAAGGCCCCTTTTCTCTTCCATCTCTGCAGGACCCCGGAGGGCAGATTTTCACGTCACCCAGAGAGTTTCACCTTCCTGAGAGCTCACTTGTCACAGTCCAGGGGGCTCCAGTGAGGGTGTTTATTTCTCTGGGGGCGGCTGACAGGTTGAAATTCCACTCCTGGTCTCACATGGCTTTGTGCTCATATTAAATGCTTCCTCCCCACAAGGGGAGGAGATGCTGGAGATGGCTCTCAGGAGCTGAGGAATCCAGCCTAGAAGTTGAAATCAACTTCACTTCTCCAGGCAAACCTTGGCTTGCCAGGAAATCTCCTTTCCCAGCTCCTTGTGCTGGCAGGGCCAGGTGGGGATACAGAGGCTGCATCTCCCAAGAGCTCAAGGATAGAAAATGGTTTTGAAAGAGCAACAGTTCAGCAAATCCAGGCCCACAACTGCCAATGCCAAAAGCAAGAGCTGAAGGAAGAAGTGTCACTCTCTACAGTACTGGCTTGGAGAAATCAGGATTCTGCCTGGCCAAGGCTGCTTTTCCAAGCAGACCAGCAGGAATCACCAGTCTCAGGGCCAAAAGCTACAAGCTCAGTGTCTGATCCAGCCCTCCTCACCAAACCACAGAGCAGAAAACCCTCTGGAGACTTTTTTTTTGCTATTTTTAGCAGAAGACAAAGCCAGACACTTCAACTGCTCTAACAAAAACCCCTTTGAAAGGCCAGGTGTAAAGGGTTAAACCTACTTTAGGTAAATTACTCCTCCAAATATCCCTGCCTTGCACGACCTGGGTTTAAAGAGGGTTTCAGGACTTGTTGTGCAAAGTTAAGAGCAGGTATGTGGTCTAGCAAAGTTCAAAGCACTACCTATAAGCAAGGGGATTCCTCAGGAAAAACATGAGCTTTGCTCATTTCCAGATGTGCAGATCAAACCCCTTAAATCTATTCCAGGGGGGAAAAAAAAAGTGATAAGTGAAGCAGCTCCTGCAGTATAAGCAACCCAAAGCTTTGGGGTTATTTGTAATGACAGGACAGGAGCAGCATGCTGGAGATGGCACAGTTTGTTTTTCAGGTATGCTGCCTGCTTAAAGAATGGATTTCTGAACAGAAAAACAAAGCAATGACCAACACACAGGAAATTCCAGAAAAGAAAGCTGAGTTACAGCATTTCCCTCAAACTTGAAAGTACAAAGCAAGTAATGTTTTACAGAGCTACAGATCAAACAGGGAGAATTCAGGCCAAATACTGACAGGCAACTTTTAAGTGAAATTACCGTGCAGAGATGGCCAAGAAGCTTTTTGGCTGCAGGAAAGAGGAGCAGCAGCTTCCTTCAGAGCCTTCTGATTGTAAGGATTAAGTGCCTTGGACTGACAAGGAGCAGGGATCCATTAATCCCACCCTCGACTAAGCATCTGGAATCAAAGCCCTGTAACCATTTCAACCCCCAAGTGCTCTGCATCCCTTCAGCACCTGCCTTTTTAAAGTGGCTCTTTGGAGATTTACAGCAGAATCTGAGGAAGAGGTGCATGTGCACACAGCACAAGTTTGGGGGAGCCTCAATGCTGGGAGTTTGCTGGGGATGCTGCTGCATCCACTGGCCTCAGATGTTCACCTCCTCACCCCAAATCCCCTTGGATGGATGGATTTGGACACCAGGGCAGGGCAGAGGTGCTGGCCAAGCCTTACCTTGAGCTGTTTGCTACCGTGTGACTTGTGCCCATCACTCCTCCCTGAGGGTCTCTGATTGGCCACCGTCAGCAAGTGCCGCTGGTGCACCAAGGCCTCCTTGAACTCCTCCTCAGTTTTGGTTTCCAGAAGCTTCTGCCTGAAGGTTATGTCTGAAAACATCGTGGCAAAGGTCCTGCCCACTTCTGTGGCTGTTTTGGTGCTTTTCTAACCAGGGAAAAAGAAAAAAAAAGGATAGAAATAAGTGAAATAAGTGCTCGTAAAACCATTTAATTTCGATTCTGAAAGGTAAATCTCTTAATTTACCCCTCTGAAGAAGGGCTCCCAGCACACTAGAGACACCTGAAGGAGGAGGGAACATGTGGAAGCTGTTGCAGATGAACACACAACCACAGCAGAATCCTGTGGAGGCACCAACACAGTCCTGAAGTCCTGATTGATCTTTACTTGATCAACTTCCCAGAAACCAATCCAAAGCTGAATCATGCTGAACACGCATTTTAGCCCTGGTTTCCCTTCAAGACCAGACAAAAATCTTTGCTACCTTACAGCACCTCAGCATTGCTGCTCCTGGGGGGGAAAGGTGCTGCAGTCAAGGTTTTTGTGGGTACTGATGTCTTATCTGAAAGACTGAGATTATTGTGCTTATCTGATTCCTGTTCTCTGGGCATTAAAACTCAATTAATTTGGCCAGTCTGGGGCAATTCTGGCAGCACAAGTGGAGACTGAGAGCTCTCAGCTCAAGTAACCACTGGCACAGAGGAAAGGATGGGAAAAAACAGCTGAGCATACACACAAGGAGCTTCTAAATGTTTGGAAGGGACAGGAGTCTTGCAGACATGAAAAAAGAGCTTATTATCATGATTTAATATTTTTGTGAGACACAGGTCTGATCTTTGGGGGTCCAGCTTCCAACAGAATCCAAGCTGTTTTCCTACTGCAGGAAATGAAATGCAAGGGGAAGAATAAAGGAGGCTGAGCTCCCCATCCCTGCACAAACCCACCAAATCCAAGCTCTCTAGGCCCTGACCTGCTCACCTGCTCCTTACTGTGGCCAGAACAGGTAAAATAACTTGCCAAGGCCAAATTACACAGAACCACAGCTCATTAAAAGCTCCTTCTGATGCCAAGTTTTAACCCACCCACCTCTTCTACACTCCACACTCATCATGCAGCAGCTACCAGAGACACCCAAACACTCCCCAGCCCTGGAGAACCTCCAAGCTCCTCACACTGCTGTGAAAAGAAGAAGAGTGAGCATCTGTGATTGATCTCAATTGCTTCTCATGATTCACAACTGAACAGATGAACAATTTCTTCATGAACACAAGCAAATAATTCAGAGTGTGGGTGACGCAGAGGAGCAGGCGTGGGTGGCACTGAGCTGGTCCCAGAGTCATTGTTGATGCTGCTCCTCCTCCATCACTCACATCACCCTCCTCTCTTCCATTTGCCCAGAAAAACTGTGGCTGCCCCATCCCTGAAGTGTTCAAGGCTGGACTGGATGGGGCTTGGAGCAAACTGGAATAGTGGAAGGTGCCTCTGCAATCTCATTCTCTCTGGAATGAGATTGTCTTAAATGTCCCCCCCAAGCCACACCATTCTGGGATTCCATCACCAGGAATGTCCCTTCCAACACTCACTAGGGCACATTCAATTTAAGTTCCTAGGGAGAGGCTTGGATTTAAGTGAAGGATTTTCCCTGGGACTTGCTTTTAGAGTTTGTAAACCAGCCTGGATTTGCCATCACAGAGGAGGCTCTACCTTTCACCACCAAGCAGCAACAATCTTTGGGCTGGATGCTGCAAGGATTGCTCCAACATTCCCAATGCTCTTCCCATTTTTCCTTCACCAAGGAGATGAACCAGTTTAGAGAGGATAAATATTTGCAAGAAAACCCAAGTTTTTTTCCATCCTCCATATTAGAAAGGCCAAGGATCTGGATTCCCAGCACAACAAATGCCCATTTTTTGTGGACTTTTTTTCCCCTCCCCAGGCAAGGCCCATTGAATGAACAGTTTAGAGAGGATAAATAATTGCAAGAAAATCCAACTTTTTTCCACCCTCCACATCAGCAAGGCCAAGGATGTGGATTCCCAGCACAACAAATGCCCATTTTGTGGACCTTTTTTCCCCTTCCCCAGGCAAGGCCCGTTGAACGCGTTGCTGTCAGCAGGTTAATTATTTTAACTGCTGCACCAGAAATGCGCACTTGGGGCTGACTCCACCAACCCCATTTAAAATAAAAAAGCACATTGGCAAGTGAGAGCTCTCTTGGCCTCCACTCCCTTCCCTTAATTTGATGCTGACCATTGGAACTGCAAACTCTGGGGATCCGGGGCGGATGCGGAGCCGTTCGCCGGGCGCTTTGCACGTAGCTGGCCCGAGATAACAATGAGGGAGAGAGATCCATGGAACTGCACACAGCTCCAGCTGTTCTCCCTCCTGCTTTGCACAAGAAACATCAATATGTTTTCAGCCTGTTGGCTTCGAGGTCGATGCCAAAAGCATCGAGCAGCTCGGTTCGGGAAAGACCTGCCAGAAATCCTGGGAAAGAAGGAAACACCAGGATTCCCATTTAAAACGAGGGTGGTGGTGAAGAGGGGGGAGGAGACAGGCCAGACCAGCAGGTCCAAGGTCACACAGATAGCATTGAAGAGCAGGAAATTGAATCAGGACATATCCTGTCCCAGAAAAGGTCCCCAACCTCTCCAGCACCTCCCAGGAGCACAGATCCAGCAAGTCCAAGGTGTAAACAGCCAGCTGGAGTGTGAAAAGGTCTTGAGCTTTGAACCATTCAGCCATTAGTTGGAAGAACCACCTTGGTCAGGCCAGGGCTTTCTAGGAAGACAGGATGGTGATCCCCAATTAACCTTGATGCCCCCCATGATATCAGAGTTGGATTTGGATAATCCTTGTGGGTTCCTTCCAACTCAGGATATTCTGACTGCAGTAAAAGAGTTCTACTGTGCCATTCTTGCCTACACCAAAGAGCCAGAACTTGAGCAAGCTTTAACCTTGCTGCTTCAAGTGCTAAAAGCTCTGAGAACACATCCCAAAGGGCCTTGGGGACAGGCTGACCTTAAAAGCATCACAGCTCCAGAGAGTCTCACCCTCAGTGCAACAGAGCTCAAAAAAGAATCATCTTCCTCTTGGCTACATCACCTCCAGCTGCTGCAGCCACACGTGCAGGGTGAATGTCAGCCCCATCAGGGAAGTCTGTTGGGAAGGAACCCAGACCTTTGCAGTGGGGCACCAGCTGTAGGCTCACAAGGGCCTTTCAAAAGCTTGGCTTTAGCAAGGAACTGCATTTCTCACTTTTAAAAATAGCAGCTACAGCTGGAGAGGGGAATCCACGGCGTGTAAAGGGCATCCCAGGTGTGTATGGGGACTACAAAGTGTTCTCCTCCCCATCAGGATGCAGAGACAAGGACACAGCCCACTAATCCACCCCTCACCAACAGGATAAATCATCTTGACAGCTGCTGAGAAGACCTCAGGCCTTTCGACATCCCCGTGTGTTTTAAAAACAACATTTATTAACCCTTTGGAGGAGCCCAAGGAAAAACAAACTCAGGAGAACCCCCTGAAGCTGTGGAGCAGGAAGACAAGACTCACCATCTTGGGAGGAGCCAGGACCAGGATCACAAATCTGACTTCACAGGAGTTCTCTCCCCAGTTCTGGGGCCTCTCCAGGCGGCTGATGCAAACGTGACGTCGCTGAAGGGACTTTATAGTGCAACTGTCAGGGAAAAATGGGATTGTTACACTGGGCCCCACAACACCAGGAATGACCTCCCCTGGTGCACAAGGCATAAAAACACATTTCATCTTTGATAAACACATGAAGTTGGTCAAAGACTTCTGAAGTCTTAAAACTTTTAGTTACTCTCAGCCCAATTCTGCTCCCTTTGGTACAATTTGACATCCATGGGTTTAGGGGGAAGTACCTTTCAAGATTTCTAGGTGTGTTCTGCTTTTTCCTCCAGCTGCTTTTTAACAGCCAAGAAAACAAATGACAAGAGAGCACAATACACTGAGTACTTGCAGATTTACAGAAGCTTCTACACACAAAAAAAAGCTTCTTATTAAAAAACACCTGCATAATTGGAAATGGAAGATTACACTTCATTTCACCTGATCTCCCAAAGTGCTTCTGGAAACACTAAGGCAAAATGCCAAGCCAATATATTCCCTCTTCTGCCTCAGGCAGACCTCTCTGTTGTAATGGCATTCCCCATTTGCTCCCAGCTGTTGTTTTCCCCTTTCTGGCTCACAAGTGTTAAAGAAACCAGGCTGACCTCCCTGCTCAAGATCCACAGAGAAGGGATTAGTGCTTGGAGGGAAATCCTTGGCTGTGATCCAGGGGATGGGATGGATGTTTGACTCCCAGAACCAAGACTAGTAAAAAAAAAAAAGTGTGGAATAAACACAGGGATCATCTGCAGGTCTGTCTCCACCCTGGGATATTCAAACAGAGCTGGGACCTGCTTAGCTGTCACTTTTCCTGCTGGGAAACTCTGGGGCTTGGTGCAGGGGCAGCAGTGGGTAATGCCACCCTGGCATGCAGCTCTCCTGTTCCCTTTAAAGCCACCAACCACTTCCAACCCTTCTGTAAACCACTGGTGAAAAATGCACACAAGGTTTGCCTACAGACACCTGGAAGAGGTGTGGAAGTGTTTGCCTACCTCACAGTGATTTTTCCCTCCTTTTACCTGTTATTTCAGAGTTATTCAGTTATTCAGATTTATTCATAGCTCTTTCAGAGGTAGTTCAGCTGCTTCCTCCCTTTTGTTCATCTAACAAGCACCTATCACAGTCTTCCAACAGGAGGATTTATTTCTCTAATTTCTCTTCCATAATCCCATCTTATTTCTTTCCTTTTAAGATGTATTCTCACCCCCATGCACCCTGAGGGCTGTTTCATTAACAAGATCTTTGGCTGGAGATGTCCTAGCCAGGACCACGTTGTATTTTCTATCCAGTCCTTCACTATTTACATTAAAAAAAAAATTAAAAATCACACCATCAAGTATTTTCTTACTGAGTTTGACTTCCTGATCTCAGACTGGAAGCAGCCTGCTTCTATAAATTAATCTCAAAGAGGCACTTGTCTGAGAGCAACCAAACAGCTTAATTAGAACCACACAGGACATGAGAAAGATGACACTGTTTCATTTATTTCCTAACTTCCCTTCACCACAGCCTCTTGTTCTTTTTGTACTTGAATCAGCTTTGGAAGAGAGAAAGATCAAGGCAGGTCCTAAGGTGAGGAATAAATATCTTTTGAAGTAATTGAAAATACAGTGCAAGCTACACTTGTTTTCACAACCAAAGCCAAGCTCCTGGTTGCAATCCAGCTGTGGCTGGCCAGCAGACAAGTCTCCTTGTGCTCCAGCTCAACAAGCCAGAGGGGACATGAACTCTGGGCTTTGGACCAACTGGAGAACCTTCAAGTGGCCCAACACCTTCAGTTCTCTCACCTTCCCCCACCTGCTCACCAGCAGTGAATGATTCCTGCACCATTAGCACAATTCTGAGCTCAGCATTTCCACCCCTGAGCTGCTGAGCTCATGGATTAATCTGTTTGGAAAAGGAAGGTTTGCTGGGCATTTTGGACATCATTTCTATGCCAGAAGCAGGTATCAGCTACCTGGGGCTCACAGAGCTGTACCAACACTCCCCAGACATCATCCCTTCCCCACCACGTGCACCAGGCAGGACCTGACCAAGCAAGAAGTACAAAACAATTTGGAAAAGCCTATTATAAAGTGCATTAAATGAAGCAAGCCACGTGTTCTGGAGTTTTCTTTCTCCCTGGAGTGACAGGGTTATGTTTCAGCTCCATGAATTGGCTCCAGGGCTGTGTTTTCCAGAGACAGGAATCCTGCCAGCAGTGCCACAATCCCACTTCAGCTCAAGAGCTTCTTGGGTACAGAGGGGAGAAGAGGATTGTAAAAAACTGAGCTTTGCTATTGGGTCTCCCTCACAACACAAGATCATTTTCCTGGCAGGCACCAAAAATTTGTGTTTCTCTTAGTCAGGAGTTCACTGTTTCCTTAAGCTGAGGGACAGGGAAAGCAGAGGATCCCACAGTACTGAAAGATTTCACACAGAGCACATTTACAAGACACCAAGAAATTCAAATGATAATGACATTCAAGGTCATTATCAACCCTTTTTATCTGAAATAGTTTTATCCAGAGTGCTGCAGTTTGAGGTTTCTCACATTTCTGAGAGTCTCCTCCAGCTCCTCTGTGACGAACTCTATGGACACTGACACATGGATCCAAATCCCAGTATCACAACAGTAAAATTGAGAACTTCCAACACTTAGGTCAATGTACAAATAATTTAGATCAATAACACCTTTACAAATCAGGCTGGAGTTGATTTAGTGAGGACAAAGGTGATTAAAACCAGATTTTAACAGGTGCCACACAGAAGATGGGATGTACCTGAGCCTGGCGGCAGGGAGGGGAGGAACAGTGCAGAATGCAGCCTCATCTGAATTTGCTCTCCCTCTGTTATTTCCATTCATTTGGGGGAAAAAATGGTGTTTCAATACTTCCAGTGCAAGGCCAAGTCACTCCTGCCCATGCATCATTCAGCAGCTCAAGCTTTTCTTCAAATTTAAGCCATTATTTAGCTGACTCAGATTCTGTTCCCTGGTGTAAGACTTACAGCTCCCACTTTTGTTTTAATTCCAGAATCCAAATACAAATACAATACAAAATGAAACTGCAGTCCCAACCAGGCTTGTGCAAATATTTGTAAAAGACACAAAAAAAAAAAGTTCTTTGGTTCACATGGAGAAATCCCAAGTCAAGCAAGACTGCAGGTAAAAGTCAGCACAGCTCAGGCCAAGAAGAGTCATTTTCAAAATGTAACAACTTTTTTTAAGTAGCACTTAAACAAATTCCCACTAAGAAAAAATGAAGAAAAAAGCTGGAGGGTAAATAGCCAAAGCCCCAAAAAACTGAGAACTAGCAAGACATTTTCAGCTGACTCTAAATCAAGTCTGGTTTGGTCAGAGCCTCCAAGTTCCTTTTTGGTTTGACTTGAGCTACATTTGATTCTCCCTTGGTTTGGCTAGAAAGCTGAAAAATCTATTTTCACCCAGTATTAGTCACCCCAGGAAATGGTGGACTATGATTTAATGAGATGCCAGGTTGTGTTCTCAGCAGTTTTATCTTGATCCCCCCAATAATTGAGCTCATAAAAAGAGCATTTAAATTATAGCACAAATTCTGCTTCCCTGTGCTCCCCTCTGCCTCTGGTGGTGCTGAGGGTGGCACTGGCATGGTGAGAACTGGCAGTGCTCCACCAAAATCCCAGATCCACCGAGTCCCACGTGCCCCAGGTCTGCCCCACACCCAAGATGTTATCAGAGTAATAACACATTGCTCAACCAAATCATAAAAAGGGTCAAATTATGGAGACCTAAGAGAAACAGAAACCCTCTTTTAAAAGGGCAAGAGAGGAAGTTAATTCAGAAACAAATTATCCCTTGTAGTAAGAAAAAGTGCCCAGCAGAGGTAATCAGCCAGCCAGCCTTTTCCTGTCCCCACACAGAACAACAATGACACTTCTTGTTCTCATCCACTGCCCATAAATCTTCCTTTGCTGAGCAGCTCCAGGCACCAGCTTTGAGAAACCAGGATCTGCAAGTGAGGAAAGAAGCTGTGGCCAGGCCAGGCAGCTCAGCCACAGCTTGGCACGGGCTGGTCTCAGCCACAACATCCCCACTCCAGGCTGGAAGTGGTTTTGGCCAGGGAAATGCACCTTGCTGGGCTCCACAAGACTCATCCTCTCCAGGAGGAAGGATTCCCTCCAGGCCAGTGCATATTGAGAGCTCCTTTCCATCACACAGAACCTGCAGGAGCTCTCCAGCACCACCTGGGATGGCCCAGCACAGGGGGGAGAAGCCCTTTAAAAACAATTAATTGGTTCTCTGAAGTCAAGGAACACTTGCCAGATTGTTGGCTGTGGCACTTGGTTTGGAGGTGAACACAGTGGTGCTGTGTTAATGGTTGGAATTTTCCAACCTTCAGGATTCCATAAGGAGACATCTCATCCCTGTGCAGACCCTGCAGGAAGCAGAACAAGCCATCTTTCTTCTTCAGGACCCAAATTCCTAATGCAGAGTTTGAATCTGAGGTTTTCTTTTCATAAAACAGCACCTGCAAGAGCTTCAGCTCTCCAGCATTATCTGGGAAAAGCCAAAAAGGGTGGAGAGGCCCTTAAAAAAATTATATGGTTCCCTGAGCCCAAAGAACACTTGAGAGATGATGGTTGTAAACTCTGGAGAAGAGGCTCTTGCTTACAAGGCTCCAAATCTTGTAGTCATTCCTCCAAATGAAAATATTTGCTTTAAGCAGTCCAACTGTTTTAATTTCCCATTTTGCCCTTTAAAAGAATCATCCAAGGAAGAGACAGCAACTGAAGCATCTCTGTTTGAAATCTACTCAACAGCTAAATCAGAGACAATGTGACTTTTCTAGAAACCCCCAGACCTCTGGGTCTGGAAAAATCCTTGAACACATGAAATGGACTTGTGTTACTTCTGTTGAGAGAGACACCAGTCACATCTTCCACACAGTAATACATTAAATGTGGGATCTTATCCTCAGATTTTGATTATCTCAGCAGCAGCCTTGCTGGTTATCCAATATCATCTCACAATGCCTATTTTTGAGAGGCTACCTGAATTTTTCTGAGTTAAATTCCTCCACAGGAGTCATTGCCACGACAGGCTACATCAAAGGCAGAAATTCTACAGCAACACAGAGCACACAGACCACTGAACCACCACTCTTTGCTTGCAGAGAGGCTTTTTTCCCCCTCTGCTCTGCCTGTTAAAACAGCTTTAGGAAATCAGTTCAATGCCCAGTCCATGTGTCTGAGCAATCCAGCCAGAAGAAATGGCTCTACAACTACTCCATCCAGACTATGGAGCAGCTTGAGTTCATGTTTTTCCTAAGGATTCAGCTCTGGAAATCAGCAGTTATATTGATCTGCTGGCAAGGAGAATACAGTCTGGGAGCAGGGATGCCTGGGGAGTTCCATCAGCTCAGGGAGATTTCTTCCATAACCCACCGAGCTGATGCTTCTCCCAGCAGGACATGAGGGACAAAAACCCACCAGCAGCCAGTTAAGCCATTTTAAAATCACATACCCTTCACTCCAAGGGGAAAAAATTAAAAATTAGGCTTTTTCATCCTTATTTGCCAGGCAGTGAAAGAAGGAATGGGGTGTGACAGGACTTGGCTTGTGAGAGAGTCACTTCTTAAGGGCTAAGGAGGGGTTTCTTGGCCTTTTTGAAGCACAAAGCTGCAACACCAAAACCAGCAGCTCCCACTGGAGCTTCTTGCCCATTTTTCCCAGTCCAGACATGGAAAGGATCCAGCTGACCCCTCTGTGCAGGTCTGGGTAGTTCAGGGAATGCTCCAAGCACCCTCCTGGCAGCACCTCTGCCTGCTTCAGTCATTCCATGCTGCAGGTCCTACCAGCAGCTCATCTTCCCCACTGAAATAACTGAGGAAAACAGCCCAGCACTCCCCACTCTGGGACAGGACTACCCCTCATCCCAGGTTCTCCAAGGAAACAACCCAGGGAAGCAGCAGGAGATCTCTGTGCCAGTTTGTGTCTTCCTGTTCTGGCAAATGCTGGAATGGGAGGAAAAAAGTTGTGTCCATGGTTTCAAAGGTATGAGATCTTGTCCTGGGCTAATGAAGCTCATCTGTAACTCTCAAAATTTGCTTTCTAGTTAGGAAATGACCATGTACACAAATAGAAACCTTCATTTTCCCAGAGCTGGACCCTGCTGGTGACTGGGGCATGAAAGGCTTTGATACCCTCAGCTCTCATTTTAACAGAAGAATCCCAAGTTTTCCATAAGCTGATGGATCCTGGTATGGCCTCAGCAAGATCAGGTTTGGATCATTCCTGACAAAAGCAGCCCTAAAGCCTGCAGTGAATCAGAATTCAGTTGTTTTCCTGGACTTCACTGGAACATTAAAACCTTGAGACGTTCAATTCCTCAAGGGTTTGTTCTGCCCTGTGGCTGAAGCCTAGATCCATATGGAATGTCTGACCTTGCTGGAGCTTCCCTAGCCCTGAAATCATCAGGAAAGCACCAAATCCAACAGAAGCAGAACAAATATTTCAACCCCAGGTTTTCCCCACTGCTCTTCTCACTGAGGATAAATCAGGTAAGAAATAAGAGCCTTCTTTCCAGCACAAAGGAGAGGGAATTTTATCTCCATTAGCAATGCTCTCCTGCAGCCAGGCTCTGCACAACTCAGTGAAGATCCTACAGAAATTCCTTCCTTTCTCACTCCAAACTAGTTTCAGCTGTTAATATTCCCCCTCATCATCTATGCAGAAGCACCACCAAAACCTTATCTCTGAGCTGTTCTTCCTCATTAATATAATCTTATCATGATACTCAATTCCATCTCATCCACCAGGAATTAAAAGTTGGTTAAGGTGCACCAACCCAGCAGAGCTAATATAAAATTTAGCAAAAAGTACAGACCAAATGCAAGGATAAAGAACAGCAGATATCTTAAAGGTTCTTCCCACTCATATGGAAAATTTTTTCATCAACAATTTCCTTTTACTTCAGAGGTTTGGAAGCTGTTTTGCAATCTGACTTCAAGAAAAATGTAAGATCTAAAAATATGGTTCACAATCTGTTGCACAATCACTCCAGCAGAAATACAGTGCAACAATTAGATAATTATGGTTAATAACTCATCATTGCTTTCCCACCACTTTCTTCTCCCTCTTCAGAGCAACAAAAGGAAGAAACAAGGAAAGTTTTGCACAAGACACCTTCAGGCTGTGAGCTTATTTTTCAAATCATCTCTTGTCATGGAAGCCAGGATTACTCACATGGATGCACTTAAAGCTCTGGCTCACTTTCCTAACAGGCTGAACCCACCCTTTTCAGTCTCATGTATGTAATCACAGCCTTTGTATCATGACCTTTAAAATGCTTTGGTGTTAAGGCAACACTCCCCAAAACCCTCCACTGAGCTGTCTCACCCTACAGAAGAAACTTCCATCCTCTGCATCAGCAGCACCTCCACATCCTCACTGCTGTTACCCTTCCTGTGGCACCCAAAGTGGAGGAAACTGCCCAAAAGTCCTCTTGGTTGTCACCAGTTTACTTTATAAACTCATTTTCTTCTTCGTGGTCCTGCTTTGCACGTGCCAGGTGTAAAAAAAAAAAGCAGGAAATATCATCCAGCTCTCTCCTTTCTCAGGACACAGCCCTGATATGCAATCACTCCTTTTTCACATGGAGATCACATCCTTCTCTTTCATAAGAGATTAAAAACAATGGGGAGATTTCTGCTTGTTTGTTGATGGTGGTGTCTCCTTTCTGATATATTTTTTTTTAATCCTCTATTTCTCTCCATTTTCCCCAGCCATAAGCAGAGGGCAGGAGAAGAAGTGCAAGCAGAAGGCAAACTATTGTGACAGTTGTCCCAGCAAACTGGCTGTGAAGGCTGAAATATGTGCATGCCTTTAGGCACCTATCCCACATATCCCAGCCATTTCTCTGGGAATTAACATATTTCTAGACAACTCGACTTCAAGGCTGCACAGGAATAAAGCAACAGAGTCAAAAAGGCACAGCTTTGGCTGGCTCAGGGACTCAGGTTCTGGCCTGGCCCCTGTGAAGGGACAGCCTGGCTCACCCCACAGGCCTGACTTGGAGACAATAACTCCAAACCTCAGTCCTGGTCAAGTGCAAGCTGGGGTGAAGCCACCACATCTCATAAATCCCAGGTGACAGAGTTCTTACTGTCTTAAGGGCCTGCTCCTCAAATGCTGAACAGTGTTGACAATTAATCAGCGTCCAAATTAATTGTCAGACAAAGTAATCAGTGTCTAAATAGCGTGGAATGTCTGACTTCAATTTTCAGCTACAAAGTCTGGATGGTTCTATCAAAGGACCTAAGAAATCTTTTGGTCCAGGCTCCCAGACTTTGGCAGGCAAAGCAGTCCATGAACCAGTTTGCTTGTCCCTTTGAGAAGTTCCTTTATTAGCATTTCTCAGCTAATTACTGAGAAATGAGCATTTTCTGGCTCCTTTTTTCAGCATTCTTAGCTTGTTAACAGCAGATTTCTATAACATCCAAGAGCTGAATGCCCTGGAGGGGGCTGTGGTCACCTACTGCATGTGTTTGCAAAGAGGAGCAGCCCAGAGAGAGATCCCACAGGATGGATGGAAAAAACACCACCACCTTAACCCAGAAGGACACACTCTGAACCTCTGCTCCTCCCAGCAGCAGGAGAATGTTTGCATGTCAGTGATTTTGCTCATCCAACTCAGGTACTTACATGATACAGAGCCAGGACTGCTGATACTGCACCCCCGTGACTGTGGCTGTGACCCCTTGAATTGTGTCTGATAAAAGGTGAACTGGGAAAAGAAGAGAGGGAAACATCACAGGCTGTCCTCATTTATTCTGCAGCTGTAAATAACATTTCCTTCTAAATGGCAGCTGACTACTAATCCCAAGCATTCCTATCTGCCCAGTGGACTGATGCAGGGGTGGGGGCTGACAGAGAGAGATGGAAACATTTGTCCTGCTGCTTTTGAACTGTGTCCTTAAACTATTCACAGCTTAGAAAGGCAGCTGCTTTTCTCCTCCCAACATCATCCCACTGCAGTACTGGGTTATTAGATTAGAATTATCCACCACATACACACAGACAGGACTGGGAGGGGTGTCACCTTCCCAATCCCCTGCCCTCTCTCCCCCTCTTCCCAGCTACTGCTCTCACGTTATTTCATGGCACTACTTACTTTTTGTTCTTTATTGGCAGAAAGCCTAAATTAAAGGGATTACAAATGCGAAGCTCTAAGACAGGTAGCAAGAAGTAACCAAAGCATGAACATGCTTACTACATGCTCAGGACTTGACATATCTGTTAAACAAATTCACTCAGGCTGAGACAGTTACATTTGAGGTGCGATGGACATGATTGTACATTCATTCCTGTTGACTCTGAACCATCAGGGGTGCCTACAGAGAAACAATGCTCAGTTAAGCTTCTTCACATCTTGGGCTAAAAAGACAGTGGTTTTAGACTACACTATAACATTTGTTGATAGCTTAAGGTGACACCAGAGCCAACAAGCTTGGCTAGGGCTGCCCTGGTTGAGCCTCTGGAGGAAACTCAAGTGTCTCCCATCTCCTCCAGTGGGCTGGGAGTGACACAAAGGATCAACCCTCCCCAATTACTCATCCAAAGCAGGCAAAATCACCCAGCCTGTGTGAATTCAGGTGGACAATCACAGGGCAAAGGAGCCATTGCTGACGAGACACCAGCAAGAGTCACTTGGCTGAACAGCGTTGTCTGAGGACAAGCAAACCAAAAGGCTCCACACAGACAAGACACCCCAATGCTGATGACTCCCTACCCCACAGAGCACCACAAATGGGTGATCATAACAAAACAAGGGCAAGACTCCACCAAAACACAAAAACCCCTGGAGAAATGAGGCCCTTCAGTTTGAAAAAAAATCAACCCACGGTGTCACATGCAACATGCAAGCCTGGACAACCCACCACAGCAAATGAACAGCAGCCCACCAAACCAAGAGCCAAAGCAAACCAAGAGCTGATTACCGTTCCCTTCCCGTGGGGTCCCTGAATCTGTGAATAAAGTGTTCATGATTTTTTCAAAGTTGCAGCTGGGCTCCATGTTCTCGGGGTCCTCGGCGAAGTGTTTCAGCATCTCCCGCAGAACGTCGTCCAAGGACGTGGCTGTTTCATCCAGGATGATGCTGGCCCTGGCCAAGAAGCCATCCAGGTCACGCTGGGCTCTCACCTCCTCCTCAAAATTCTTTAATTTCAGGTACTGTGTTGAGAAAAGTGCATGAGACAGCTGAACACGACAGCAGCAAAGTAGAATCTGGGTCCTTCACAAGTTTTGCTGAGGTTACGACCCAACCAAAGATTCTACTGGCCATTCAGATCACAGGAGAAAAGGCATTTTAGGAATTAATGCATTGAAGGTTTGCATTTTCAAGGCTTATCCTAACAATGTGCCAATAGGTGAATGCCCTGGTACCATTTATATCCTGACAGGGAAAGCAGAATTTAAAAAAAAAAAATCTTTGTTGGGTTTTTTTCAGCCTAGAATAAAGTAGGATAAGTTGGTCTAAAAGGAAAAATACTTTAGGTAGCATGAAAAATCTTCTTTAGATTCAGGAAATTTGAAAAAACGTGGGAGAAATGGACACTGAGCTCAGCAGCATGAAAAATTACCAATATGAATCTCAGTGCCAAGTGAACCCAGCTGTCCTCAAACTGGGATCCATCTGTCCCCAGGGCTCCCAGTTAGGGAGCCTTTAGTGGGAGGAGGGGAATGCCATCCTGCCCATCCCCTTATCTGACATTTGCTAAATTTCTGTTCTTTCCACTTCCATGGAAGTTTTCTTCTTTTGTGGATTTAGTTTTAAAGCAATAATGAAAAAAAGACAGCAGAGGCTGAAACTATCCCAGCTCTCTGCTGGTTCCTTCTGCTGTCCCAGACTTACTGGCCTTGAGATGGAAGACAAAGCCCCAAGTGTGTTCCACAACCTCAACTCCTTCCTGTACCTGTCAGCTGTGAAGGTGATTAATTGAGTGATCAAACTACAAATGCCTCGTTCCCATTGCACAGTCCTTGGAAATCCACACACAGAGCACTGGACAAGGAGGGCTGGCAGTCCTGGCCCTCTCCTCCAACAGCCTGAGTGAGGAAATGGGAACTGCACTCTTCAATGGATCTTCCTTCCCATGGGAAAGCTGCCAGGTTGAATTTGTAATGCTGAGAACCAGATTGTCAAGAGACAGTGAAACCCTCAGTTCCCCTCAAGCTCAGGAAGAACCAAACTCTGAATTGCTTTCACAAATCTGACCCCAAGCTGCCTCCACAGCCAGGACCACGCCACATTCCCCCCAGGGTACAGGGCCATCCCAGGGCTTGACTCACGGCTCCTCTCCTTCCATGCACTCTCTCTTACCTTTTCCATTTATAGACACAGGCGAAAAAATGCCAACATCTCCCTAATTACTGTAATTATCACAGCAACTATCAAGTTGTCAGTACACATCCATTGCAATTAGCAGTGTTTTACTTTGCATCAATCACTCTTTCCACAGCATCCTTGAGAGGGAGGATTCTCTGAAGCTTTCAGCTCCCACCCCCAAGGCTTTGGAGCCATCTGCTCGTAGGAGAGGAGACGGTGACACAGCTACAGCTCCACCTCAGAAGTGCAAACAGTGAGTCTGCCTCAAATTGAGAGCAGATTAACACACACCTGTAACAAGAGCCTTCAAAATAGCAGAAGTGGCTTTGTGTCACCAATTTCTGCATGAGAGAAGCAACCAGAAGCAAAACAGCGGGAGGAGAAAGTTGAGGGACAGCAAAAAAATTAATCAAAGGGATTCATGTGGGTTATCTGACCAGATCACAGAATCACAGAATGGTTTGGGTTGAAGGGACCTTCAAGAATATCCAGTTTCAACCTCCTGCCATGGGCAGGGACATCTTCCACTAGCCCAGGTTGCTCAGAGCACATTCCAGCCTGGCCTTGGACACTTCCAGGGTGGAGCAGACACAGCTTCTCTGGGCAAGCTGTGCCAGAGCCTCACCATCTTCATGATAAAGAACTTTTTTCCTAATATCCAGTCTAAACCTACTCTCTTTCAGTCTGAAGCCACTTCCCCTCGTTCTATCACTCCAGATTATTGTAAATAATCTCTCCCCACCTTTCTTGTAGCTCCCTTCAGGTTGGTTGAAGGCCCCAGTTCATCTCAATCAACACTGATCCTGCAGTGAGCTGTGCTTGACAGCACCAGGAGCAGCTCATTGCAAGGCAGGAGGATTCAGCTCCAGCTGAGCCACAGGCTTCAAGCAATGCCTTGGGAAAAGAACTTTCCATGCCTCACTGCTGTTTCATTTCCCTGCTGCTGGTCCTTTACAGGAAATAGGGGGAAGACTCATATTTATCACCCATTTATCATTATTATCACTCCCTAAGATTAGGGAAGGCATTACAGAGTCATGGAATGGTTTGGGCTGGAGGGGAACTCAAAGCTCATCCTGTCCCAATCCCTGCCATAGGCAGGGACACTTTCCACTCTCCCAGCTTGCTCCAAACCCCATCCAACCTGGCCTTGGACATTTCCAGGGATCCAGGGGCAGCCACAGCTTCTCTGGGCACCCTGTGCCAGGGCCTCACCACCCTCACAAGGAACCATCTCTTAACACCCAATCTAAATCCACTCTCTGAGCTTAGAGGCTTTATGCACATTAAACATCACAAGGCAAGCAGCCACCATGAAAGGAGAGAAATCCATCACTCCCTGAGACACACCAAAATCAAATTACTGGAAGCACTGGCACAGCAAAGCCTCAACAACAGCTCAGGCACAACTGTTCCAGCCAGGACCCCCACTGGGTTCAGGAGAGATTAATGAATGCTCCCTCACTAATATTTTTAGCTGGATAGTCAAGTCACACCAGGAAACTTGATGCTGGAAACTCGATGCTGGAAACTGCTTAGGAAGAAACCCAAGCCAGCTACCCAAGAGTCATTTGAACAGCTCTGGACATCCTTGATTGTAAAGCTCCACGCTGCACCGTGACAGGAACAGAGGCTGTTGTGCCAGAAAAGGGGGGAAACACTCAAACAGCCTCTCCTGACTTCAGCCAGGTCAAAATCACACATTCTACCTCATCAACAAGGCTCAAAAGGCAAGCTCTCTCCTGGCTGCCTGCTCAGGAGACACCTCCACTTAGAGCCACCGCCAAATTTTTTGTGGAGTCCAAAAAATCCCGTTCTCCTGAGCAGAGCCCTGCCTGGGCTGCTGCCACGGCCCTTTGTCTCAGAACCACTCTGTGATAGTGATTAAACAGCTCAACCTGTGTGAAGAAACCTTTATTCCTGCCCACCAAGTGCCCTGCTAGACAGCAACTTGCCTGAGACACAAACTGCCCTTCCAGAACCACAGGCTGCCACCAGAGACAGGGCCAACCTATAGGGAAACCTCTCCAGACAAAGCTTCTCACTCCTCACTGCTGGTGATTCCCCTTGCCCAGACACTTGGAGCCATCTCCTCCATGAGTCAGGTTCCAATTTCCTCTGCATTTGAAGCACAAAATTTCCACTCATCCTCCCCGGAGGGAAAAACTGGCAAAAGTATCTTTTTCTCAAGCCCTGCTAAAGCTCTCTGGTATTTGTGGCTCCACAGCACACTAAAATGCTCAAGCATGAACTGTAGGCCAGAAAAAGCAAGAGTCCTACAGCTCTGAAAAGGAAAAACAAAATAGAAGAGACACTTATGAGTTAGCAGTTTCCAACTATTTCTTATCAGAGGCAGATCCTGCATTTGGGCTTAGAATTTGCACTTTTAAGTGATTAAGTTCTCAGGTTACTTTCAGTCAAGTGTGTATGACTGAGAACTTTGGCACTGGGAATAGACAAGACAAATTAGGGATAAAGACATTTTCATTCCTGAGCATGGAATTGCTTATTTTAACTTTCCATGATTCTATACCAAACAATGTTTAATTTTTGGTGATGGTGCTTTCTTTGGTATTTATTTGCTTTGGGTTTTTTTATTAACTTGGGGAAAAGGTTTCTAAAGCTATCACACATTTTCCTCCCACTACTAATTCAGCTTTCTGAAATATCCTTTCAGGATTCGAGCTGTCTTAGAGGCCTAAAGCAAAGCAGAATTAAAGAGCTCTCTGGGATTCCCTAAAAAGCCCCCAAAGCTTACAAGGCTACACAAACTAAAGCCTCAAGTTACAACCTGCAACAGAGCCTGAAATCCAAGATCTCAGGCACTGGCACAGCTGCCCAGGGCTGTGGTGGAGTCCCCATCCCTGGAGGGATTTAAAAGCCATGTGGATGTGGCACTTGGGGACATGTCAATGGTGGCCTTGGAAGTGCTGAGGGAATGGTTGGATTTGGTGACCTTAGAGGGTTTTACCAACCTAAATGATTCTGTGATTTACCAGGATCAGTGATGCTACAAGTCCCCGTGACTCAGGCAAGAAGTCAAGACAAATTAATGCACCACGAGCCTCACAACCCTAAAGACAAAACTTCACGTGGTACTGAACAGAGATTCAGAGAAATAAAGAATGGGTTGGGTTGGAAGGGACCTCAAAGATCACCCAGTGCTACCCCTGCCATGGGCAGGGACTCCTTCCACCATCCCAGGGTGCTCCAAGCCCCATCCAGCCTGGCCTTGGACACTTCCAGGGACTCAGGGACAGTCACAGCTTCTCTGGGCATCCTGTGCCAGGGCCTCACCAATCTCACAGGGAAGTTATTAAAATACCAACCCAATTCCTCCCTGAGTACTTTCTGTGCCCTTCCACAGCTGAAGGTTTGGAATAACAAAGCCTACACAAGTTTTTTTTGCATTTTCACCTTATCATTAGTGAGTTACAGTCTCAGGAGCAAGTGTAAACTAACTGTGGGCTCCTAATCCTCCTCCTTGCCTGCTTGTTTCCAGGGATTTCACTCCTGCTGAACCTCAGGAAGGACAAATGATTGTCTGGAATAAAGAGGGAACCAAATCCCAGCCATGTGTGCTGGGTGTCTCTGCTCCCAGCTCTAGAGGAGCTCAGCAGCTCAGATCTCTACAGCACACACGTGGATCCCTGTAGAGGCAGCTGCAGAAGGGAAAGTGATGAATTAACATGTCAAGGAAGTGTCTGGGACAAAAGGCAGTGGAACAATCAGAATTACAGAGCAACTCTTTGAAGAACGAGCAGCACGTGGCTTTTTAGGTTTAAAGAAAGGGAGAGGAATTCAAGAGAAGAAGCATTTAAATGTCTTTTGCTTAGGCCAGGGACAAGCAGCCCCTCAGTGTGTCTCACGATCCTTTTCTGTACTTCTGGATGATGAAAAAACCAAACTGGTCACACAGCATCTCTACTTACCTTCCTTGATGTGTGCAGTAACACGCAGCCAGCACCTTCACTTTCAGCTGGAAAGAGGGGAAAAAAAAACACATCAGAGAAGTGTTACTATCAGAGGTACCTGACAGGCAGCAGAAGCCAAGCAGGAGGCTCAGGAGGAGGTGAAGCATCACTCTCTCCTGGCAGGGGATGATCTCTAGAGAAAAGCAGAGATTCAGTTTTTACAACATCTCCCATTTTGGAAGCGTGAACCAAGCGCAGGATTGGCATTATCTGATCACCAGGGGATTGTGTCTTGCAGCTTTTTTTGGCCGGGTTTTTGTAACTCTGATGTATTTTTACTCTTCCCTTCCCTCCCTCCCCTCTCCACCTCCCCAAAAATCCAACTCCTAATCCTTGAAGTAATCATTTAATCCAATGCATCGTTGTTTGATAGATTGAGGCTACGATTTCATGAGTCACCCTCGTTTGGAAACCCTCTTTGTCCTCGTTAAGGAGTCAACAATAACAGCCAGGCAGTTCCAAGGGATGGCAGGCAGTGACTCCAAGATGAGCACATTAATGTCCTGTCAACTCACCACGCTGCCTCCATAAATCTGAGGAGAAAGCAACACAGCTCTTGGGAAAGAAAACTGCTGTTTAGGGACCAGTAAATGTCATTGAATACCCAGGATGGGGGAACCCGGGAAATTCCCACTTCAAACTTCCAAGCACCAAGAATAACATTCTCTTACAGTATCTACGTAGCATTTTTTGGATATCAGCTACAAAACAAAACCAAACCAAGCTGTATTTGCCAAAAGCCTACTCCTTGCAGTCAAGGCAGCCTCTCTGTGGCATTGTTTGTCCCACAGGTACTTTTTGAGAAGAGAATCACTGAATGGTTTGGGTTGGAAGGGACCTCAAAGACCATCGAGGTCACCTTGCACTCGACCAGGCTGCTCCAAGCCCCATCCAACCTGGCCTTGAACACTTCCAGCCTGGCATCCTTCTCCTTAAATTCTCCAAAAAACCCCCCAAGCCTGAGCTGCTACCAAAATTAAACATGTGAACAGCTTTAATTCAAACGAGAGCAACAGCAGCAGCATGGAAAAAAACCACTGAAGACCAAAACTTTTCCAGAGGCCAAGCTGTGGAAAACTACAGAGATGTAACACGGAGTTACAGTTATTCAGATGAGGGTTTTGTTTCCTTTCCAGATCTCTACTTCCAAATCCTAACCTATAAGGGCTGCTGCAATCCCATGACTTGGCCATGCACCTTCAAGCCAAGCCCTGCTATTCCCCAAAAAAATAAGCTGAGGGAGCAACTCACGTTAAAACTCCAGAAAAAAAAAGCCATTATCTTTTGCATGCAGAAAGCTGCTCTAAACAAAATCATCACTGATCAAACAGAAATTTGAGTCTTGACTTGACCTCGATGGGGTTCAGAGGCTCCAACTCAAAGTGGGAGCAGAGCTGTAGAAAAGAGGGAAAGGATTGACTTCATCTCCCCCTGAACAAAATGAGGTGGTTCAGAGGCTTTGGTTACATCACCCAACTTCTCCCAGATTTCCCTTGGATGCTGCACATGTGATTAAAAGCATCCCTTAACCAGACAAGTCTGCTGCTGCAACAGCCCCAGTTATTCCTGCTTTTGACACGCCTTTTGGAAAACACAAGCTGTTTCATCTAAAAAGTGCAATTTATTATTAAAAAGCAAGCACCCAAATAAACCAGAAACATCAAGCATTTTCCCCAGGCTTTCACATTTGTAGTTCTCCAACGCTCACTTACCCAACTTCCAGCCTAATTACACATGCAGAAGTATGCAGGGAGATTTGGAAGCTCATAAATATTCATTGAGGAGAAAATGTTTCGGTTTATCTGCTTTTGCAAGAAATAGTTTGGGAGAGACAAAAAACACCCACAATCCTAAACAATAGCAGGCACATGCTGAAGAGAGAGCTGCAGCCTGTCCTCATGGATACATGGAAATGGAACAGAAATTCTCGTTGTGCTTTTACCAGGCAGCAACTCTTGGTTCCTCTTATCATTTTCAAGGTGTATCAATCTTTGCTGACAGCTCTCTCATGGACCCAGCTGGAGGAGCACCAAGTGCTGCTTTATCAACACAAGCAAAAACATCTCGTTACATCTGTTGGAGCAGGATCTTTCAAACTTCTCAAAAAGGTTGCTCTGGGTACGGAGGTGGCACTTTGGAAAGCCCAGAGCCTCATTCATCATTCATCCCAACAACACAGGGCTCGGATTTAATCCAGGCAGGGAGATGGATGGATATGGTCATTGCAGTTCTGGGCTGGTATCTTAAATGCTCACTGGAGTGCTACAACATCACTCAGGGATAGCAGCAAATCCACTGGAACATGACAAAGGGAAGGGAAAAATACACAGGGACATCTCAAGTGCTCTTCTGCCTTGTTCACATTAAATATCCTTTTATTTCCTGCCAGGCAATGTGAGATCAAACCCTACAGGAGGTTGCCCATGACACATCCAAAGATCAAGTCCAACTACCACCAGCCTGCCACTCAGTATCTCCTCTTCCACAGCACCATCCCTGCCTCCCTCCAGCCAAGGAGGGGGTAAAAAAACTCAACACCCCTGGCCCTTGCACCTCCACAGAAGAGTCCTGCATAGGGGCTGACATGCATGACATGGATTCACCCTACAAGAAACTCCCCATCAATCTCCTCAGCCAAGTCTTACTACCAAGAGCAATAACTTGAAAACCTCAGTAATTTGAGATTTCACACCTGAAGGTCACAATTAAGTACAGTGAAACCCTACGAGAAGGTAGGGACCACGTGAAATTTTCCTGTCTATTTTTGTGGCCCTCCTTTGCCAGACAGAGCAAGGCAGCAAAAGCCTATTTTAGGCAAGCGAGCGACAGCGAGGGGCACGATTGTGTGTCCTCACACACAGCTGAGGGAGAGCTGCCAGGGGTGGCTGTGGCTTATCTGTTGGGCTCTGCTCCAGGTCCTGCCCAGGGGAAAAGCCAAAAAGTCAGCAACTCATCCCCGACATCCCCTGGCAGGCACATCAAGGCGCCACGCGCATCCCGAATTTCTGGGAGTCGTGCACTCAGGCACGGAGAGTCACTGCAAATGCCACGAGTGACTCCCAGGGAGCTCAGCTCTGACAACGCTGAGGAATTGTCAGAACTCGTGGTACACTCAGGGCCTTGTGTCTCTCCTTTTTATTTCCCACCATTCTCCAAACAGGCCCCATCTAACTTCAACGTGCACGAGGAGATTTAAGGCTTGGAAGTTTATCTGCTCAGTTTCATCCCGGCTGCCCTAATGATATCCCCGAGAGCAACCCAGAGAAACAAAATCCCCTCCTTGCTTCCCCCTCCACTCCCTGCTTAGGTAACAACATCTGCCATGCAAGCCTGAAAACAAAGCCCTGAAAGTCAAATACTGAAGTTTAAGGCTTTTCACCTTTTGCCTTAAGGGATCTCCTTTCACCCAGGATCCCTTTCCATCCTCTTCGTCATCCAGGTCCCCAGTGCTGCCCTTAACACCTGAGAAGATCCAAAAGCCTTTGGAGCAGAGCCACCATTGGATGCCTGCAGCATCTTCAGATGGTATTTTATTTTGGGATAAGAGGAGTGGAAATTAGAGAAAAAGAGCTTTTTGGCTGTGCACATTTCTTTAGATCTACACACACTCCCTGGTGCATCTTCATGGTAAATATATAAGCACAGAAGAATAAATCAGAGCAGAATACTATATGAGCACTTCCATGTTTTCCCTGAAAAATATCAAGGATCTGGTGTGAGTGGAAGCATTTAAGACTTGAAGAGGGCTTACTACTAAAACAAAAAATCTATTTTATCTCTGTTTTTTATCAGGGGTCTGCCTAATCTAAGACTCAGCCACTTGTGTCAAACCCTACTGCGAACAGAAAAGCCATTCTGCTTTTCAAATCTGCCTTAAAAATATTTAAATAAAACCCCATCACCACATGACATGACAGGAGTTAGCCAGGAGCAGTGGTGACACCTCTAACACACCACTGGGACTGAGGGATTGCACAAACAGGATCTCAGAGGGACTCTTTGCTTTGCTCTCCTGAGCCTGGACTAATCACCATCAGATTTTAGTAATTTTGGATAAATATTGTTAGATAAATAACTGGGCCTTCATTATCCCACATTCCCACAACAGGTAGTGGGCTGAGCTGAGACAAAAGAGCCTGAAATCAGCTGGGTTCATCCCACAAATCCCCAGGTCAAGGGCAGGTGGGAATAAGGATTCTGGAGCAGCAAAATCATCAGGGCAGGTGAAGAACCATCCCTCAAACTCCTGGGTGAGGAACTGGGAAGACAGGGACAAGGGACAAGGTGTCACTTGTCACACCCATGTGCTATAAAAGCCAAATATTTCATGAAAAAACCCACCTGTGGTAGGTTCTGTCAATCAGTTTGGGGCAGGGGGGAAATGTGCATTTTTTTCACGCCCTCTAAATCCCTCGGGAAGCTGCTCCAAAGGACCAAGGTGAAGCAGGGAGAGGGGAGGCCCCGCTGCCTCCGTGCAGAACCACCCGTGCTCCCCCCACACCTCCCTCGGCTTCCTAAGCAGCGCTTTGAAAACACCCTCGTCAGGAAATTCGGAGGGAGGCCGTCCCCTCCCCGCCACACAATCGGTATATCCACTTTCCATTAGAGGGTAGGAAGCCTCGGGAGCCCAACATCCCACTCTGACATCAAACTGCTAAAACAGGAGTTATCAGATGGAACGCGTGGGTCAGCATTGTGCCTCGAGACATAAAAAGGACCTTGGTATTAATGTGAGGAAATGTGACTATTGTGTGCAGAGTGATACCCATTCAAGCCCAGACCACTTGTCTCTGGACGCTACTCTCCCTGGAATATCCTTGGCGCCAGCATCCAGCTTTTCTCCTCGTCCCCTTGAAGCAAAAAAGCAAAAAAAAAGTCATCTGGGCAGCGGCTGGGCCAGGACTTGGATGCCGCGTTTTGCCGGGAGCGGCGGCGGCGGCGGGCGTGCACGTGTGTGCCTCTGGAGCGGGATACAGGAAACTGTTGATTCTCTGTATCTAGGAATGATCAATTGTCCGCAGGGTGGAACAGCCTTTAATTTCTCCTGGAGCGTAATTCGTGTTCCGCTGCTTCCCTCCCCCCTCCACACCCCGGCAGAGCCACATCCTGCTCTCCAATTGGCTTTGAGCTGCCGGCAGGAGTTTGCCTTGTTGTCCCCAAAAGTGCTGGAGGTGCCTCTAAAATCACCGCTCCGAGCATCAGCTGCAAGTGGGGAAAGTTAGGCAGCCACAGCTCCACAAATCCTTGATAAATTTTGCCTAAATTTAAGAAAATACTGTGCAAACCTCTCCTGCAATGTGGGTAAGGAGAAGGCGAATTGCAGCAGAACCTCAAACTACAAAAGCGACACCCAAAGAACTGTTTTAAAACCTCAAACTACAAGAACAGGATCCAAATTATTGTTTTAAAACTTAAAACTGAAAAAAAACCCAAGATCCAAATGATGAAAATTTGTGCCTGGCAGATTTAAGGGAGCTGCCAAGGAGATAAGAACACTATGACTGATGGCAAGGATGTGTCCCCACATATCCCAAAGACCCACTTGCATCACCTGTCCATTAAATTTAAGGCCCAGCCTAAACCAAAATTGCTGTGTTTATCTGCAAGGACTTAATTCCAGGTGTACTGCAGATAAAGCTTTCCTGGACAAAAGCCTGGAGTGCCAGGACAAGGGGGAATGGCTTCCCATTGACAGAGAGGACATTTAGATTAGACCTGGAAAAGAAATTGTTTTACAATGAGGGTGGTGAGGTCCAGGCTGCCCAGAGAAGCTGTGGCTGCCCCTGGATCCCTGGAAGTGTTCAAGGCCAGACTGGATGGGGCTTGGAGCAAACTGGTGTAGTGGAAAACATTCCTGCTTACTGCAGGGGGGTTGGACTAGATGACCTTTAAAGGTCACTTCCCACCCAAACAATTCTGTGATTTTACTTGCAAACATTTATTGTGACTTCAGAAAAAGCCTCAGCCTAAAACACCGCCCTGATCTTCCCCCAAAACTACAGATCCCAGGTCCAAAAGCCTCCAGCTTCAGATAAACACCCACCTTCCTGTTAGAGCCATGAACATTTGCTGAAAACAAATGTTACCACCAAAATCCAAGTTACAAGGATGAAAAGCAGAAGAGAATTTAAAAAAACCCTTTCATCAGTTAACACATGGAAGCCCTGAAACACCCAGGAGAAATGACCCAAATGTCACTACTGAGAACAGCATTTGGGTGCTCAGGCATCTGCACTGCTTTGGGCTCAGTATTCCCTGCAAAGGCAGCCAGGATTAATTAAAAATAAGACAGGCCATACCTTAAACCCCAGATTTCTTCAAGCCATCCTGTTTTACACACACACCTGTGCACAAAGCCCAATAATTTATGTCAATGGTCAATTGTTGGAGTTTTATGGGTCGTGCTGTGTTTTGTTGGCTCAAAGCTTAATCCTACACAGTGATCTTTTTAAAACAGAATTAGAGTGGAGAGCATCCAATTATGCTCATGGAGAGCTGCACACACATCACACAGAGAGGAACAGCTCAACAGGATGATGAAGAGTTGTCACTGCATCTGTAATTCCACCTTCATTGCCTGCCAGCACCTGCATCCCAGGGTTCCAACTCATCCCCTCCCTAAATGGGAATTTTGGATCTTTTAGTGCTAAATTAAGGTGGGCAGCATCCTCACAGCAGCTGACTCAAAAACGTCTCCAGCAGGAGAGAGTTTGGGCACCACACTCAGCCAAGAGAGCACATTTTGACTCAAAACATTTCACCCAGCTTGGAGAACACAGGAAAATAAAATGAGGATGCAAAGATTCCATTCCCATGCTCAGTTTTCCTCTGGGTTTTCAGAGGAGCAGAGGATTGAGCTGCCCAGGGGTAAGAAATGAGGTGTTTGGGGCCTCTGGCATCACCTGGAGAAACTACTTTTATTTCCCCCTCCTTTCCAGTTTGTCTCACTCTGGACAATCCATGCAAAAGTTCAGCTCCAGCTTTGCTCCAGGAAATCAAAGGCTGAGTATAAAAAACAAACCTCCCAAAGCTTCCAAAGAGTGGAAGGGAATTTCTGAACAGATTCCCAGACACACCTTGGCTCTGGGAATTTTTTTGGTATTTTTTTCAGAAGTTCAGGGTATTTTTCTTGGAAGAGCTCAAGAGGCTCATCTCAGCCACCCAAAAAGTCAGCCCTCCAGGAGGATCAGCTGTGGCCTGAGCAGACAGAGATTTGATTTGATATGTACAGAATCCAGCCTGGAAGAAACTCCAGTAAAACCATCTCTGTAAAGGAACTGATAGCCTAGATGACTCCAACACCTGGACTCTGATGAATTTTTCACCTAACAGTGAAAAAGTTGGATTTTGGCTACCTGGATCACTTTGATGTTGTAATGGGGGAAAAAAAAAATAAATCTCCTTTTTTCACACATGCCCTTACTGAAAGTTTGGGCTTTTGTTCTGCCTGAAGCTCATTTTAAAAATTTCCAGCCTTCCATTTGAAACAGGACCGCAGCACACCAGAAATCGATTTTTCCTTAAAAATCCTAAACATCTCAGCTGAAAAATAAAATGATACAACTAATAGCACCAGCACAAACAGCAGTGCTCCAGGGAAATAAGGAAGCCTTTTTTGTCCTGTTTTGAACGGACGGGAAAACAAAAAAAGCCCAGGAGGACACACAAGGAAAGTGAACTTCTTCAGATGCAGAAGAATCCACAGCACTTGCATTCCTCATCCCCAAACAATGCACCCCACGGCATGAAGTCCAGACTTGTCATAGCAGAGCACAGCTCCCTTAAATCTTTCAATTAAGATGGCATTTGTAAAATTGCAGGCTTGGAAATTGCTGGATATTATTCCTAAATTCAAGGCATCACTTAGAGTCAAAAAGTAGACTCCAAGATAGTCACACAGGGGTCCAAGCCGTGCCTGATCTGCATCACCATTCCCAGTAACTGCTTGCTGCCAATCAGTTGGGATTTGCATGCAACCTAAAAATAACTTTTAACAAACTTAAAGGACTCTGTGACACTGTGACACCAAGAATAATCCAGAGCCTGTGCATTTAACCTCTAAAATAGCCAGTGCCCACACAGGCAGGCTCCAGCTGCTGGGACAAACCCAGGCTCCTGCAGGGTCTGAGAGCTGCATTTTCCCACAAAATCCAGTTTTCACAAAATGGGTGGGAAAGAACCTTAAAGACCAACCAGTTCCATCCCCTTTCCGTGGGCAGCAACACCTTCCACCAGACCAGGTTGCTCCAAGCCCCCTCCAACCTGGCCTTGAACATTTCCAGGGAATAAAGAAGGTTAAGTTTTGTCTAACTTCAGAACTATTTATCTTACTAGAACTGAAAACATTTTCTAGAAAAATAAAATGGTTACTACAGCTGAACAAGATTGTCACAGCCACCAGCCACCAAAAAAACCTCTTTGGCTGTATGAATTGATTTCTGTCCTCTCCTAAAATCTCTGTTTCTCAGACCTGGCTTGGCACTTTGTGGGATCTCAGTTTAGATCTGTGTTCCCTACCTCTTCCAGCTTTACTTTTCAAAGGATTCACTAAACATCAGCACCGGTTTTCAGGGGAAATTAAGTGAACGGGATTTTGTTTGATTTTGTGCAGAAGAAAAAAAAGTTAAAAACAGTATCTGAAATGAAACAGAAAATGACAGAAGTTTTTGGTGAAGGGCTTGGCTATCTTCCTCCCTCACCATTTATCACAGGCAATACTGAGGATATTTAAACACTGTGCCAGAAGCAAAGGCTCAAGGATGGGTTGGACGAGGCCTGGAGCAACCTGGCCTAGCAGAAGGTGTCCCTACCCTTAAAGAAATAACATTTAAGGTCCCTTCCAACTCAACCTGCTGCCATCCCACAAAACCCCACCACCAGGAACAACCTCCTGTCCCACCCCTTTTTTTGGGGGTCACTCACCAGTGGCGCTGGGAGTGCCCTCAAGGTTGACATTGACGAAGAAGCGGATGCTGTCCCCGGACACGATGGTGGAGTTGACGCCATCGAAGAGCTCCTCGCTGGCCACCTCCTCCTTGGCGTCATCCGTGTCACACTTGAGGTACCCTGTCAACGAGATGGGGGTGCCGTGAGAGGGCCGCAGGCTCTCCCTGGACGCCGTGGGATGGGTGGAAGAGGTTGATCCCAATTCCGAGTCCGAGTCCGAGTCCATGGCTGGGGAGGCCTCTGCCGCCACCGGGGCCTTGTGAGGCGCCGCTCTGAGGCCCTGCCAGGCCTGGGGCGTTCAAGGAATGGCTCCCGGAGTGTTTTGGGGTGGCCTCAGGGGCTCTTCCCTCCAGCCTGACGCCAACAGCGTGGGCAGCAAGGCCCAGCCTCAACACTTTGCTCCCCTCAGGTAAAAACCAGCACAGGATGAAATGGCTGCCTAAAAAACACCACCAAAAGCAAGGGTTGAGCCCCAGCCTGCCCCGAACACAACACCTCCAGAGGCCCAAGGTTGTTCTGCTGCTGTTTCCACTACAGGTGGAAAAATTTTTTTTTTAAAAATAAAAGAAGTTTCCAAGGAGACACCTGATATGGACAGAGAGACCCACAGGTCCCCAACGGGGCAGAGGAGCGGGTCGCTGGGGGTGGCAGCTCTGGGAATGCGAGACAAGTTTCTTAATTACACCAGACAACTCCTTAGCCTTTTGCAAGGCTTTAATTAGAGTTTAACCCAGCCTCATCCAACAGCAAAGTGGTCCCTGCAACATCTCATTACGGAGCAGCTGGAGGACTCTTGTAGCACACTCATGTATCATGTTTAATTAGGAGAATTAGGGACATTATAGAATGTCGATTTTTACATTACCAGGATTATTCAGCAGCTTCTCCTCATCTTCTGACAAGTCTTTTATGCCTAATTTGAAGCAGGAGGGAGATATTTCATTAGCTGGCTCTAGGCACTACAGTGAAATGAAAAGGGGAAGCTTCAAGGCAGAGGCTTGAATGGAAACTAAAATATTGATTGCTTTTTTTAAAGCCTCGTATAAGCAAATGTGGAGGCAGCAGCTGAAAGCAGCACATGCTGCCTCTGAGGGATCCAGCCGACAGTTCTCCACCACAAAACACAAACCCCGAGGAGTGAGGCCACAAACAGGAACTCAGTGACACAGGACAGGGGCTGCAGCATTTCCTGCCACGAGCTGATGGAGCTCAGCATCTCCCCAGAGGGCTCAGAGGGTGCAAAGGGGCTGCAGGAGCTTCAAGCCTCCAGATGACTCCTAAAGTGCTTATCAAAGGTGTGGGAAACCTGATAAAGCCCCTCGGATTAACCCCCCTCCTGATCTCTGCCTCCTTCACCTTACAGCTTGACAGGAATAAATGTGGATAAGCCCTGTCTGAAATGTTCTGAAGGCTTCAAAAAGCAGCCAAGGTGCTGCTGTCCCCATCCAGCAAAGCACACCGAGGATATCACCCTCTGCTGCTGGCAGAGCTTAGGGTGTTTGCACCCCTGCAAGATGGAAACTTGTCCAGACAGAAAAAAAGTGAAGTGAGGAAGGTACAGGAAACATCTGAACCCTGTGGGCACTTCCAGATATGAAATCTCTGCTGGCAGATGTGGCAGAGATGTCCTGCAGAGATGGACAACAGCCACACAAGGTGCTTGCTGCCATCAGAAGCACTACAAAGTCCCACACAAGCATCTCAATCCCAAACTAAGTCCCAAAGTTGGGGTTTGGTTCCTCCAAAATGCACGATGGACACCACAATCTCTCCTCAAAGCTGAGCTCCCACTGTGCTGACATTCCCCTCGGTGCCAGGAGAGTTTGGGCAGCTGTGCACAGGAAAATATCAGCCTGGAGAAGAGTTTTTCCACCTCAACCACATCCAGAATTGCAGCCTCAGGGAAGTTTTGAGCTTCATCTCCAACCTTCCCACTCACAGGGTCAGATGGGAGACACGTAAGGATGGTTGGAGCACCCAGCTCTGAGAACATGGCTGAGCTTTTCCTCCCTGTCCTAATGGAATTAGATGGGTAAATGGGGAAAAGCCAAGCTGGGAAAACTATTTATCCCCCTCCCCAGCCACTGAAACTGGTTTGATAAGAGGATGGCAGTGAAAACAGAGAGGGCTGGAGACAGGAGAGAAGCAGCCCAGGAGCTGGAAGAAGGGCAAGGGTGGAGTAGGATCAGAGGGTTGGGCAGAGGTCAGCGAGGACTCTGGCAAGGGAAGCATCCTCTGTTCCTCCCCCTTTAGGGGAGGAAAGAGCAGAACAAAAGGCAGCTGAGCCTCGTGTCCCTTGGGCAAGGCATGGACAAAACACTCAGCTTGCAAATAATCCCCAACCTGGGCTGGGCAGGAACTGCACTCCCAGACAGGTGTCTGCTTTGTCACTGAACCACCTCCAGCCTTCAGACCACTCCTGTTTGGAATCCTTCAGCCTGTTTCATCTGCCAGGAGTTGGAAACCACGAGCAATTCACGCCTGTCAGATGCAGGATGACCTCGAGGTGACACAGGCTCTGTGCGTGGCAGATGCACCTTCCCTCTGAGCTCCAGCCTTGCCTCCAGCCCTGGCAGCTGTTTCCCTCCTCATTCCCTGATGTTCACCCAGTGCCACCCCCGCTGCTTGAAGGGCAGCAGATGCCACGAGCGACAGCAGAAGCTGTTCAGCTCCTCTGGAAGGTTGATGGGGGTTTTGCAAGAAGTTCAGAGCAGGATCTGATGTGGCTGTTGCAGAATTTGTGCAGATACCACTCAGGTTTCTATATGGAAGTCTCAGTAATATTTCACAGGGTTTGTCAGGAGCAGTTGCTTCAGAGACAGAGGGCAGAGTTAAACACCTTTTCACTGGCATCAGATTTTCTGGGGGAGAGTTTAACATCTCCAAATTTGTGTTCCCCCCATCTTTATCACTGCAAGTTGGCAGCTTCAGATGAAGACAGTGTTTGCTGAAGTGCCATGACAGGGCCAGTCAGAGCTCTGAGCACACAAAGTGCCACTTCAGCCCAAAATATGATCCAAAAGCACTGGAGAAAAGAGGTTTGGCTGAGGAGGAGCTGGAACACCAGCCAGTTAAAGCTGGCTCAGATCAGTGCAGCCCTCCTGCACTGTGAAGAATACAATGTGGTCAGGATAATCCCCCTCAGACCACCCTGCAGGACTCATCTCATGGCAAAGAAATGGAAAAACATGGGAAGTGCACGAGACCAAGGACAGCAAGCAGCATCATTCAGTGCTGCAGGAACAAAACCCCCTTCTCACCCTCTGCAGCCAGAAGCAGCAGATGCTTTCACCTTAAAACCTCCTTTACCTTAAGGGCTTCCCTCAGCCCATACTGTGCAACAAGAAAATAAACCAGAATAACTAGAAAATAAACCAAATTTTATGCAGGTACTGGGAAGAAAAAAAAAAGGACTAATTATGATTTCTCTGGTGATTCCCCTCCAAAGCATCACCCCTTCCTTTGCAGTTCATCCCTGGCACAGACCTGCTGTGCTCCAGTATCCCAATATCCAACCAAGATCAGGCTGGATGGGGCTTGGAGCAACCTGGTCTGAAGGAAGCTGTTCCTGCCCATGGCAAGAGGGTGGAACTGGATGATCTTTAAGGTCCCTTCCAACCCAAACCATTCCAGGATTCCATGATTCCATCCCCATCCTTCTCTGTTCACTCTCCTCACATTCTCAGCTCCATTTCCCAGCTCCTCCTGCTCTCAGCCCTCTCACAGCTCTGACAAGGTGCCTGCCCTGCAGCTACTTCACTTTGGAGCTGAATTTTAGTGCCCAGGGCTCTGTAGGGAGCAGCAGTGACTGCAGCTGCTGCCATCAGAGGTGGCACTGAGTGTCCCCACTGCTGCTCTGGTGGCACCTGGCAGCTGCACCTGGGGTAATAAAACCAGCAGAGTCGAGATGAGCAGGAAGCTCAGCCTCAGCCACATCAGATATATTCTCTGGAAAAGCTGAAATGGGAGCAGCACTCCCAGCCCAAGGGCTGCAGGCTTCTCCAGGAAAGCCAAAAACTTTAATCAAGCTCAATTTCCTGGGAGAAAAGCAGCTTTATTACTAAAAACATCCTCTCACACCCCAGCTGATGGGAATTATTCCAGCCACAGCCCCTGCACAACTTCCAGGAGTGTCTCAGGTGACAAAGCCAATTGTGGAGCTTTAACCAACATCTGCAGGCACAAGCAGGATGTTTCCTCCCCTCAGAGCAGTTTTCTGGAAGCAACTGATTTTTACCCTCAATTTCCAAGGCAATCTCTTTTCCAAGCCTGGAAAACTGTTCTCATTTATAGCAGCACCTATTCCCTCTGTCAAATCCAAGCCCAGACTTCCAGAATCATGGAATTGCATCTCCTCCTCTGCACAAGTGCTAGTTACCCCTCCAAAAAACTCTCCTCAGAAAGGCAAGAACCTCAAACTACATTAAAAGGGCTTTTTGAGCAATGATTGGCAATCCAACACCATCAGCTTGTCAAGTTAAAAGCCATTTCCTATTTCTCAAGTGAGTTTTTAGGCACAGAAGGCAGCAAATTGTTTTGGAAGGGCCCGAGAACCATTTCTGCATCCATTTTCTCAGAGGAATTACTGGTCAAGTACAGAGGGTCAAAGGAATCAATGATAATAATGTATATTCAATAGCTTTTAAAGATAAAGGAGCATCAACTGGCACATGGGCATTACCCTAAAATCCAGGCTGGGTTCTTTTGAGCATCCCAGTGCTCAGCTGGGAAGGGTATTAAGGCAATAGAGTATTCAGGAACTTGAAATTTAAGCCTTGTATCTACCTAAAAACTGGTGATAATACTGGCAGCAAGTTAAAAAAAAAAAGTCATCTTCACCTAATTTTTCTCCTCATGGATTTTTAACTTGCTCTAGCCAGGAACAGACACTAATTTTCAAGAAAGGCATGAAGTTTTAATTAACCTGAGCTCTCAGCTCTCAGAGGGTTTGCTTCACTCCCGGCAGGGGCCGATTCACTGAGTCACTTGGAAAACACCCAAATCCCCAATTTTGGGTGCAAAAGGAAACTCAGTTAATAATGGAGCCTCCACCTCCACCCTGACCTTTACACTCTGCACAGAAAACACGGATCCCTGGTGCCTCCACAGGTTAGGTAACCTGCCAGTCAGTTAACTCTGGCACGGAGAGAGCAACTGGAGGATTCAGGAGAGACCTGGAAGAACTTTGTACAAGTGTTATCAGTTCTCCAATCTCCAGAGCACTCCAGAAAAAAAAGGGTTTAAACAGCATCCTACTCCCACATGAACCAAAGCAAGTTTGTGGGCACATCTCACAGGCTGATTCCAGCATAATCACCTACTTACCAAAATTATTCTCTTTTTGTTTCAGATAAAATGAGAGCAATTACATTGATACAACCACATTTTTCAGGTAAATACACACCTCAAATTTACACATCCCTGCTGAGGTTAAACTGCAAAGTCTGGGGTTTGTTTTGCATGATAGAAGTAATGAAAAACCCCTTCCTTCCTACCAAATTACTGCATTTCAGAGACAAGAACAACTGCAAGGCTGCAGGCAGCCAGCAGCACCCACTGCTGTCTCCCACCCAACCAAAACTGAAAGCCACAATGACCAAATAAAGCTGGATGCTTGCTAGGATTTAAACTTTTCCTTTGGTTTACAGCTGAGAAAGTCCCTGGCAAGGCTCACAGGAGATTTACCCCTGGCAGCCACAGGGACACTGTGCCAGCCCAGGAGACAACTGGGGGGCTGGAGGTGTCCCCAGACCTCATGGTTGGACTGCTGAGGGTTTGCTGCTGAAAATTTATTGGTCAGGAGGACCCAGACCTGTGAATATCTTGGTTGGAGAAACTCCTTTATTAAGACTCACTCAGAAGTTGTGGTTGCCTCATCCCTGGAAGTGTCCAAGGCCAGGCTGGACAGAGCTTGGAGCACCCTGGTCAAGTGGAAGGTGTCTCTGCCCATGGCAGGGGTGGAAGAGTTGGTCTTTAGGGTTCCAGCTCAAATAAATCACTCTAGGTTTAAGCCAAATAATTTGGGTTGGCACAGGCAGATCTTCAGATCATGCAAATAGGATTTAGAGAAGTGTTTCTCAAGGCCAGACCTTCCACAGGTAACTTTTAAGAGCCAGAGATGTGGTGGGTGATGCTTCTTGGCTCTCCAGCACTCCCTGGGAGCCCATCCAGATTTTCTGGAGCAATGACCACCTGCTATGATGATATCAATCCATTACCTAAGCTCAAGAGCAGATTAAACCACAACCTCCTCTTGGGAAAGGAAAAAAACCCCTCCAAACCAGAGGTAGAAAGTGCAGAGCAGGTGAGTCACCAAGGGCAGAGCTCTCCCAGATCCCTGCACCACTGGCTGACCATAACCTCAAGCTGCATCTTCCCAACCCAACTTCAGCTTTTTGTCATGAAGAGCCAGATGAAAACGTCAAGCTTGCCCTGCCACTTCAGTGATAATTCATAACAGAACTTCAAGGGCTGATCTGCTGCTGCAAAAAAAAAAAACAACTCCAAAATAAAACAAAAAAACAAAACAAACAACACCCAGGCACTTTTGAATTAATTCCAGTATTGTATTTTGCAGCCAGATTTCTAGGAAATGTTGTGAATAATCCAAATAATTCAGTGGAGTGTTGTTGGGGGTTTTTGTTTTGCTTTTACAGAACACAGGAGCACGTGGAGTTTCAGTTTTGTAGCAGAACCCTCAGAAATCAGGGGTGCTCCTGCTCCTTTTGTTACTTTATTACAGGCCTCCTGATAATTTCAGGAATAAAAATGTGCAAGAGACCTGTGAGCCATCCCCTTGTGTTCTCCCACAGGTAGCAGCAGCTCATCTCCTGCTGGCAAACTGGGCATCTCATGGGGAAAAAACCCACTGTGAAAGGATTTGTTCCACAAAAACACTTAAAATAATCTCCTACTTAAGCAAACAATTCCAAGATAGATAAAGTCAAATATTAAAAAAAAAAAAGAAAAAAAGAAGAAAAAACCCCCCCAGCACACATACCAAGCTGAACTGCAAACTGAAAAACAAAAACAAGCAGATAAAATATATCCAAACATCCCAAGCCAGACTGGGGCCTCGGGGCCCTTCAGCACAACTGTGATTTATTGTGCCAGCAAAACCAATTAATAAGTCAGAGGAGACGAAGCAGTGAGGGATTTGCTCTGGAAGACCAGAAAAAAAAATATAAATTTATGCTGCACAAGCTGTTGAGCCAGCTTTAAAACAATGCAACAATTCAGATATCCCCAGCACTGCACTGGGATTCCTTCCCTCTGATTTTGCAAGAGGAACCAGAAAACTTCTGGGGTTTTGTCTTATCAGGGAAAGTTCTTGGCTCAGTTAAAAACCTCATCGCAATTTCGGCAGAATTTAATCACTTGCAGGTAATTCCAGGGCCTTTAGAGCTCATCTACCTCCAGGAGGAGGGTGCAGGATGCTCACAAGAGACAAGGAGGAGCTTGATGAGTTAATTCTGAGCCCTGATTGCTGAGCTGCATTTCATCAGGACTCCAATTATCCCCAGGTTTGGATTGGGGCTACACAATCATCTTATTACTCACTTAAACTCGCCAGAAAGAAAACTCATTTGTCCAAACAACCTTACAGGAGATTTAAGTGACTTTAACACGCAGGGAGGGGGACACCAATTCCCACCAGGCCCTGCCAGGTTTGTTGGTGCAAGAGGCTTGTTCCAGAGACTCAGAAAAATGAGTAAAAACATGGATTTTCATCAGCAAGGTGGCAGAGGACAACTATTAAAACTGACAGTGCACATGGGTTGAAAACAGACCGTGGCCATCAGATGCCACCAAATCTGCTGCCACCACCCTCAATCAGAAATGTCCAACTGGGCAGGCACAAATTTATTTCCTTTTTTCCTCCTCTTAGTACAGAACAAACTACTACAGATTTTTTTCCCAGCTACATTCTAAGTATTTACCTCATGCAAGGCACTAAAAGGCACTAAAAAGTGGCTTTCAAGTTCTTCCAGAAATAAGGGAGAACTTGAACTCAAAGCTGAAGATGTGGTCTCCTTGATAAACTTTCCAGATTTTTAGCTGGTGTAGGTGGGACCATAACAACCTCTGAACTTCCCAAACAGTCACATATTAATTCACCAGAAAATCCTTCCGGGGCTTCCCCCAGCTCCTCAGTAATTAACAGAGCTACAAATTACTAAACACTTGAAGTTTTTATGGATGTAAACATCCAGGAGGCTCTTCCAGAGTTCTGCTTTGGTGCTGCAGCCAAGATCACCCTCGCTACAGCCCTTTCAACTGAAAATGAGGTTTCAACTTTTAAATTTTAACATTGCTGAGAACACAAGAAGGGTAAAGAAAAGTTAGCTGGCAAAAGACAGACCCAGGCTCCAAAGAGAGCCTCAGATATGCTCAGAAACAAAAACATCCTAATTACTAAGAATACAGAAAACCATATGTATATGCAAGATCCCAGGAGGAGATAAGGAAAAAAGCTTCACTACGCAGAGCAAGAGTATCAAAGGATGTTGCTCTGCTGAGAAAAGGGAGGAAAGTATCCAAAAAACAGAATTAAAGAGGTTTCTTTTTTTCTTTGCCTCCTCCCAACACAGCATTGGGGGATTGGGGATTTTTTTGTTGTTTCAGAGGTGGGGCAAGAGCATCTCTTGCCTGGCAGATCCCCACAAGAGGTGCCACGAGGCAGCTCGGTGATCTAGTTTCAAAACAAGCTGTTTTGAAACGCTGCGAAAAGGTAACACCTTCATCTGTAGTTTCCTCCAGCCCCGATGACGTTTTGGGGTGAAGGATTTGAGAATCTGAGAGCACAAAACTCCTGCAGAGAGATCAGCAGAGCAGCGCAGCGGGGCGGGAGCACTCACACCGCCACCCTCCATATGCTCCAAGGCAAAACGGTTCAATCAACCAGCAGAAGGTGACTCATCACTCCACAGCAGCTGAACTCTCCCAAAAGGTCACCTTGTAATGAGGAGTAAGAGTGACAGCAGCTTTGAGAGTGAAATAACCAAGAAATCCACTGTATTTCCCGTCACAAATAACATTACGTTCAGGGCCAAGGAGGAACTCACGAGTAACATCCCCTCCTTCCCCAAACCACAGAGAAGCACAACAGGAAAGTACCACAAAGCTTCCTGAAGTCCTCAGAGGCAGCTCCAAGGTGCTCTCTCCTTAAGACAAAGGAGGAAGATGAGTAATAACACATATAGAGGGCAGAAATGCCCATTGCCATGGCATCAAGTTGACAAAAGAAGAAGCCTCTTTCAGAGATTTGCACAGAGGATGCCACAATTACAAAAAAAACATTCAGAGATCTGAATTTTGGTTGGTTCTTTTTTGTTGTTGTTGTTTGTGGGGGTAGTTTGAGGAAGGGAAGACTGAGTCCTGGAAAGGGATATGCAGAGCCACATAAAATGCTAGGACAGACAGCTGGGCTTGTGTTCCTGTGGTAAAAGAATTTGGGAGGAAGTAGGGGCCTGTCCTGCCTCCAAAACCAGCAGCGTTTCTCCCCAAGCCCTTACATTGCTCGCTCTCAGGCAGATCCTGGGGGCTCAGTCACCTCCCCAGGTCCCAGCCTGGGTCACCCTCTCACATTCCCAACCCTCAGGAAAGCACCTGCCACATCCCAAGAGCCCACAACTGATGTGGGAAGGAGCAGGGCCACCCAGACCTTACACCCTCCATGCCCTCACAAAACCTCCCTGAGGTCAGGCATTATTTTCTGCCCTTCTGCAACTCAACCCAGCCTCCAGAGAACACTTCAGCCTGGAGATGAGAGGACTGGCTTCCAATTTCATCCTTTGACTCCCCAATATTTGTTCTTTGTACGAGAAGGGGAGAGCCAGTGCCAAAGGAAATGCTGTCACCAGCGGTGCTGATCAGCTGACATCTGGCAGACATTCAGCTTCCCCTTCCAGATGTCAGCCCAAGGCTTGGCCCCCTGGAAGAAAAAAGATGAGCCTTGTGACAGCTACAAGCATCTAAGAGCCTAAATAACCAGAGAATTTAAGTATTTTCCTCTCACCATTTGGAAGTCCTGAATATTTCCAGCACTTCCAAGGGCAGGAAGCCCCAAGCCCTCAGGCACTACTTCTTGAAGAGGCTGGAACTCTCCAGAAGATTTCTCCCTAGTACACTACACACATGCTGTTTTGGGGGAAAACACAGGGCAGGGGCTTGGAACAAGATTATCTTTAAGGTCTCTTCCAACCAAAATTATTCCATCATTCTGTTTCTCCAAAACCAGTGGAGAAGATGTGACTTCAATGCACTTCAACTGTTCCTTCATCAGTACAATATCTCCAAGATCTCAGTCATCTTTGAGGCAGATGATCCAAGTTGAGGCAGATGATCCAAGTTTTCAAATACCACCATTTAATCTTGCTTCAAAGGAAAAAAAAAATCTTTGCAGTTAGAGATGTGTCTGCAAGAGCCATCCAACATTTGCCTGATGCTCTTTGGCAGGATGTCTCCAAAGAGATCCAACACCCACGCATGATCCCCACTCCAGAAAAAGACAAGTAAATACACCTGCCAGGCTGTATGACAGGAAAACATCACAAAAGAACTTGAAAAACAAGGAGGCACCCAGAACAGTCACTGATGACAATGTGGAGTTGATTATTTACTGCCTGACTATCTCAAACATCTACAGGATTTAAAAACACGGAGCCTGCTCCCAGTACGAGATTACACAACCACCACACCACACTGTTTTCACATCACACTTCAGCTAAATGGATCCTGTATCACCCATGTCAGGTTTGCAGCTACCCCTGCAGTCCAGATCTCCCCTCTAATATGGTGGGAGTGCAAAAAAGTCAAATAATACTTGCCACTCTCTTCAAAGAAGTATCCATTCCTTGACATCGCTGCTGGTGGAGACTCTGGAGAAGACAGAAAAAAAAATGAAACATGAGAATCATCAAGATGCTGAATGTCTTCACTTTCCAGCACAAAGGCAGTCCCGAAATACCACAAGCATCAGATTTTCCTGAATGTGGTAAATGTAACTTTTTGCTTATTGATGTTATAGTATTTACCAGAACTTTCCTTTACAGCCACAGGCAGTACTCGAAAAAAAGTCTCAGACATCCTGGGCTGGGACCATAAAAAAGAGCAAGGCTAAAGATCAGGACAAGTCTGCCAATGGCAGGGATTTACCAAACCTGAACAAGTATGTCAGCAATAATACAAACTAAACATCTGAAAGGTTTTTATAAAAATACAAGCCATAATGAAGCTCAGGTTGTACTTCGTGCTCAGATAAAAAGAACCAGTTTGATTTAGAAAAAAACAACTCCATTTGGATGAAAAGGGGAATTCACTTCCCATCCTGCTGCTCCTAATCGTTAGGATATCCCCCAAACAGGGCTTGGCACTTGAAGATAAGCCCCAGAACCCTCCAGCCTTCCTTGGCCCACTTCCTGAGCTGGGCTCCTGCAGCCAACACCATCTGCACCAGCAGGGTCTGGTGGGGAAGCCACAAATGGGAAATGATGCTGAGCAAGAGCAAATCCACAAACACAGCTGCAGCAGGGATGTATCCCCATCATTTATTAGGGAACAGGGTTTTGGTACTGAGTCAGTTTTGTAATTCACTGCTGGCAAAGCAGCTATTGAACATTTCTTGGCGTGATAACAGAGCACAGGAGCACCTGCTCTCAGGTGTGATCAAAGCCTGGTGCCCCAAAGCCAGCCTGGCTCTTCTGAACGCTGACAAAAGGTGACAGCTCAGCCTGCGTGGGCACAGGCAGCAGCTCCCCTGGACAGGTGCATGGCCCATTTTACAGTGAATTACAGAGCTCTTGATTTCAAGCCCTGAGCAAGAGTCACCCAAGCAGCCCCTTGGAAAGCTGGGGCTCGATGCTGCCTCTTCACACACTTCTTCCCAGCCAAAATGCAATCAGAAAGAGGAATAGGTTTGCTCTGTCTTTCCCCACTTCATTAGGCTAATCAAACATTACCTACGCAAGCTTGGGATGAATTTGGGCCAACAAGGAAAGAGGTTTCGCCTGCCTTATTGTTCTACAGATTAGGCTTCCTGCTTTTCCTTTGAGGTATGACACTGTTTCCCAAAGACCCTTTTTCTGCCCCATAACTTTTGGCTCCCAGGTTGCAGGCTCTTTATTCCCTGGTACAGTGTGCCACATTTTCAGCCCTCACAATTCCTCCTGGTCCCCCGGGAGCCTTTGTGCACATGACGGATACAAAGTCACTGACGGCAGCACCTCCCAGCCCTGTCACTTGTCACCACTCAGACCTTCCAGTGCCGACAAGTTCCTGAAGGGATACCCTGATGGCCATGATAAAAAAAAAAAAAAAAAAAGAGGCAGCACATAAAGCAGAGGGCAATTCGAGTGTCTGGTCCAAGGGAGAAACACAATGTTCCAAAGTTCATCCCAGAACAATGGGCTGGAGGAACAAACGGCACCGAACTGTGGCCAAGGGGCACCCATTACACCAGTCAATTGTTTCCCTCCACCTGGAAGGGAAGGAGAAGATCCATCCAGACTGATTAGCATGTTCATGATCAAAGGAAAGTTTTTAAAGAGGCTCTTATTGTGCAATGATTGCATTTACATATTTCAGGGAAACAAACAAAATACGCCTCGGCGGGGCAGATTACCCAAGGAACCCACATTCCCACCAGGATGGTTTATCCATTTCTCACTCCTGTTATGGCTTCTGAGGGAGCCTGAAGCAACATGTTCATCCTTCACTGGGCAAAATGAGACACTGCTTTTCCTTCAACTGAACACAGCTATTTTCTGCAGGTTGATGCTGTCTAATGATCAGGAATTGGTTGGTTTCTCCCTCAGAAATTCCTTCCCAACTGCAGCATCACCCAGGATGGCATCACACCTCTATGGGAGACTGGTGTGGTCCCTGCTTGGACCAGGCATGAAAAGGGCAAGGCTGGGGTGTTCCAGCAGGCAGTGCCATTTCATTAGGTGCCACTGGTTCCTCTGAGTCACTAATGAGCCACAGTCCCCCCAGCAACATGCTTGGGTAATTATGGTGGAGGTGCTGGTTTTTTCAGATGAGTCATAAACCAGAGGTCTTAACCTTGTAATTAAAGATGCAACAGCACGTTTGGGTGAGAAAAAAAAAAAAAAAACAAGAAAAAAAGTCAGGCGTTCACCTTACTATGTCCTGGCAAAAACCCAGCTCTGGCAATTTGTCTTCTCCCAACATAATGTTGTCCCACAGCACCAACCCGATTCAGGCTTCCAAACAGCCTTGTTGGCGCCTTTGGAAAAGCTGTTACATCCCCCACGGAAGGGCACATTAACATCAGGAACCTGTGTGTGGCGTGCCCAGGAGGTAAAAGGTGATGGGTGTTTATACAAGCCCAGACACAGGCAGGGAGCCATGGGAGCAGCTGAAAGGTCAGGGATTAGCACAAGTGGAGGTGGGAAGGGTAAATTGGGGGCTACAGCATCTGCACCTCTGATGCACTATAGAATTCAACATTCACCTGACTTTTTCATACAATAGTTTGGGTTGGAAGGGATTTCTAAAGGTCTGCTCCATGTTCCCGGCCATGGGAAGGGATATCTGTAACTGGATCAGGCTGCTCAGCACACCACCCAGATCTTGAACATTTCCTAGGATGGGGTGTCCACCAAATCTCTGAGCCACCTGGTCCAGTATTTCAGCACCACCAGTGCAAAAAAATCATTCCTTATGTCTAATCTAAACCTCTTTTTGTTTAAAACCATCACCCCTTGTCTTATCCCAACACGCTTTCCTAAAAAGTCTGTCCCCGCTTTTCTTAAAGCCACCCTTTAAGCACTAAAATGTCACAGTAAGTTCACCCTAGAACCTTCTGTCCCAGCTTTGGATAAATTAGGGGGAAGCATCTTGAAATGAACATGTCCTTTAATAGAGGACAACTCCAGGTTGAACAACCCCAAGTTTTGAACAGAGCAGAACAAATCTCGAATCTGAACTGAGCAGACAGATCTCAGGGGGAGCCCAATTAATCTCTTTCCTCCTTACACCCCAGCCCCTTTCTCCCCATATTCCCCAATCAGGAGCAAGCATTCCTTATGCTGAGGGATGCTACCTAAGGACAAGGCCAGCTGGCTGGTGCTGAAGTGCAGGCTCAGGAGCAGCCAGCAAGACAAACACATCAGCAGGCTCCACCTGCTCCCCTCTCGCGGCGCTTACGGCATTTCACATCCAAGGTCTCGGCTCCTTGGTCTTTTGCTGCCATGGGCTGGGGTTGTGCAGAGCTGACAGCAAGGCTGAGCTCTGCTCTGCTCCAGCAGCCACTGCCTGATGCACACACCAACCTTGCATTTCCTCTCCCCACCTCACCTCCACTCCTGAAATTAAAAAGAGTTCAGCCACGGGCCAGTTATGAAACACAGCGGTGATCGATGGAATTGCTGGGCTTAGGGAAGCCTGGGCAGGAGTACAAGTCTCCAAATTCATTAGGTTTCAACATGAAAATACTCCAGCGTTTGCCTGAAGTTACAGAAGTGTTCCCATGAAGGATAAATCTTCCTCCAGCCTGCAATGTGCTGTTCCCCCTCTCCACACCCTCACATCCAACAATCCCGTTCTTTCACCCAGGTTCTTCTTCAAAGGCTCCAACAATTAAAGAAAAAAAAAATCCAAGCAAAGAAATTTCAGCAAGACAAAGGCTTCTGGAGACAAAGGTGGAAAGCACCACCCCAAGGAGCAAAGATGCACAGCACAACAACTCACTCCTGTGCCTCTGGTATCTCTCAGAGAGGTCCTGCCTGTCTTCAGACTCTTTCTCACCCATCACTCCAAGGACAACCAGACTCTCCAACTGCTCTCCCTATCCAAAGGCAGAACAAGGTGCCACCTTCCACTGTCTGCACAAAAGCACATGGTGCAGCTCTCTTTTGACAATTTAAGCCATGCTCTTCTTTTCTAAACGTTAATTTACTCCAGAAAATAACTTCTTACTGCCACCCCAACCTTATTCCCTGCAGGTATGCCTGTTAGGTGAGACTAAATTGGAGAGGCTCATGGTGTTACTTCTTCCCTTTCTCAAAAGGAAAATTTCTGAGCTTTCTGAGCTCTGAATTCACAGGTGAGGAGCTGAAGTGCTGCAGAAGAGAAAATAAAGCTGCTTTTTCTAGACTCAAGGAGACAGCTGAAGATTTCCTGGCTAAGCCACTACCCTTTAAGCTGAGGCAACAGCAGTGAGTGACCCCAAGAGCCACCAAGGCAGAGGAATATCAGAGAATCACAGGATGGTTTGAGTTGGGAGCTAAAAGACCATCCACTCCAACCAGACCTAGAGATGACATTTATTTTTTAACTGGTAGCAGAGTCAGAGTTGCTGTTGCTGTTTAAGGTGCTTGGTTTTAGGACTGGGATGGAACAGCTGATCCACCATGGGCAGCACCAGACAAGAAGTGGGCATATTTCCTGATTTCTTACATTCTTATCATTTTTACATTTACATTTAACAATAAACCCCTGCCATGCCATCGTCCATTATTAAATTCCTGTGGGCACCACGTCTCCTATCTAATAACCCATTTTGACTCTCTTGTTTTAAAGATAGCAGTAAGTTTTCTTGAGCCTTGCAATACTGGAGGATTATGAATAAAAACACATTCTCGGGATACTTGGGTAACTCAATTACAATGTTCTGGTGCTGGCATCTTCCAAGTAAACAGCCCTCTGAGCAGCACAAGCCTTATACTGAAGAGAAACACAGCTCTGCAAAAGCTTTCTACAAGTACTGACACAGCTTTTGGCTTTTATGATTTCTCTCTGGTAAACCTCTAACAATCCTAGTGCCTTGATAGTTAATTGGAGTTTCTTTTGAGACAACACCAGTTTTGAAAGAGGTACTGGGGAAGAACTTTTTTATTTACAGGCCCTTTAATATTGGCAGCTCTTGGGCTGTCCCTGAACGTGGGCAGCTGGTACATCTGGAAAACTTAGCTACCCCAAAAGTTCTGATCAGAAAACATCATGTATCTTCATTATCTTTTACTCAGGGCGTGCTCCAATATCCCAATTTCACAGGATGGTTTGGGCCAGAAGGGCTCATAAAAACCATCTAGTTCCCATCCCATATTCCAACACCTTCCACTATCCCAGGTTCTTCCAACTCCATCCAACCTGGCCTTGGACATTTCCAGGAATGGGGCAGCCACAGCTTCTTCAACAGTCTCAATTTCCATCATTTTTTTTTTTTGCTGGAGCTCTGAGGACATTTCTCAGACTCATCAGCACATGCAACGTCCTGCCTCAAAGCTGATAAAGCAAAACACGTCAGCCTGCGAGTGAGAAGTTACCACAAAAATCACTTGTTTGTGCTGCAGAAGCCTTTGGACTTTGCACATTTCCTCCCAGGAAGAATTACCAATTATTGCATCATAAGGAACTGCCCATTCAGAAAACTGGGCAGAAATGGGATGGATAACTGGAAAGAAATCCAGTTCCCAGAAGACATGCAGGACTTCAGCTTTGCACCAAGGTTTTGGCCACTTCCAGATGAGTTCACTGAATGCAAAATGAGGAATGTTACAGTTAAGCTGCACCACCTCAAACTGGTCCAGGGACAATTCCAGCTTGGACAAATTTATGGTCTCATCCAAGGCTTCAATCTGGTGGAAGATGATGCAGCTTCCCCCATCCAAAACTTCCCAGTCCTAGTGTTCAATATTAAACTCTTATTAAATTCTTATCCTCTGCTCTCTCCACCCCAACATGAATTAACATCCCAGGACAAGGGATTCCTGCACAAGGGATATGGAAGTTACATTCAGGTTCCTGCAATTTGGAGCAAAGGGAGAGTCACCATTTATGTGCTTTAAATACCCAATCACCAAATGGTGCTGCTCCCCTTCTCCACCCAAAGTCAGCAGAAACCCAGACTTTAGAGAAAACTCACACACACAGGAAATAATACCTCAGGGGAAACCTGCAGGAGAGAAGGAATTTTTTAATTATGTGGAGCACTGACTGAAATGGAGTTTAAAAAAATCTCAGTGAGCAGCAAGAGCTCGACTGGAGGAGGATGAGGAAGCCTCAAACTCCTTTGATAACAGAATTGCATCACAGCAGAATAGGGCAGGAGCTTGACAGGCAGCAAATCTGATCACAGACAAGATGATCAGCTCCAAATATGTCAATATTACAGTTTTCTCCAACAGAGCCTCTCTTGTGCTCTTAAAACAAGAGATCCTGGGAGTTTTCAAGAAGAACCAAGCAGCACAGGCTCCTGGTGGAGACATTCCCTGCAAATCATTTAAAACCACACAAGTCAGCAAGAATTAATGGACAGCAGCAAGCAAAAAAGCTATTCTGCCTCGAGTTGCCACTTCTCATTTCTATCTACACCTTCAGCAGCTGATTCCTTCCCACAGCTCCACCTAATTCAGCTGGAAAAGCCTGGTGAAAGCAAAGCTCCTGCTGGCACAGAGATTGGAATATGTCCCTGTGCTGCTGGTCTGGGCAATGACAATTGACAGACAGGACGAGAGCTGGAGATCTGACTTGTTTTTCTCCATGCTTAGAGAGGTATGAGCAAAAAAAAAAGAGGAAAAAATGACCACAGAAGTCAGGGTTTCCAAACTGATCACTGTCATTCAAGGAGGTGTAAGATCAGTAAGGGAGGCTTGGTAACACTTGGGCAGGAAAGTGCCTGGGTGTCTGATGCTGCCTGTGGCAAGCCCAAATAAAGACCTTTCCCCAAAAAGCATTGATAAAGGCAAAGGAAAACATCAAAGACAAAATTCAAGAGGGGCAAAAAGACCTTTTGTAAGTCATTAAACGGGGGATATCCACACTGGGAGTCCCAGGGAGTTTTTTTCTTGAAGAGCTGAGTCAAGATCAGCTAAAGGACTCTTTTTGGGCACAGCTTTGCAGACAGTCAGTGCAGACACATATCCATGCCCAGCAGAGCCTGAGGGGGATAATCCCTCCCTTCCCAAGGCACAGCAAAGCCCTGTCCCTCCCCAGCTCATCCCTTCTCCAGCTCAGTGCCAGGGAAGTGCTCTGCACGGACAGACCCAGCTCCACAGGCACCAGCTGTGATTCTGTTCCCCCTCCAGTTCCACCCATCACAGATGTCAAAGCATCTTCCCCAAGCAGCTCCCTGCAGCACCAGGAGAAGAGCAAAGAGTGGGCAATGCCCACTCTTGTGGGACCCACAGGGAGGGCAGCTCCCCTCTCCCTGCATCTGCTGCCCCTCACCTTCCTCAGCTCATCCTCATCCTCCTCATGAGGCTAGGAGGAAAAACACAGCCCCAGAAGGGAAAAAATCTTTTTTTTTTCTCTCCAGTACATCTGGAGATTTAACAGAGGCAGCAGAAGGGTGCACCAGCAGGGGTTGGCATCACTGGGCAATGAAACAGAGATATTTACAGCAGACTTTTACCTAAATGGGTTGATTAAAGCATCATCTGCATGCAAATACCTACAAGAAATCAACTCAGGAGGTCCTGGAAACAGTTTAGGAGATGGCCATGCCCCAGACAGATTTAAATCTACTCCGGAGCTCCTCACCCCAGTAAACTTTTGGAAGATGAAGTGCTGGTCAGAGCAGACACTGAGGGGGAAGGTGCTTTTAAGTAGCCCAATTTGATGGCAAATTATTCCTCCAGCCTACAGACTCAGACCTGCAGGGACACAGACTTTGCCCTCCTGATGTATAAACACGTCCTCTAGCAAACCTTACAGAGAAAATGTTCCTGTTAAATAATTCTTTTAAACTCCCTCTGTGTTTAATATGCTCCTCTTGTCACAGGATTGCATTGATGTGCTGCTTATTCCCCTATCCCCTTACCAGAAGAACCCCCAAAGGATTTTCACCACTTCTTTGCTTCCCAGAAGGGTTTCATTCCCCCAGATCCCTGTTTTTAGGACTCAGAGGTCTGGATTATCCAAACTAAACATCACACTCCTTGGAAATGTCCCATTTCTGGGATTTCTGGAGAACACAAACCAGCCCTCTGACATTTTCCAGGGCTATCCCAAGTCACTTGGATATCAAATTTTGCTCCATGGCTCTGTCCTCCATCAGAGTGGGATGACACCCCAGTCATGGTCCAGGCAGAAAAAAAAAAACCTCTATGGGTCTGAGGCTCAGAAGGCACTCAAGGCTCAAATCATGGATTGTATGGAAGGAGCTGGATATTCTTGTGAGGATGGAAACGGTGTGGGGAGGTTTTAAGTTATGCCCAGATAAATGAAACCCCAGAACTAATTTTCACAGTGGCTGGCTGGGAAAATAAAGCATCATATTGAAGGGATAAAGCAGGAAGCATCCTCCTGCCTGCTCCCTGCCAGGCAAACACACACCCACACACAGGCTCAGGGATCAGACGTGGCTGTTTTCAAAGCCTTTTTCCTCACTGCATTGAACAATTCCCCTCCTCAGCTTCCTCCAGCTCACCCATTGCAATAAAACCAGCTGATAAAGAGTCACTGGGTGCAGCAGTGACAGCTCCCAGAGACCTCCCCCCCTCCAAAAAAACAAAAAGCTGTTTGGATTCAGCAGGAGCACCACGTTCTCAGATTGACTCATCACAATTTAGCCCACCCAAACAATTAATATCCGAGGCTGCCTCCCAGAGGTGAGCTGCAAGAGGAAGCCACCCTGCACATCCAGAGTCGTGCAGCTGCTTTCCCAACTGGATATCCACTCCTCATCCACTGGATTTCTTGGCCAGCATTGCACAGGTGAGCAGGACAATTTCAGCAGCAAGGCACCAACAATACTTTGGGATTTGGCTGTTGGACTATTTTGGCTATTCTCCCTCTTTTTTTCGTTTTTTTATTACAGGTTGACAGGGTAGGTTTTGTTTTGTTGGACCCTCTAAAAAAGTGATTTAAGACTTGCAAGGATTTCTTACTTAAGTGCTACGTGGAGAGGAGAGACAGCAAATACCTCCAGAGATCCCACAAGCTGGCAAAGGCCCAAGATCAGACCAGTTGAGGCTCTTCAGCAGACTTTTCCTGAAACATTTAAATAATTTAGAAAGCATTAACTCTTCCTGACAGCTTCTCAGGCAGCTCTTTCCCTTGCAGGGCCCTATCAGAAGCCTCATCACTCTTAATCCAAAAGAAAAAAAGAGATGCTGCAACAGCCCCAAACCTTGGTCAGGGTTGAGAAGATGGATTTTAAAAGATGCTTGAGATATTTTTCTCTGCTGAAATGCCTTTTTTGTGCAGGCAGGTCTTCCAGAGGCCACCACCTGCCACTTATCTGCAGTGGCACCATGTAAACCATGCAAAACAAATGGTTAAGAGACAGTTTGACAACATTTCACTGACTTGGGGCTATTCAGAGGGTGAGAGCTGCTCCCTGTAGAGGTTTAAATGTGTAAATACTGTAAAAATTAAGCAGCAGGGAGGAGTAAACTGGTGGGAATAAGCCTTTCTTGGGGGTTAAGAGATGCTGCAGCACCACCAGTCTCACTCTGGAACATCCCTCCCTCCTCCAGGGTACCAGGGTCATGTTTTGGAACTAAGTGAATTTCTACAAAGTTTTTTTCCCCCCCACTATCTTATCGCCACCAGAAATGAAAACAGCTGCAGAAAAGGCAGCAGTGGCTGAGCCAAGCTTTCACAGCAAAGTTGTTCCTGCACCCCTTCCCACCACCACCCCCCAAAAAGGCACTGGGTGGAACAGATCTAAACCCACAGAAAACCAGAAGTTAGGCCAAACCCAAGGTCTGTGCTGGAAACAGAAGCAGAGCACTCAACTCAGCCACCTGATCACCAAACACATTTTCTGTGGTGTTTCTCATCAAGACTCAGAAAGGAAAACCTCCCCCTGCCACGAAAAGCAAGAACAGCCCAAAAAGGGTCCCCAAATGGCCACAGAGCTGCACTATGCAGCCTCATCCATCCCCCCAGAAACAGGGTCTGCAACTCCCACCAGGTTCAGCAGGATAACACAAACCACCCCATGCAGTTTCCCCATGTTTAGGAGCCATAAAACAACAATCAGTGACAACAACAACAACACCACAGGTGGGGGGAGAGGCAGCAGCAGCAGCAGATCCCATTTTCCTGTCCATCATCAATCCAAAATTAAAATGCCCCAGTCCCCAGTGATGAAATAACTGCAGACTGGCACGTTGTGAGATAATGTTATTCCTCAGGATGTTGTTTATGGTTCATCTACAAGGCTCCCACAGCTCCAGCACCAGGGATGATGTTTGGGAGCATTTCAGACACACTACATACATGATTTTGTCTCCACTCAGCACTGCACTTCCCCCAAGTGAAACAGCTCTATGCAAAGCTCACTGACAGGCTGGAAGGATGTTTTGCCATTAATTAAGAGAAAAACCAGAACAGAGAAGCTCTTCAGTGCTCATCTCTCCTCATGCATACCTTGAAACTAAATTCAAACCCCGACAGCCAGTGCTCTGGTTAATTTAAATGGAATTCAAAAGGCATTCTCCATCCTTAAACACAGAGACACCCAGCACAGGCAATAGATACCATCACTAAGCACAGCAAAGCCCATAGAAAATACATCAAGCACTGCCTTACTTTAGTGAATTAAATAATTCACGAGCTGGCAAGAGCTGCTTTTTTAGATTTCCTGACCAAATGCATCACCCAGCAACAGCAGCGCTTCAGCCTGGGGGGGGATTTTTAAGACCACAACTTACCTGCACTACTTCTTCAAGAGAGAGATGCCTCTGCTCCCCTCAGGGCTGCTCCCCCCCGAGCCAGCAGCACTTGTCCCCAAAGGCCACTCGCTCAGGTGGCCGAGGCAGCGCCGGGTGCTGCTTTTTCACTGGCTCCAAGATTAATCCATCCAGAGCATCTTTGTCTCTCACTTCCAATTGGCGAGCGGCGGATGGGTGGAGTGAGAGCGCGACCCATTAGCTCCCAGATGGACACCTCCAGCCCAGCTCTGCCAGCCCCACACCTGGGCAGCACCTCTGCACATGCCAGCACCGCCCCAGCCAAAGGTTTTGGGCTGTCTCCTCCTCCAGCCACCCAGATCCCACCGCCCCTCTCGGAGCTGTTTGCCTCTAAGAGCAAAAAATAGAGGAGTTAAAGCGACCCGGCGCTCCGGAGCCAGAGAGTTTTGCTGGATGCAGGATGGAGAAAGCTCCTGTGCCTCCTTAAAAAAGAAAAAAAAAAAGCTCTGTGCCAGCCAGGCTGAACTGAAGTGAGAAGATGCTGTACCTTACAGAGAGAAGTACAGGGAAAGACAGGGGATGAAAAGAAAAAAGGAGGGGGGGAAAAAAACCTGCTGCTGAGAGGGAGATAGAGCAAATTCCTTAAAGATACAGCTGCCGTGCCTGCCTGGGCTCTGGTGTTTCATCCAGCTCAGCTGCACGGCAGCAGCAGTGCAAGGGTTAATGCATGCATGCAGTGGAATGAGAAACAGGGCAGCAAGTCTGTGCTCCAGCAGCAAGTTGCAGAATTTAGAGCTGAAAGACCTCACCTCATCTGAGGGGACTTAAATCCCAGCCTGTGTGCCCAGTGCTGGACCATGAGGTGCCTAAAGAGCTTTGGAGGGAAGATGCCACATCGTCTCCTGCTCCAGCCTATTCTACACTGCTTCACTTTCCTCACAATTCGAGATTTTCAGCACAATAAGCCAAGTCTCCCCCAGCTGGATATTTAAAGCCCAGAGGAATGGTCTAAGCTGGCCAAATAAACAAACAAACAAACAGGGGGAAAAAAAACAAACTCCCCAAAGCAACATCAACTCAGCCTCAGAGAAAGCAGAACCCTAAAAGAATAAGACAGAAATAAATAGTGAATTATCCAGATGCTGGCAAGGCTGGGTCACTCCCCTACTCCAGTAACTCTGACACTCGCTGTGACTTCAGTTAAAAACATTCCCAGTGCTGATATTTACCAGGAGGCAGCAAACACTTCCCAGAGCAAGGCAAGGGGAGGCAGCACCCGGCTGGGGAAGGGGCATCCCTCTGGCAGAGGGAGCCCCAAGCCCCCAGGCCCTGCCACAGGCTCGTTTCCGCTGCACAGAACCACAGGCAATGCGTGTTTTTAAACACCTCCCACGCGTTTTCTCTGCCGAGACTGCTCAGCCAGTCTACTCCATTTTATTTATTTATTTTGTTTTCCCCCTTGCCATGCCACCTGACGAGCTTTTCCAGGTAAGGCACATCACAGACTGCCAATAAGATGCTAAGGAGGTAGAGAGTGGTTCACAAAGTGTTTGGAGGGTGGGAGAGACCCCTGGAGGTCTCCAGTCCCACTCCTTGCTCCACCTTTAAAGAGAAATCAGGACAACACCTCGCCGAGCCAGACATCTTCCCCAAAAGAAGTTTTATAAGAATTTGAGACTTCCATCCTTAGGATCAGCACTTAACAGAGCTCAGCTCTTAAACCAGCAGGACTCACCAAGCTCCCCATATTACATTAAAGCAAGATTTGAACCAAGCTGGAATTTTTAAGGTAATTCCTCATAGTGAGACAAACCTGCATTAGAACATCTTCAAACCTTCCTCTGTCCCCACACCTGATACCTCCAGTAACAGTTTAGAGGACACCTGACAGCATCACAACCCTAAAGGTGAGCCGAGCCCGCTGAGCCTGCAGCAGGTATTTCAGGTTTCACGCAGTGCCGGATTCATTTCAGCAAGTGAACAAGCTCAGGAAACAAAAGACTGCCTCAGATCAGTTTCTATTTTTAATTTTTTTCCACGCTGAGGCTGTTTATCAGCTCTCCCTGGGTGTAGCAGGCACCAGAGCAGCTCCTTGGTGGAGATGCCAGCGGCCAAGGGATCAGGAGAGAACCCAGAGCATCACCACAACCACACCAACCCCATCCTCCAAATCCCACCTGCGCTACGCCTCCCTCTTTCCCCACCACCTCCAAAACCTCCTCAAAACCCCACCTGGGCTTCTCTCCTGCCCCATCCCAACCCTTCCAAACCCTGGCCACGCACCGTCCACCGGCCTGCTCCACCTCTGGGGCACCAAACGCTGCGGCCACGGGGCCAAATCCTGGGAAGAGCCGGCGCTGGCCCCGAACTGGCCGTAGGGGGAGCGGAGGAAGGTGAGCCGGGGGTAGCAGAAGGACGCCGGCTCCATCAGGACGGAGAAGAGAGGAGAGCCAGGTACGAAGCAAACCGCGTCCCCCTTCACCTCCTGCAGCGTGTACTGTTGGGACATGCAGTCTCAGAGCCTTCTCCCAGAGAAGTTCCTTTTTTTTTTTCCCCCCCCCACCCTAAGGATTTAGTGCAAAAAAAAAAAAAAAAAG